>JAHLJT010009419.1:18969148-19073741 GCA_031308135.1 Acheta domesticus | reverse complement strand
AAATTAAGTGCCGGGCCGTGAAAAAACGAATAAGTGGGAATAAAAAACAGCTTGCCTAAATTAAGAAAAAAAAAATCCTCTATCTCGTGGTGTAGTCAAAATCCATGATTTGTGCTTCTTCATACTTAAAAAATCGATTGACGGCATTCCGTCCGTCTGTCCGTCTGTGGTCAACGCTAGCGCCTAAACCGTTCGGTCGATTTTCTTCAAAATTGATATTCCACAGTCGATCTGATTCTAGTCCGAAGCTTTGTGATTTGAAAAAGATTCTTTAAAATTTGGGGGTACTTTATATGAAGCCCCCCGGGGATTTCACATTTTTCTCAAAAACGGCTCCAAATTTTGTCTTTTAATTTCTTGTATGAATAGAGGAAATACACTTTTTAACATGGCATAGATCCGAGTTTCAACGTACAGCTCTGAATTTTCGAAAATTGTGAAAGTTTGAATTTTTTTCGGCGTCTTTCTCCAACTACAAAATTGAAGATAGAGATTTTTTCTTCAAATAAAATTTGTTCTGCATATTGAGTTCTTTAATAAAGGCCATGTAAATGTTTTTTACAAGTTTTGGTAGTTTTTCGTGCAATATTGCGTACAATATGTGCAATTTTAAAAAATTACAAAAACAAAATTTTCTCAAAAACGGCTCCAAATTTTTCTTTAATTTTTGGTAGGGATAGTGGTACATGTACTCTATCAATGACATATAAGCCATTTTGGTCTATCGGTTGGTTTTTTCAAAAATTACCAAAATGTAATTTTTTTACTTGTCTCTCACGTCGTTAATATTTACATTATCGGCGATTTTTTTACATTATTATATTTACGAGTATACATGCTTTAAATAATGTAAAGTAAAGTTTCTCGAAAACACTACAGTTTTCTGTGAAAAGTAGCTCAATGTCGGCATTTTCAGAAATGCTCAAACGTCATTTTCTCGTATATGGCTGCAATTTTTTTCTTGAAACTTTTGTAACGGATAGTGCTAATTACACTCATTAGTATAGCGTGAAGTTTATTTTGAGTTTTTTTGTTTTTTCAAAAATTATATAAATGTAAATTTTTTGAAAGATCTCTCACATCTTAATAGCACATTATCCGCAATTTGTAAAGATGATTATATTTGTGAGTGTAAAGTGCTTCAAATAAATTCAAATAAAGTATTTTGAAAACTCAAACATTTTCTGTGAAAATGAGCTTCAAATTTCGCATTTTTAGTAGTGCTAAAACGCCATTTCCTCTTAAACGGGCACATAATTTTTAAAAGAAAATTGCCATTTACGGCTAGGTTTTTGTGTTCTTTAATATTCTAAAATTAATGTTTCTGTTCTACCAATAGGAAACCGAAAAATTAAGAAAATGACAAAAAATGTACTTTTGGCGATGGTAGATGGTAGCTGGCAAGAAAGAGTATGTGGAAATTCCGAATAGCTAGCGAAGACCCAGGAAAATAGAAAACTAATACGGGAAAGTCTGTGCCATTCTGTTTCTGTTTTTTGACAAATAAATAAATAAAATAAATACGGTCATGCTTAATTTTTTCAAAATACGAGTAGTTTTTCTTTAATTTTGTGACAAACGTAATAGGCCGCTGTAAATTTACTGCGCTTCGGACAGCTGGATGCGTCGTAAATTAGAATGTGCAATTTTGTATATTATTTCTTTCTTTGTTTCTTACATTCGAACTTTGTTATAGACTTACACATTAATATTTTAGAAATTGTTTATTTTGAATATTTGAAATAAGTAAAAAGAATTAATAGCTCTCAGAATAGCGACAATGCAGGGTCTGCAACAATGGAATTCACTTTACGCTCGCGAATATCTGTGAATTAGTGTCATTGTTGAGACCTAATGGAGCTGTATGAAAAGGAGTTATAATTGTCTAATGTTGATATTTGCAGGCAAATATTTAGTTTTGCACCAAATGCTGTACCATTTGTAGTGAGTAGAGGATTTGTTGCATGGTTTTAAAATACTCTTCCCTAATCATGGCCCAATGGAAGGTATTTCTATATTTCCAGGGTATCAGGTTTCTTTTTCCAACACAGGGTTACAAAACTTTTGCATTCTATTTTTGTGAAGTTGTAGAATTCACATAGTTCTGACAACACTGCAATGGAAATAGTGAGTTCCAAGCGAAGATGTTAGTAGCGCATAAAGTGCAATATTACAGTACTACTTACCTGTTTCCTCTAATACGGGAAAGTAAGTGCTGTTGTAGCACCACTAGTTTGTTATTAGGGCCCGGCAATTAATTTTTTTCTGCCGAAAATTCGCCGTTTTTTCGCGCAGCATTACATAACTTTCCCTATACTTTGTACATTACTCCGTATATACGTACGTATACGGGAAAGTAATAAAGTAAATGACGCTTTTATACCATTTATAAAATTCCGCAGACAAAAAACCACCTAAATGTCCTACCGTGGATAGGGAATTATCCTCCTCTGTTAGAAGTGCATAAAAATTATTTTTAGACGAAAATATTAGGATTTCGTATATTATGCTATATGGAAACTGCAGATGTACATACAACCCGCAAAACATGTTCATTGCAATATGTGATGCTGAAGTTCTTATCTCGGAAACGGGAAGTTATAAGCTCTTAAAACCGTGTCATGATCCTAAGGAGACATGAGTTTAGTTTGTTAAGCTGTTATCTATACGAGACATTTTGGACGTTAGACATTTAGAAATTTTGATGGGGTATTTCCATTCCGTAGCACGAAGTTTCGAAACTATCTAAGGTTTTGTTGTTATTGTTATCATAATTATCAAGTATATAACATTAGTTATAGCAAAATAGCAAGAACTATATTAAATGATATTAGTCGGAAGTCGAATTTTTTTATGGTCACTGCCATGAGGTTTTAGCTCTAGAACTCTACAAAAACTAACGTGCTTCTCCTCTAGTTATTTGTGCGAATTGCTGGACATTGCCAACTATTACCATCTAGTAATTTCAACAAAGTCCATAGTTGTCGAGATATAAACAAAAAATGCCAAACTTTTAGGATTTTTGCAATCTTTTTTTGTGTAGTCTACATTTCTGTAGGTGGAATTCCAGAGATTCGAATTCGTCATCACCAAAAACGTATAGAACCTTGCAGATAAAACTTTCGAATTTTTTGCTGAATAGCGCCTTTTTTTAGCACCACGTTACTAGAGTATACTGCCTTTTGGATCCAACGCTTTTTCTGCTCTTTCTTTAGCGATTGTTCTCAACCCTCCCAAATGTTAGTTTGCTTCTCAGAGAAATGTTGTGGACCAATTATTAATGATACAGTGCAATCGTGAATTAAAAAGGAAATAGCATTCTTGAGAGTTGATTTCATTTTCTTTGTCGTTCAGACAAGCTTTATTTCGATATATAAGTAAAATGTAAATGTTCGTTTATACTTAGTCTAAATTCTGAACCAGACCTTTGTTTCTTGAGCAAAGGCAGAGCAACACATATCCGTCACGTTTTTTCATATACTCTAAGAGAAAAAATAATGTCAGCTAAAGTCGGGATCAAAGTGGATATACGGGAAAGTCGGTAGAAGTTATGCATGGCAAAATACTGTTAAGAAAACTTACTATCATCATTATTTAGCTAAACAAACTGTAGTATTTTACAATGCCTTCTTTACTAACTGAGTCCGTCAGATATTCTCAAAATGGATTTGTAAAACTGGTAGATGTTATGCAGTGGTGGTATCTTTTACATGCAGCCTGAGTCCTTGCTATTCTTGCTTGTTTGCTTAACTGGGTAATGCAGTGTTATCATATCATCGTTTCATCGTATTTGATATTTAGATGAACAGGCCGAATGTGAACAATGATCTGATCTGAAGATGACTCCCAACATTGCAGAAGTGATAGTTGAGCGAAATCCTATTGAAAATTTGCATCCGAAGGGTTTAAGATATTTACGGAATGTCGTAAGACCGTCTTTTACGGTGTCACTTATCTCGTCACACTGTCTGCGAATCTTTCTCCGAGGTATCTGTATCTTCGTAAAGTCAACCATTGAGTATTGTCTGAAATTGAGATACTCTATAAGGCGTCTTTATGAGGGATGTAATCAGTCGAGGTAGTGGCATATAGAAGTTAAAAATACGCATGTACTATGACATTATGATGCTTAGCCGCCAATTTTAAATCAGTTATGACAACCTTATGCGGCACTTTTTATTAGCATGTTTTCGAATTCCAGAAGTACGTCATTTTTTAAAAATTAGAATAAAATATTTTTTAAAGGTATTATAATTTTATTAAAGAAAGTTAGATTTGAAACGCATTTACTACTCTTACTCCTTCGAATGTAATAAGGCATATTTTATTACACAAAAGTTTCATTTTAATATGCATCCAATTCACAAGCATTTCTTTTATTTACGTACTTGTTGACAGTTTCATCACGTTTGTCTCAGCCATTTTGGTCGAGAGAGGCAATCACAAACCACAACGTTTTGTTTATTTTAGGAGTAATAAAACCCTGCCGACATAAAAGAACAATAGCATCCGAAGAAAGGAAGCCAACGCCTGAGTCTACAGTCGCATTCTCAGCAGATTGGAGAAACTCGGACGGAAGAAAACAGAAAATATAGCGCAGATACAAACTGTAATAACTAAGGGTAGGATTCTGATGACCTAAAACATCGCGACAAATTAATCAATAAAATGCTCTTAAAATGACTTTTTACGTCATTTGTCTTGTCTTTAAAAACATCACAACCAATTCGGATGAACAACTCAAACGTTTGGATATATTATTGATGTAATCGAGGCTTCTTCTACCCGTTCAAGTGAACTCAGCCTCCAAACTTTTGGTACGGACTAATCTTCACCAGGGAATCTCTGTCTTTATTTACCCAAATCAGTCAAACCAACTATGGCGTTGATCTGACCTGACAACTGATCACAGGAACTTTGGATTACATACTCACAAGGACTGACATTGCATTTTCTGAGCAAAGAAATTGGGAATGGTCTTCTCGGGAATTCTGTGGAGAACATTTGTTGCATATCTAAAATGTTATTTGAAGCAAGTGCCATTGATATGATATTAAAAATCGATGAAATCAGTGAAAAAATGCATTAAAATGACTAAAAAAGGTAAAAAATTACTTATTAGTCGAAATTGCTGAAAATACAAAAAAAAAACGATATAAAAAATGGCTAATTTACTTTCGTCATAACAAAATTAATTTCTGTACTAAAAGGCACTGTTCTAAGCGAAAAGGAAAAAGAAAATTTCATTAAAATCCACCCCCTAGTAAAAAAATTGCGAGTTTGAGAGCGTAACATCTGATGGAACGTATTAACGTAAACTTTGGAGAACGTGACAACCCCAAGGTGAATACATACGTGTCAGGGTATGTGTGATTATGCAAGGTGGGAGCTCTTAGATAAGTTACTACGTCTATTTGGGGTCTTCATTGGTATCATATTGGTAGCATCAGGCGCTTGTGTGTAATTACTGTGCTTTTAGGTATTTCCGTCATTCGTCCGGATAGCCGACGATGTTAGCCGAATTGCTTTACTACGCTCCTTGAAAACATGGAAGTTAAGCAACATTGTTTCAAACAGTCTGGCTAATGTGCAAATTAACCGGCTACTCACAACATTAACAAAATTTCTGACAAGATGGAACAAGCATTTTTAGTTGAACTATTGTACATTGACCAACAATAAGACCGATAGCCAAAATTGAAAATCCCATTGTGAAAGTAAAAAAAGTACCTAAATCAAATCAAGGTATTTTTTTGATTTTGCTGGCACATGTTTTGGCGGCATCCTTTCAAAATAAAGATCACCTTTGTAAGAGAACTCGCTTACAAAAAAATCCTGCATAAAAGAGACAAAATGTGCTATTCCAAGTATCAGTGTATAAATAACGGTCATTTTATTCCTGCATGTAAGATGCTCACTTCCAAGAGTCTTACGTTTTGTAGAATATTTCATATGATGTGTCCACCATGAGTAAGAGTCAACAGTCGAAACGACTAATATTTCCACGCGATGAGCCGGGTGATTCATTGGATTCGTATTTTTAAACTCACGTCACGTAGGCTTCGTAAGAGATTTCGGTGAGACGAAATGACCAGAAGAGAACCATACTGACCCAAGTGGCATTCTCGTCGTTTAGAGAAAATGAGGGAAACGCGTTGGTATTTGGTCTGAGAGAACGGGACAAGGGAAGTGGGAGATTGAGAAGTTCATTTTGAAAATGGTGGTTTTTGCGCTTGGATGTGGCATGAACATTTATGCAGTATATCCATGCAAAAAAGCTCAAAAAAGGACAATATATCACTTGGATCCGTATGTTTCTACTGTCCCCAAATACTCTCGGAGCTGCAACGAAGCTTTTTTTGTGAAAGTTGAAAAATAACTGCCTGTCTATTTGTGTTTTTGGAAGACGGTTTCAGGGCTCATTCACGATCACATCGAGAGCTCCTTCGTCCTCATAATGTCCTCAACGTAATTAAGTGCGCGGGAGCAGTTTGATCTGCTCGGATTTGACAAGGAAAAAGGTTCACCATATACAAGTATCATATGTATTTACTTTATATGGATCTTTTCACCATCCTAGTGATATTAACATTTATCCTCTGGTGAAAAGTGTTTGACTGGAAGATGTCTCAGTGTCGAAATGTTTTTATCGTTCCAATTATGACTTTGAAAAGGACGTTGATGTAATATCGGGAAAATGCGTTAATGTATATAAAGTTTTGAACAGAAAAAAATGATAACGTCGGGTGAAAATATATAAACGTTTGTTATAATATCTAAAAATAGTTCGTGAGAGTTCTCCCCTTTAAGAAACACAAAACCATTTCCGTAATTTTCTTTAATAAGTGATACTGGTATATGCTTTCACAGAAATTACAAATCTGTTTTCCTTTCTTACGTTGACAGTCCTTTTTGGAGCCATTCTTTACTTAGTACATCAAGAATCACAGCACCGGAAAGAGAGAATTTCTATTATACCAGATCTCCTAAATGAGATCAAACTGTCGTGAATATAATGAAGTCAAAATTTAGAATAGAAAATAATATCTTGAAGTTAAGACCGCTCTATATTCGATTAAGGAAAATAAATTGGTACAAATACTTGAAACAAAAAATATACATAAACTGTGAAAAACTGTTTTTTAAACTGTGAAAAGCGTTATTCTACGGTTAGTTTTTCTTCCAACATACAAATGAAAATATAAAGATTTCATTGCTGATTTCATTTGACTTTTACATCTACAACATAATACATCATACGTGACATAGTACATCTTGAAAAAACATATACAAAATTGTCGAAAGTAATTTGGACTATTAACATGTCCTTTTACCCATAACGGAGAATTAATTGCCAAAAATAGTTGATTTCTTTCTAATAAAAATTCATTAAGTCCTTGGTAACAATGGTCATGACGTCAAGAAACTGGATAATAGCCTACAAAACTGAGAATTCACAAAGGTATGATTCAATGTACTTTCTTCGGGTTTGCGTGGGAACACTCCAATAGATTTTGTCTCCGGCTCAACCACGATTGTTCTCTATTGCATCGTGGCAGAAATGGAGTCCTGATCGTTGCGAGCAGTCCCTCGCCTGACCTTAGACCTCGCGTCTGCACACCTAGGGTTCTTCCAGGTGGGCAGACGGTCAAAGGCGAAAGCCCCGCTCAAAGGCGTGCCGCCGCCTCTGTTATCTTCGCAGCCTTTAATTAGCTGTAATTGGCTGACGTAGCAGGATGAAGGGGTGGGGTGAGAAGGGAGTTGTCGGGGCCCGGTAGTTGATCGAGAGGGTGCAGTTAGTGACAGTTCATGAGAGCCGTCTTAACGATTAGGAGAGATAAATGTATCCGCCAACATAAAATTTCAATTTTGAGTCAGTTTTAAAATATATCAAATTTATGTTAATTTTCAATTATTGAATATTATTTTTAATTTAATTATTTTACCACAAAATTATTTCATATTCCTTTACAAGAATTTGGAAATTTACTTTAATATACTCTTTTTCTACTCTGTTCATTATTTAGTGTTCATTGTCGTTATTATAAATCGATTCCCAATGTTTATTGATTTAAAGACAGTGTTCCCTCTCTACTGGTGGCTGTGGCACGCGTCGAGGCACCGTAGCATGCCGCAAGCTTCTCTGCGCAACTAGCGTCGGGAAAGGGAACTATTACAAGTAGTAGTAACCCCGCCATTTTACAACAGGGATGGCGTTTGTCTCTGGTGGCGAGGTGATGAACTGTGTGGAGGAGCGATTTCGTTGTGGCTCTCGAGCCACGGACTCCCACTCGTGGCATCGACCTTGACCACGCTGATCAAGAGCGGTCGAATTTCGGTCGTGAGAGATTATCAGCAGACTTGTGTCCAGACTCGCTCGTGATTATTCCGACGGTCAAAACGGTAGGGTATTGAAATGTCGGACTGGTAAAGCAGTGTGGACGGTATTAACACTAGAACGGCGGCCGGGGTCAAAATGGCACCTACATTAGTTGTTTCTTGAATACTAAATTCAGTTTTTAAGTGTTTTCTTCAGTGTTAAAAATGTCAATTTTGTTGATTCCTATATTATCCACGTCTCGCGCTCCGCTACCATAAATGATGTTATAAAAAGATCATATACTTATCTTTTATATTGATGTGCTGATCTCCCGTCGATATTAGTTCTCCATCATAAAATAATTATTCTTTATTCACATTAAAAGAACATATTTGTACGTAATCCATTGGAATACATTTCTGTCATTGCATTCCCTTTGTCTCCATACATCAACAACACTATGGTTACCCATTTTACACGATACTATGGCTACTTGGTACAACACCAAGGAATAGTGAAGATGAAGCCAATAGTTCGAGTGATGAAGGTTTATGCAAAGGCAACAAAACCAGCGATTTGTGTGAGTAGTGCCATGAAGCCGTTTGTGGAAAATGTGTTTAAAAAAATGGAAATCAGTTCCAAAAAATGCATTTAAATGTTTAAAATGTTTTTTAGGTGTAAGAAAGATATGCTCACCTAAATAAATCTGTTATAAAAAAAATTCGAAATTCAATACATCAAATTCAAGGTGTCAAAATGACCCCTCCCCGCTGTTCTGTGTGTATCAGATTCACCGCCGTTCTAGTGTTAAAATGTTGAATAGGCAAAATAGTATTAAAATGCCCAAATCCCAAACGTGTAAGGGGGCCGTAAGTTTTGAGTCCACTTTAGCAATTGGATAACAGAAGTAGAATATTAACTACTTAACTGTGGCCAGATGATACGGACCTTGTTTCCTTGAATCGGTCGTGATACTTAAAGTTAAAAATTAAGTGAATTTTTATTCTTATCCAAATATTCGTATTTTTTACATTGCGTCACAAACATTTCCCAGTTTCATATTACATATGAGAGAACTAAACGTCTCCAATTTTATTTTTAAGATTAGTTACTAGTAGACGGCATGGACAACGACACCTTATGGTTTTTATGACGTCATTATATTTTTGTTTTATTACTTCGATGAGAAATGCGGCTTAGCATTTTTGATATCACAGTTTGTATTATTTTATATATAAGTCTTTTTCACCTTGAATAAATTATTGTATATGCCAAACACAATTGTGTTTTTTGAAGGAATAATGAAAATTTTCATTGTGTTTATTTTACTCTTCCTTTCAGGTTTCATGATCACATTGTCTGAAGTTGGTTCTTATTATATATTTTGATACTATAAATTATGTCTATGAATAATTAGATTCTTGTCTGATTTAAAAATTTTGTGTTTGTATGAAGAACGTAGTAGAAATTACGTGTCCTGTGATTACTTAAGATAAGGGAAAATTTCCAGACGCTAGTTTGGAGTTTTAAACTTTACATGATGGTCACGTAAATAAAATACGAGTATTGATATGCATTTGTGACTTGGTGATATGTCATCCTTCATCTCAAATATGAACACATACCACAGAATCTCGCCTGCAACTACCGAGATTATTACAAAGTTGCCCCGACCCTTTCAATTGTCACTCTTTGGCAGGCCTGTGAGAGACTCTCCGTAAAGCCTAGCGGGGCGCTAGTGTCTCTGTGGGGAATCGGGCTGAGTCAGACATTTCCAGCTCTCTGTCTCTCTTTCCCTCTCTCTCTCTGCGGTCGCCATCCTCTCCGCGCTGTTCCTCTGGCGTCTTTCAATTTGTTCCGGCTGACGTCACTGAACACTGAGCCTGCGGGATTCCTGCTTTCCATCAAGCCACTTGGGAACCTCATTAGGAGGACGTCTGCCCACGCAAACAGAGGCAAATCGAAGCACGACGACGCGTAAACATTTAAGACAATATCGCTCGTGTTACTCGTGCGCTATTATATGGCAAGAGAAGGCGAAAATCAATGTGTGGTCGATGCTACACTCATTTACGCGAACAGGCGAGGCGAGACACTTGCGTCTTTATGTCCTCCTCTTTCCTGGGTGGTTGATC
The DNA here is from genome assembly GCA_031308135.1 of Acheta domesticus. Taxonomy (NCBI): domain Eukaryota; kingdom Metazoa; phylum Arthropoda; class Insecta; order Orthoptera; family Gryllidae; genus Acheta; species Acheta domesticus. The sequence goes on along the minus strand of JAHLJT010009419.1, from coordinate 19,063,286 downwards.
ACAGAAGTGGTTTGCCTCTGCCTTCCACTGGAAGATCAATGGCCGCCTAATAAATGGGTACCTTCACCCGACCACTTAGGCTTTGTGGAGAGAGGCTGTCTTCCAGCCACCAGAAGCATCTCAAACAGGTTGACGATCCTGGTCGACGAGTATCGCGTTTGGGACCAGAGCTATTGCCATCTTGGATTCTGTGAGCATTCAGCTATTAAATGTGCGAAAGGTCATACCTTAGAGGGACCTACGTGTCGTGATGTTCTTGTGGTGTGTTGGTTCTCTGCAGCGACTGGTATCTCCGCGGACAGCGTCAACACCCAGCAAAGTGTAATCAAATTCTGTGAGAGTACAGAGACATAGAGAAACGTTCCGTGTGTTTACCGAACCTTGTGACAAGGAATCGACACCAATGCGGAGAACTAGCAATTTGTGCCAGGTACATTCATAATACGTAGGTACACTGGCGGTCACTGTTCATTCGTTTGTTTGTTCACTCCAAGCCTTCCGTTCAAACAGCTTAAAAATGTTACGATAACGGCACATTATTTGTCATATTATTGGCATTCGTTAAGAATTATTATATTATTGCAAGTTCAATTCCTCTGACGAATTAGCCATCACTTCAAAAAGTCCAGAAGAAGCGAAATATTTCGACGAAAAATCGATATTTGGTTAAAGTTTGTTGATAAAAAGAGTTGATTTATTTGCCAGTAGTAGAGGTTGAATTAATTGTAAAATTTGGGAAAATATGAACTAGAGCTTTTGTTATGCATGAAAGTAACAAGTTAATAAACTATTTATCGGGAAATGAAACTACAAAATTAATGCAAAAAATGTTGGATGACTACTGAAATTTAAAAAACGTTCATATAATAAACTTGCAACGAGCATTATTCCAGAGTTTAGTTGACCAATACAAACAAAAGCTTCAAAATTAAAAATAGAAGGAGAGAGATATTTTTCTAATAGAACTTGAATTGCAAAAATATGAGGAAGAGTTAGGTCTGGATGAGTTATTGCAAAATTAAAATTAAGAAATGAAGACGATATTTTAGGTCTAGATAATGACTATGGTAATTATTATCAAATAGCTGATTTACTCGTGAAAGTTTATAGAACCTCAAAGCTTAGATGAGGATTTGAAAAATGACGCAGAACGATTGAAAGAAGGTGAACAGAATTTCCTAACTCAGTGAATTCAGAAGTGCATTACTTTTTTCCTTCTTCTTCCCCTTCATTAAATTAATATTTATTTATCAACGAGATTTCAATTTTTTCTGACCAAATATGTTTTCGTGAATAAGCCAACGAAAAGAGAGTCAGGTCGGGTCATGTGGGAGTCTACAAACCTGGGCTATCGATAGAAAGCTATTTTTACTTGTCAACAGAGGCGTATCTAGGTAATCAGGCGCCCCTGGCAAGCACAGAACTTGCGCCTCAGTCAAGTTACTTCAAATTAGGGTTGTTGTTATTTGTTTTAGGTGGAATACTTTAAATAGCGCCCCTTGAGAGTAGCGCCCATGGCACGTGCCATGTTCTCCATACCGTAGATACGCCTCTGCTTGTGAAATTATAAAAAAGCGTTTGCTACATTTGTGAAGACACGCGATTTACGCCGGCGCGCAGGATAGATAAGAGGTAAGGAAGAAACATCTTTCGTTTCAACCCAGGTTGCGATTGGGTTGTTTGAGTAAGTTTGTGTGGATATTGCAAGTCTAGTGCCAGAACCTAAGGGCAATAGATATATACTATCTCTCATTGATCTAACAGATAAATATTCTGAATTAATTCCCACAGAAAATATCAAATAGGAAACCACAATTTAAAGCTGTTAGAAATAAATTAATTTTTCAAATGATTTCCAAAAATGCACAAATCGGTCAGGGTTAAACATTTGTAAGTATTTTATCAACTGAATTCTTAGAATAGGAGGGAATCAGAATGAACATACACACATCATTCACATCATGCACATCATGCACATCATTCACATCATTCACATCATGCACATCATGCACATCATTCACATCATTCACATCATTCGCACTGTAACCGGACGTGTAGGTCGGTTGTGGGGAATTTCAGAGGGAACGTGGCTCTTTTTGAAATTTTGAAAAAAACAACACAAAATCGTAACCACAAACCTCTACATTCTCTGTGATCAAAATTAACTTGAAATTCAACAAATTGAATACAAAAAAATCTCTAGTGAGATGAGACATGCCCACAAGATACATGAGAAGGAAGAGCACATGCATTTTGCATTACGGAATTTGAGCACCTTCTGCCTACAAATATTGAATAGAACTCTCCTTCAACAATACATTCACATTAACATTCGTATGTAACTTTCTTACCCACAATTCACTGAAATTACAAATAATTTATTTTTTGCACAACTTCACTCAATACCAAAAATACAGAATTGCCATTAATCATTTTTAGAATTGACACAAATCGAAATCACATCAATATTCTGTGACCAAAATTTGAATTGAAATTCAAATAAATTGAATCAATCATAGTTTTGAAAAGCACTGAAGTACTCACATGAAATTAGTATATACAGTTAACCTTTATTACATTACCCCCCCCCCCCGGTTGAAACTGAACTCACGCCTTACTTCCTCTCAACAGGCATCCAAACCTCAATATAATTCAATTGTTCAAGTTCACCTGGATTCTCCAATAGTTCGAAGCAAATACAATTTTATCACTTTCTTAACGATTCATAAATATCTCTAATAGATTTCTGACCTCATCCAGAGCCAACACTGCCCTCCATAATACTCCTTTCAAAACAGAAACCTCACTTACGTCCCACTAACATGACAAAACTCCTCCAAAAATCAGCAATGTCTTCTCACCCGAAAAATACCCAACTTCAAATATCTTCTGCACATGTTACCAAGCCACTATGAGAATACACGTGGAATGGATATACCCATCATCAAACATGTGTCACAATGGCAAAACAATCTGTGGGATGTAACTACAGGAGCCAGACTTCAACCTGCGTGTTTCTAGTCAATTTCTTCAGAATTCTCAGTTCTCCTTACGATATCTGGGCATTCACTATAGTCAATACAAAATTATTTTGTCTTGAATACCGACCTTAATTCGGTGGCCGTGGCGTTTGCCACCAGCGCAAAACTCACAACGAAAAAAATGCGGCTGCCGGCGCTCTGTCCTGCTCCTAAGCACAACGTGTCCTCCATGTAACAACCACGTCAAACTCCAGTACTCCAAGACCAGACGCCTCCGCTCCGTCGATCGTGCCTCTAGCCACCACTGGCACAAACAATCTCTCCTTTCCTGTGACTGGACTCGCGGCCACCAGCGCAAAAACTCAACCTCACACCTCAGATTTTCGTAACTTTCTGTTCCCATGTTCCCTGCCTTCAGCAAGCTACCACCATACTTCCACGGAATCTCTATTGTAACTTTATTCCTTGACCTAGGCCGGCCGCGGGCGCAGTGGTTTCCTACCAGGCGGCGCGCGCGTTTAGGCGACCGTCGCCCGGGGATTTTAATTGCCTAGTGTGACCATCACACTAAGGTTGGTCACAACACATCATTCACAATCCATTTCAGTGGAACGATGGCAAAGTAGGTGGAAAAGTAATTAAAGCATTGCGACGATACCAACAGGAAGAATGGGATATTATACAGCCAGAATAACTTTTCAAACCACTACTCATGAAAGTAGAACTGCATTTGCGCTAGTAGAATAGTCAAGTTAACGCGCGTTGTGTCGTTTAACTGTCTTAAAGTTAGAGAGGAGACAATTTCAATTTGATGACCGTTAATCTTTTACGAAAGAAATAGCAGGAGATACAGCTGAAAAAAGGTTGAAAATAAAGGAGATGAAAATGGTACTTGGACATGGAAAATAGAGGCACAAAAGTGCAGATAATCAGTAAAGGACCAACTTTATATATTATTTTTAAGAAATTCAAGGGGTTTTATCGAATACAAAAATTTTGTTTTAATTTCAGTTTTTAATTTTCTAGAAGTGTAAAATATGAATATATTAATGGTTAAAGATTAATCCCTCAATAAATTAAACAAATTAAATGCGTTCAAACCTAGTTGCATTATGCACCCAGACATGATTATCTTAAAATAAGTCTAAATGTGAATAACACACTCAAAATCAAGTCAAATATTCAGAAAATTATAAATCCATTGATTTTGCGTAATTAAATCTAAAGAAATAATTTGTGGTGAGATAACTTTAGTTTACAAAACAACTTAGTTGTAGAGTTATGCTTTTACAACAATCAGGTTCAAAAACTTTTAATATGTGTAGTGTCTTCGGTGTGACCACTTGCATGACTGAAACCAGTTAATGACTCGTGATCTGAGCAATGAGTGGTAGAACTTTTAGAAAATGCGCAATGTTTTACCCTTTCATGATGGTGCCGTATACAACGCCATACGTATAAGAACCAACAACTTTGTTTCACTCTTCCTGTGTTTAAATTCCAGGATTTTGTTCCTTCTCGTTTAATGTCCTCTAAATTGTCTGAACCTTAGTTTATAATTCTTAAATAAAGGTAGTTTTTTTAATTTTAATCTTTCCTGAGTCTCATTTAAACCGCATTTCCATTGCGTAATCATTGTTCCATTATTTCCTTATTGCCTTTTCATTTTACAAAGCCACTTTATCTTCGTTACATCTTCTACATCCTCAGGTTCATTTATACTGTTCATACTATATTTTCTCTCCACTACATTATTTTCTCTTTACTCCACTACCCCATTCAAATATTCTTAGCATCTAAGCAACTTTTTACAGATTTGTACGGTTTCATCCGTCTTGTTTGTGGATACCATCTAACTTCTTGAAAATAAATAATGAGCAGTTGTTTTAAGAGAAAATTGAAGCATTTCAGGAGCGGTCAGGAATTATGAAGTTTGTTTTACATCAATTGGTATTCTACGTGAACATAAGCGAGATAACCCAAATAGGAGCTCTTTCTTAATAACATAAAAACTAAAATGAAATAAAGGGCACGAAAGGAATTATTTTTTAAATGAGAAAGGAGAAAGAGAAGAGGAGGAGAGGAAAAGAAGAAGGAAGAGAACGTTGAGGAGAAGCTTGAGGGGAAGAGGAGGCAGCGAAGGAAAAGAATAGGAGAAGTAGGAGGAGGAAATTGCCACGGGTAAATTTGGTAAAAAATACTAATTCCCCAGAGGAAAGTACCCCCTGTTTCTTATAAAATATTGTTATTTACGAAAAAAACAGTCCACAGACAAAATTGTCAACGCGAATTTCAAATCATTGACACAAATGCTGTTTACGCTCAAAGTTGCAAACAATATACGATATGATTGAATGCCTGGTCAATGGACCAGGCGAGATCTTTCCTTGCAGGTATAAAAAGATGAGATCACTAAAATTTATCTACTGGGATTTATCAATCATTGAACTTACAAGACTTCCGCAGACTTTTCGAAATTTCATTACGGAGAAGATTTTGATTGATTGAATGATGTTTCCGGGCGCATCAACTACTTTGGTCATTAGTCCCGTAAGTGTAGTTCGTGTTTTTTCTCGGGAGGTGGCGATGATCTTTTCCCCGCTGGATGGCAAGATCTGGCGTCGACCTACCGTCGATTAGCGGGGTTTCCCCTCAACCAGGTATCTCCCACCAGTGGGACACCGCCCCAGCCGGGACAAGCTGTAAGTTCCCGACCGGTCTCCCGGTATGTGTGGTAGTGTAGAGCATGTTAGTGTAAGTGTATGTGTAAGAGGAGATGATAGGACAAGGAAGAGGAAGAAAGATCGCGCGCGGTTCGTAGCACGTTTGTTAGGGTACTGCTCCGGCATTCGCCTGGTGTTGATCGGAGAAACCACGGAAAACTACCGATCAGAGCAGCCGGCCGCTAGAATTCTCCTCCAGACAGCGACTGAATTCGACCTAGCTGACAAGCTAGTGTCGAAAATTCTGCCGCCGTCGGGACTCGAACCTAGGACCTCTCGGTCAGAGGGACTGCAGTGACTTCAGGTTGATGCACTGAGCCATCTCTCCCGGTTTATGGAGAAAAAGAAGAAGAAATATTCCACTATATGTTTATATAAACCATTCACATTTGGCGCGAGTAAACAACGTAAACCTTGCACGTGCTTCGAGTTACTTTCTCATCTGGATCATTACTTGTATGAACGCTGAAGGTGAATAAAATTCTCGAAACACGTATGTTGGAATGTGCTTAGCAGTTGTAAATGTGTAAGTATATACTTCGATTTTGTTGAAGGTAATTTCTTTCTCACCCTCTCCATAAAATATATTACTACTAAACAAAAATAATGGAAAGGGGTGTTGAATAAAAATACCAAGGGCAGACGAGTAGCCAATGGTGAGTGGACCGGCTTGCACAGTACACGGAATTTTCGAGAGTCGATTTATCGTTTCTGTACCGTGCATCCTGTGAGCCGTCGATTCCAAAGGAAGGCCTGACTCTTCAGACGATCTCTGGTGACGCGAACATCCGGCCTCTTCGTGAATCCCTGAGGACGGAGACAATGGAACTCTCAGTCTGAGGCTCACAATAGGTCAAAGCGATCAGCGGATGAACTTCAATAGGATTCCAGCTTACGGCGGGAGGAAAGAATGTCAGAAATATATCGCTATGTGAAATGAACGCTTTTATTGCTCTGAAGACGAATATTTTGATAAATATCTCGCTTTGGGTAGGTGTATTTTTATTATGATGCCAGTTCCCAACCGATAGAGCCATTCCTGGGGTGAAGGATGATTTCGACAAATTGATTATGGGAAATGAGAGGTAAGGAAAACTAACTCGGAATATAATGAAGGCCTTGAACTTCATTTTTTTGAAAAAGTGTTAGGATAAAAGACGACTATTTTAATTATTAATGATGGTACAAAATCAGAAATAATGAACCTTTTGACGTTTCGTTTGTCAAAATCCAATAAGGAACTCATGCTTTGCGAGGGGGTAAAGAGAATCACAAAAGTTTGTGGCAAAAATCATTAACCGCCCTTTCTGGGTTTGCGTGACCTTTCGCCCAGGTTCACTCATGTGCTTCCCTCTCGGGTTTAAGGTCACAGAGGCAAAACACGTTCACGGCGAAGAAAATTCATACTCTTTGTGTATGCGTGAGTGGATAACTTCCTACTACACAAAACGTAGGAGCGGAGCCGTAATAGCTACCGATTGGGAAGACTTGAACACGAAAACCCAGCATTTGCGTGCAAGATCCGCATAAATTGAAGGTGAGCCACAACCCACTTGCTAAGGTCATGAATTATATAGTATTACGTTGTATTGCTCTCGCATTATATAAATGTATTATTATTTTCATTTTCTCAAGTAATATTATTCTCTCCGTCCGTGATTAAAACTGTAGGTGGAGTTCCTTAATTAATGTAATGAAGATTAATTAATTAATGTAGATTGGAAGGCTCTAGGGTTCGAGTCCCGCCTATGCGTGGATTTTCTACACTGGATGAAAAGCTGCGTCAAATTCTACTACTGACTCAAATAGAATTGTAGAAGCGATCTGTCCCGCTTTGTCGTTTTTATAAATTCCAGAGGAATCCTAGTACAGTATGGGAAACAAATTAATGCGACCCTTCCGCTCCCATTCAGTCGTAACTTGTCACCCAGTCCTGCGACTGTCCTCCTCCCTGTTGAACGTGGGATCCAGCGCCCACGTACACGTCGTCTGCGGGGTTTCTCCTCCCAGGTATCTCCCTCTGCGGGGCAGCGTCTCAGCCGGGACAAATTCTGAGCTTCTATCAGTCTTCCGAAATGTGTGGTAGTGTAGCATGTAACCTGGGTGAGGTATGCTGGGTGTATGAGTGTGCAAATGGGGAATGGAGAGGATAAGTATGAGGAAGGAAAGTCGTGTGCGTTCTTGGCCATTTGTGAAATAATTGATCTGGCATTCACCTCATTTTTCATAGAAAAAACTACGGAAAACGATCGAACAGAGCACCCGTGCACAGGACTTTTCGTCCAGAGAGTAGTTGCATCTAGCAATTTAGCTAATCGTAACCGTGTGGACTCGAACTCTAGATCAGAGTAGAGACAACGGTAATGATGCCTCTGAGCCATCTCAGTCGTTAAAATGGATTGAAGAAATATTGCCTACTTGTGGTAAAGCCTTGCTGTCACTGTATTTTTCTTTCCTTGAGAAGTGGGATCGACCTGACACTGTAGCCATGCCTGACAAACGAGGAAGAGTGACTGGACGTCCGATGAAAGACAAAAAATAGTCCGTAAGGAAGTTGTGCTACCTGTTGACCCATGCCCCACTTTCATTCGTCACTTTTTTTCTTCTTGGGCGAGGTAAATAACCTTCCTCGAAAATCACTAGTCGGAAAAGCAATTTTAGCCTTGAAAAAAAAATCCGTAGAAAATCTGTGAATACGAGTAGTAGTAAAGCGCTTATAAAGAAGTTCAGTGTAGAAAAAAAGAAAAATAAATGAAAAGGGTAAATAACAAATGGACAAGTAATCAAATCCAGAAAGGATAAATAAGGGTAAAGTAGCAGCGAATCAGCATACATACATACATTCATTAAATAAATAAGAAAGAGAAAAAATGACTCGAATCCCTTTTATCTAAAACTTGGCAAAAAAGTACAAGCAAGAATAAGATAGGGAGATAAAAATAACGGTTTGAAGCTATGCAAAAATGAATGAGAAGAAAACTGGGCGAAGACATTCTGCAGAAAAAGTTGGATATAAGAAAATTGTTTTGTTCTTCGAGACGTATGGGGTCAGTTGTCTCCTTGAGGAATCAGTGTATGAAGAAATGATCAGAAACTGCCAGAGCAGCAATTCCGAGCTCGTCTTCTACCATCGGAAAGCTGTTTAATTTCCAAAAAATAGGAAGTTTTTCCAAGACCCTTGCAAGTAATGAGATTCTTCACTTAACGATTACTTTTGAAGTTCAGTCTTTTAAGGTCATATGAAATTGGCATATGACCTTGTATGTCTTATGTCATATGAGCATTACACACGTAACAACCAAAAGCGCTTTGTTTCGATTGATATAAGATGTCACCAGCCTTTGAAGTGTATAAATATTGATTGCGAGGAGAATTATCAAGTAGAAAAAGAGAGTTTGACACTAACAAAAGACATTTTGTCAGCAAATATTAATCAGTGTCAGTGATGTGTCATGTTTTGTGGAGAGCGTCAATCGTATCTTTAAATGGCAACAAAATAAATTACACAGTTTGTGAACACATGATAATCGAAACGTAAGGCGAATGGAGCTCTAGAATGGTGGTTCTCCGGTGTTTTTGAAATTGAAGCCCTGTACTGCTGGAAACGTAATCGCAGGACTTCGGAGAGCGGGGTTGAGCTGGTATGTTATTCCGGGGCCCGTGAATCTCATGAGGTTAATGAAGCCCTATCCGTCTCGGAATGTTTCATATCATTTTAACTTTTATTTAATGTATTTCATTTTTATCAAATTTTATCTTTTAAATTTATCCGGGAAGTAATATTCCTCTTTCCCCCTAGAACGTGAGATCCGGCACTACCCCACCCGGCACTAGTTCGAAGTTTCCAAAAGGTCTCCCGAAATGTGTAGTAGTAAAGTGCATGTAAGTGTGTATGCGTGCTCTAAGGGGAGCGAAGGAAAAATGGATGAGAAAGGGAATATCGCGCGCGGTTCGTGGCCCGGTTTATTGAAATACTGCGTTGGCATTCGCGTGGTATTGATTGGAGAAAACTCGGAAAACTACTGATCAGAATAACCGAACGCTAGAATTCTCCTCCAGACAGATTTGACTGCTACGTACCTTCGAACTTCGGTACAGTTCAATAAACCGTTACATCAGAGCCCATCCTTTGGCACGAGAGCGCGGGTCGTTTGCTTTCGGCAGAAGCAGAAGGAGTCCATGGTGGTACAGACAACAGTTTGAGAAACATTGAATTGTCGCGGAGCCATAAAAAATGCGTTGAGTTGAAGCGACGATCGCCGCCACCGAACCCGAAGCGAACCACTGTGTAATTGGTTCTTTATCGCTATTTCCTTGCACTCATAAATTGTATCATTGTGGAGAGCCACCATTACAATATCGCACATGCACAGACATCACAAGGCGGAGGCGCCGGCGGCAATAGCGGCTGCGGAGCCCTGGGGGAGTATCATCTCAGCACCGATTGTCCTTAGCGTGATCACATTCTCCTGTCGATCATCACCATATGTGATGTGCCACTTTCGGAAGTGGATTTCAGCCTGTTCTTAAGGAGACGCGTCATTTCACGATTGAGGGAAAGGGGCAGATTGCTAAGTGAAAAATATCAAAAGTAATTTAAAACATCGTTAATTCTTGCCGTCGGGGAATCTTCGGCGGCGACGAGAGAGAGAGAGAGAGAGACAGAGAGAAGGGTAAGAGAGAGAAAGAGAAAATTTTATTCGCAATTATTCTACTTCCCACTTGAAATTTCTTCAAGAGAGTATATTCTCCTGTGTTTATAATGGCAACATTATCTCAGTTATACCTGTACAAACCGCGCATTTTTTAAACAAATTTTCGTCAATTTCAAAACAAGTATTTTTTATAAGTAGTCCTTTTCATTTCCTCCCTGCTCCCTGCCATGAACGTTGTGGCTGTATCCATCGCTCCTGTCAGTTGCTCCAGCCGCGGAAAGGTGCTATTTGCTCCCGATCATTCTGACGAACCCTGAGGTACACCGTTGACGTGTTTGTGTAGCATGCAGCTATTTCGATGACAAACGTCTCCGCCGTGACAGTGGCCACCCGAGCAGCTCGCTCTCCGGTCGCGTGCGGCGTCGGCGCAGGATGCAGGAAGATGTCGAGTAGCCTTCAGCGGGGGCGTCGGTGCGGGCGGCTCGGGCGGCGCAGGCGGCGGTCGCGTGCCGGAGGCGGTCGATGCGATGCCGGAGGCGGCGGCGGAGGCGGCGGCGGAGGCGGCGGGGCGCAGTGGGCCGAAAGGGGGGGCCCAAACGCGCGCACGCGCATGCACCCAGTTATGCACGTTTTCCTAGTTCACATCTGTATTGTATGGGGATATTGCTGTGAGGGCAAACTGCTTCCGGCGGGATCCGGATATTGGCCCGAGGGGGTACTTGTACCTCTGAGGAGGGTGCATGTAAAGGCTACCGCCTAGGTACTCACCCTGGGGTTCGCCCCCCAATAAAGTACAAGTGCGAGGGGTGCCATTTCGCATATATGGTTCACATCTGTACACTTCACAGTGCCTACACACGTCCCCTCCCCTCATCACACCCACCGACTGGGACTTGTTACTTTGAGCCCCAAGCGGGTTCAAACACGCGACCGCTAAGCCATATCCTACTTTAAGTCTGTATTTGTAGTCTTTTAGTCAATATGAAAATTGCAATACACTTTAATAGCTACACCAACTTCTATGCAAATAATGAAAACTGAAAATATCATTAAACGAAAAAGTAAATTAAATATTAGTGAGCAAGAAGTTAAACGCCGAAACTTTCAACTTACAAGTAGTTTTTCAAATGTAAACATTTATAGAAATACACTAATTGTTTAGTTTTTATTTTAAATTTTGAGAATCGATAGTCATTTGTACATTGTTGATTTTCAACTCGAGCTTCAATTCCCTTTTTCTTTTTTTCAAGAAAGGAATTTTTCAATTTCATTGTTTTTCAAGTAGCATTTTGAAGAGGATTTTCAATTCCATTGTTGGGGTTTTTCAAAGAAATAATACAGTTTAAAAAATGCATCAGCGCGCTTTCCGGCTGGGTTCAGATCAGTGTGCGGGGAGTCGGAGCCGTGGCATTGGCGTGGGCGTGAGAGCGGTGGCGGGGGCAACGGTGATAGCGTGAGCGGTCGGTTCAGCGCTGGCGCGAGCGGCAAAAGCTGCGCCCTCTCCCGCCCGCGCCGCCACCCCCAAATACACGCAATCGCCGCGCCTTCCATTCTAGAAGCTACTGCGCCTCTGTTACGATTCAGAGTCCTAACTCGGAAAAACCAGTACAGACGGGTGCATTGAAGATTCACTGTTACCTTGTGTGAAGATCACGAGCTCGGAATGAATGAATGTTTAAGTTATTGATCAGAAAATGGGGGGGGGTTCTGTCAACTGAGGAGAAGTTGGAGCAAGATGTTGAAAGAACTTTTCGTCTTGCCCTCATTCTCATTCAATTGTTCGGCGGTATTTTTTAATCAATTTGCTATCTTAATTATTTTTTAAAACAGCCACTAGTAAAAACTGTTTTTTCAGGGTACGCATAGCGTGCTTAAAGTTAAATTTTTACCACTAGTGCTAAAAATGAGAAGATGCTCTAGTGTCCAGAGAAATCTCTGAATTCTATCTATAAAATGTATGACGCACGTGGTAAAAGTTATTTTATTTTACTTGTAGGATTTCACCATTCGGCCTATCGGCCTCGTGTTGTTACATTTCCTACCCGGGAAATGAAATGTTACTTTCACCACTTGCCTCACAAATAACTGTTAAGCACAACACGGTGTATTTATTACAGTGATAGAGCCGCAATTTCTTATCAAGCTTTCTCAAAAACTGTGAATTTAAAATCGCATTTCCTTCTACAGGTTTACATAAACCTATCTTTTAAAAGTTGCCAAATATCGTATTGTTATTATTATATTTATAAGTTGCCAAGTACGTATTGGATACTAGTTAGAATTTATGTAATATTGATTCGAATGAAAATAAAATAGGTTAAGGGTAGTAGTCATACCTATCTGAAATAAAGTAATGTAAAAGATTAATATAATATTTCAAGAAAAATATTCCGGAGTATACATATGAAAAATTACTCATTTCTCACAAACTATTAGACATCAATATCTGATAGGATTTGAAAGGGAAAACTAATAATTCGTCAATAATTTGAATTCCTGAATATCTCAAATTCCTGATGCCTATATTGTTTATATGACTCTTCACCACGTCTACAAACATATCTGTTTATTAAACTCGTTTTAATATTGTAGGAATAAACTGAGAATCTCCAATTATTTATTGTTTTTACAGTACAATTGTTAATTGCATGATGTTATTTTTTCCACTGAAATGTGAAACTTTAGAGAAGAGTCATTATTCTCTGTTTGCCGTCTTTCTTAAGCTCACAATGTCGAAGTAAAGTAAAAAAAACTTCTATTTGAGCTTTGCGAGAACATCATTTATCTTGCGTAATGTTCATTTCCATTAATGTAATTAAGCGCGTTTGGGACTATAACAGAAGCGAATGGTGAAAGGGCTTCTCTTTCACGTTGCTTCTCTCGTCGCTCGAATAAAACACAATATTCGATAACTAATTTTCTTGTTTCCTCATAAAGTTAGAGCCATCACATTTCCTCTCTTATTACTTTCCCTTAAAGAAGGAAAATCGAAAAAAACGTTGTCATTACGAAATGGCTTAACATGCTTTAGAAAACTATTAGGACAGATCGTTCGGCTGGTGACTCGCACACAGGGTAGAAAGGGATAACCATGATGCATCAAGTTTTTACACAGAGTGATAATTTGCTTTCACTACAGCCGTAAATTGATGTCAGAGGTTGGTTTAAATATATTTCATTGAATTGAAAAAAATAAAAGTGATAGATTTAGATTAACTAACAGGAATTCAAGAATTGTTTTTAGAATTTTAGAAATGCTTTATATCTTATTTATATTTCATATTGTAGTGATACCGAATATATTACGGTTAATTGCGCGCCTAAGAATTACTCCCGGGCTACGCCTGTCTGAGGGTCAGCCGACGGCGCCAGGACGGCGGCGGCTGCTCGCCGCCCCCCTTCGCCCCTTTTGAATCTGTCACGGCCACGTGTCCCGGAGCTTGGGTGGTCGTTTCGTGCGCACGGCACCCCCGGTATTTTTTCCGCGACGCTCAAAGCCCCCCCCCCAGCCTCCCTTGAGATTTCCAGCCCCTCACACCCCCAGCCATTAATAACTGCCCCTATTTGACGCAAAATTGAAGCGAGAGGGAGCGATAGCCAGCTTCTCATTTCTCGGCCTCAAAAACACTCGACGATTGGGCAGAAATAGTTTGAGACGCACTACCCTTGCGCCAATAGCCGCCGGAATTAGGCAATGTTCTGGAAGGTTCCAGAATCTTGGGGATAATTTTGGTGGGGGAAAGAAGCTTCGAGAGACTTCGGAGCAGGCGACGCGAGGAGAGAAGCGAAAGAGTTGCGTTCGGGGTAGGACGCGAGTAGCGGTCAAGGGAGGACAAGTTGCCTTTGTGGTGGCACTAGGTGCCGGAGCCATAGTTCGGTTCGTATCGGAAGGACTTATAAAAACATTGAGTTTTCTTGGGAGAATTTGTGCAAGTCCCCTTTAACAATTGTAGACCGCGGGGCTGTGTGACGGACAATTGACAGTGAATTGTGCTGTGTTAATATCCGACTTGTGCTCGAATTCGGGACTTTTTTCGTGAGATTATCAGATGATTCACGAACTCGCTTCGATCTCCAAAATACAGTGTGATAGATCGGGAGTGAGGAGATCATTCATTCGAGCAAACATTACCTTGTCATTCACAACATTGTGCGGACGGCGCTGTGTGTTGGGCCAGCCCCAGCAACCCCTCGCTGCATACCTGGTTCAGTCCTGCGCACCCCACCCGGGGCAGCGCCTCACTGCCCGTGACGACCCTCGCAGCCAGCTGACGGCCTGAGGTTATTCAACTTTGGTGGGTTGTGCAAGCCGCCTTGCGGAGGCAGTATTTATTTTGCTTTTGTGGTGCGCCCGTGGTCGAAAGTCATAAACTGTGTGGCGAACAATTTTTGCTAATTACCTTTCGACCGGGCGACGAAGAGAGTTTCCCCGGCCGCGCTTGGCCGTCAAGAGGGAATTTGCGCAAGAAGAAATCTTTGTCATTGTAATTGTATTAATTTGTATTTCTTAATTTTAACTTGTGTGTGTGCATGACATGTTTTTTTTGATTTGGGTAAAGGGGAGCATGCTCGCCGACATGATTGGTACCAGTTCATTCGTGATTTCTTACTGAATAAATCCCCCATGTTGTTATATGAATGCAATGCTTCTCATTTGACCCCGACCGCCAGCTTCCTCCATCATCGCCATTTCAGGCCAGACTGTCTATCGGCTGAGCGAGCCGGCTACCCGTCCGAGGCGCTCAACCGAAGACGAAGGGTAGTCGCAATATATCTCACAGATTTCTTTTACAGTAATTCACTTCATCCATAACTGTTTTAAATATTCAGATATCTGTTAGTCTCGTGTTTGGTAATATCTGTACATCATAAATGATTCCTGGAATGCAATTAAATACTAAGGACCATAGCACTAATAACGTTGCTAAATGTTTCATTCGATTCTCACTCACTCATTTGACAAAATATCTTGGGGAAAATTAATTTATTGTTACTACTAAATCTCTTGTAACTTTCATAACTCATATGAAATAATCTGCGTAGTGCCATTGTGATATTTTTTCATTATTGTATAGTGGATGATTTAACGCCAATTGTAGGCGGATGACGTCACACTACATTAAGAAACGGTATAAGGGTTACAATTCTTCCTTCCCATATCGGTTTCTTATTCTTAGGGGTAGTGTTGGGGTATTTCTCCAAACTCACGAGGCTTCATTGAAGCAGAAAGACTCCGGCAGTTCTGCGAGTACGCGTTTGTTGGGAAAGGCCTAAACCAGACTGTAAGCGCAATCAGTTATAATGCAAACAATTTGTTTATTTGATTGTTTTATGTGCCACTCAATACAACAGCAACTCTTTCTTCAACATATCACTAGTCATTTATTTTCTAGATCTAGGTCCTTTACGTATCGTTGTTGACGTATTTCTTTTCCTCTGTTTGCAATATTCTCGATTAAAAATAAATAGTTCCAAATATCCAGACATTTTCTACAATATTGGTACAGCCTAACTGTTTTAATATTGAAATTCCTTACGATATAGATATATAAGTATTTTGAAAAATGTAGTCCTCCTTACTGGTATTGTGACCGTTTCTCTGTCTTCAGAATCTGTGTACCAGAATGCTGATGGTACACGTCATTCAAAGTGCGACCTTAAGGGTGGACCAAGAAATATTCTTTTGATGACACTATTTAAATATTCTTTGAGAATAAAAAGATTTAAATCTGTCAGCTCTTTGTTTGTACTTTTATACAAATCCAACACTATGCACGTTTCCAGAATTATCCACAGAAAACAACAGTGTACAGATGAGAGAAGAATTGTTGCCCCGAGGGACATAGAGACATGGTAGAGATATGTTCCCGTAAATGACAATGGCAAATATTGTATTTGCCATTATGTCATCGCAATTGTATACAAACATAATAAATAAATACCAAAACCGGCGATTGATGGGCCTAATAAATCAGAGATATAGAACGTGTAAATACTAATTTTGGATATTCAGTCGTGAGCTTCATTGCCCAATATCAATGCCGCTAATATCCCTCGCAATGAATTAAGCAGTGGTTTAAATCAGAAGGGAGTGCTTTTACATATAAAGTACCTTTTAACCTTTGTAAGACATTAGCGTTCATTATAGAGAAATTTTCTGAGGAGAGTAATCTGCAGTATTAATTGGAAACTTTTGACCTACTTCCATAAATGTGAAAAATCATTGATTGTTCTTCTAATGATATATAAATGTATAAAAGAGGAAAATTATGAATTTTAAGTAACTGATTTCGTAAGTTATTTATTAATTAAATTATTAAGTAATAAATTAAAATGAAAAATTGCGACATGAGCCTTTTCCTCAAAAAATATTATGTACGTCTATAATTCATTTAGTTGTTCATGTTGGTTGAAGTGTTGATACATGACAGTATTGACATGTGAAGCTCATAACACACAACACCGTTCTGAACAAAAAAATCCTACTTTCTGAGTACGTATCATTCGCCCACAGCAGTAGCTAAGACGAGATTAAGCGATTAATTGATTTGTATTCCCTGGAACGTCGACAGCTACGGTGATTTGTCCCGTAAGTATAGTTAATACTACATTACAAGACATGGCTCTGTTCCTCCCTCACTGCAACGAGAGATCCTTCATATAGGTTTGTGGAAGGAAGGTTCGCACTTGCAGGTATCTCCACCAGCGGGGTACCGTCTTAGCCCAATAAGCTCTTGGCATCCAACTGGTCTCCCGATATGTGGTAGTATTGTGCTCGTTATCGTATGTGTATACAGTGCCAGAAGGGGACTAGGATGAAAAGGTAAGATCGCGCGGGGTTTGTGGTCCTGCTGCAGCACTAGCGACTTTTCCCCCTAGTGCGCGTTGCATCCGTAATCGTCTAGGGAATTGCGTGTGATGACAAATATTTGTGTGTTATATTTCTTAGTTACTTAGTTGTAGTTTTCTTACAATATTTATTTTAAGTTATCTTTTTATGTCTTTATATGATCTGCATAAACCCTGCCACTGAGCGAAAGCTCATTAGCAGGAAATAATAAATATTATATTATTACATTTGTTAAGGTAGTACTGCATCCGTCTGGGAAATACACGGAAAGCTACCGATCAGAGTTGTCGTCACTAGAATTCTCCTCCACAAAGCGGCCAAATTTGACGCAATTTGCGTCGAAAATATGTCACCACCGGGATTGGATCCTTAACCCTTTGCACTTGTAAGCAACAAGCGTAATACAGGTCCTACAGCTCGTACGGCATGTCAGACATGCCACGAGTATAATGGCTGCTAGCTCGTATCAGTATGTAATGTGAAATGTTCTACAACTTGTAGGGTATGTCTCAGATGCCACATCAAAATCCCTAATTAATTGGTAGGGCATGTCGCAGATACCCGCGTATTTTCTTGGTAAGTGAAATAATATTGTCATTATTAAATCGATGCGGGCTACTATTCCAATTTTGAACAATGTTGACGCAATAATCTGAGAACGAGCTGGAATGACGGAATGCCAGTTATCGGCTTCGAGCTGTGCCGCCTTTTTCTATTGCCATCTTAGACATGCCTTACGAGTTGTAGGACCTCGTGGTGTTCAGAAACCTGTGACCGCAGAGTGCATTCGTGGGTGACATGTCACACATGCCCTATAAGTGCAAAAGGCTTCTTTCACTAAAATACCTGGTACCAATTACAATTGATTTAAATTATGAAATAGTTCATATTAGAACTATTATGTTCTTAACACGTATAGGCAGTTCGTTAAACTATACACGAGATTGATTCATTTTATATTGATAAACTAAATGGACGTCTGAGATTTTCTTTTCTTTTCTATTATAGCATGTGCTACCGCCCTATATCACCGTAAATGTTAATGCGCAAATGTTTTCTCCAATATCATAGTTATTTGTAATGTTCAGTTGTTTTTTCATCCAATAATTTAAAACTATTATATTAATCTTAAATAGTTAATTGCCAATTACCATAGACTTAAATTTCTGGTATTTAAACGTACCAGGATGACTTCATCCTGGTATATGGTATCTTAATTAAAAATCATGGTACAAATACCAGGATCCTGGTACGTTTGGCAATACTGCGCCTGACGCGAACGGACGCCTTGCTAGCAACGGTCTCCGGAGCGGAATCCGTGCGTTGCGTCGCCGCCGGGCGAGGGGCGAGGGGCGAGGGGCGAGTGGCAAGTGGCGAGTGGCGAGGGGCGAGGGGCGAGAGGCGAGTGGCGAGGGGCGAGGGGCGAGTGGCGAGTGGCGAGGGGCGAGTGGCGAGGGGCGAGGGGCGAGGGGCGAGGGGCGAGTGGCGAGAGGCGGGGGGCGAGGGGCGAGTGGCGAGGGGCGGGGGACGAGGGGCGAGGGGCGGGGGCGAGTGGCGAGGGGCGACTGGCGAGTGGCGAGTGGCGAGTGGCGAAGGGCGAGTGGCGAGGGGCGGGGGGGGCGAGGGGCGAGGGGCGGGGGCGAGGGGCGAGTGGCGAGGGGCGAAGGGCGAGTGGCGAGGGGCGGGGGGGGCGGGGGGCGAGGGGCGGGGGTGAGGGGCGAGGGGCGAGTGGCGAGGGGCGGGGGGCGAGGGGCGAGGGGCGGGGGCGAGTGGCGAGGGGCGTGTGGCGAGTGGCGAGGGGCGAGGGGCGAGGGGCGAAGGGCGAGTGGAGAGGGGCGGGGGGGCGAGGGGCGAGGGGCGAGTGGCGAGGGGCGTGTGGCGAGTGGCGAGGGGCGAGGGGCGAGGGGCGAAGGGCGAGTGGAGAGGGGCGGGGGGGGCGAGGGGCGAGGGGCGAGTGGCGAGGGGCGGGGGGCGAGGGGCGAGGGGCGGGGGGCGGGGGCGGGGGCGGGGGGCGAGTGGCGAGTGGCGAGTGGCGAGGGGCGGGGGGCGAGGGGCGAGGGGCGAGAGGCGAGGGGCGAGTGGCGAGGGGCGAGGGGCGAGTGGCGAGGGGCGGGGGGCGAGGGTGCGAGTGGCGAGGGGCGAGTGGCGTGTGGCGAGTGGCGAGGGGCGAAGGGCGAGTGGCGAGTGGCGAGGGGCGAGTGGCGAGGGGCGAAGGGCGAGTGGAGAGGGGCGGGGGGCGAGGGGCGAGGGGCGGGGGGCGAGGGGCGAGGGGCGGGGGGCGAAGTGGCGAGGGGCGAGTGGCGAGGGGCGAGGGGCGAGGGGCGAGGGGCGAGGGGCGAGGGGCGAGGGGCGAGAGGCGAGTGGCGAGTGGCGAGGGGCGAGGGGCGAGTGGCGAGGGGGCGGGGGGCGAGGGGCGAGTGGCGAGGGGCGAGTGGCGTGTGGCGAGTGGCGAGGGGCGAAGGGCGAGTGGCGAGTGGCGGGGGGGGAGGGGCGAGGGGCGGGGGCGAGGGGCGAGGGGCGAGGGGCGGGGGGCGAGGGGCGAGGGGCGAGGGGCGGGGGGCGAGGGGCGGGGGGCGGGGGGCGGGGGGCGAGACGCATTTGATTGGGCTTCGGCCGTCTTCTGTCGGGCGCTGTCTTGACACAGAGCATCCCGCGCCGCTCTTCAAATAGCTGCGAAGCGCGCCCCGCCCGCCCACGCTCGACGCTCGGAGAATTCTTTTCGATGCACTCACACTACTAGGAAGGCATCCGCACCCTTTAATGTCACTCACACTTGGGTGCCTTCCGAAATTCAATTTTGACATTCAATTCAACATTTATAAAAATACACTTATTGTTTAGTTTTTAGTTGTTTGAAATTTAGAGAATCAATAGTCACTTGTACATTGTTGTTTTTCAATTAAATTCAATTTTTATTCTCGAAAAAGTAATTTTTCAATTTACATTGTTGTTTTTCACCTAGCCTTTTCAAGTAGATTTTTAATTTCATTGTGTTTTCCAAAACAAGTAATAAAATAAGAAATGCACCAGCGAGCTTTTCGGCTGAATTTAGATCAGTGTATGGGGAGTCTGAACCGTGGCATTGGCGTGAGCATGAGGGCGGTGGTGGCGGGGACGGCAGCGGGCCTGAGCACCACCTTCTATAGCTTACAAAGCTTGTTCACTGGTACGTGACATTGCCCGGACTCGATGCCCGGATAATTCTTTTCGATGCACTTCCACTATCAAGAAGGCATCCGCACCTTTTAATGTCACTCACACTTGGATGCCTTCCAAAAATACAATAGACTGCTGGTTGGGAAGCAAGAGCTAGTTGCAAAATTTTAATGAAAAAATATCGTCGGTGGATTGTGAAAGTAAGTCGAATATTTTGTGTTTAGTTTTGGGCACAAAAGTAAAATGTGAATTATTTAACTTCTTTTCAAAGTTGAATAATGTTTGACTTTTAGACAGGGTTAACAAAATTATCGTCTGGTATGCTGTAATTCACTGGGAGCCCCGAATTTAAACAAATCGTCCAGTCTTCTACGTGGCCATTATTAGGTTTAGCCTAGAGTAAGCTGCGCATTTATATTATCAATCATAGTAATCACATGTTATGTCGTTGCCTACATTAGTTCATCTCGTTACCACTGTTTATTCTTCATTTGTGTCTCTTAAATGAAAAATAAATGACACACTCCTAAAGTAGTAACGTCATTAATGTCCGGTAAAGAATAATGTGAGTTTAAAACGATATGTCATTATTGAAATACTTCAAAGCCTATTATCGTGATGTACGAAATTCAACTATCACTTGTCTCTGCGGCAAATATACGATCCGTATTACATTTTTTTCGGGCATTGAAAGGGCGGTGAATTATTACTAATTTCTCATAATGGACTGATATAAATAGAAGTAAAAGCAATTTATTCAACACTTATCTACGAATTATGAAAGAGTACAACCTGTAATTTGGCCCATTGATCAAATCGATTTCGTACTACATTTCTAAGTTCCTTAAATAAGGATAGCCCCAAACTGGGAATTTTCCGTGAAGTATCACGTAAGAACCCAAGGCTGGGTGAAGTATCGCAAACTCCCTAGAACTTTTAACGATCCACTCGCGTTCTTCCCAGAGACAGCGTCACAAATCGTGACTTATTTTAGAAAGTCTCAAAAATTACCAAGTACACGGAATTTCATCCTCATGAACAAGTTACTTCGTTAGCGGCACAGGAAGGCGGTAGAGCAAATGGGAGAATGTAAAATATACAATTATTTGTACTCACTCAAAAAATCGCTTGAGTTTACAGAACAAATATTTAAAAATAACTCTGCCACCATCTATGTCCGACAGCGCCATTATGCTGGAGGGAATATTATGAAGAATCAGCCAAGTTAAGTTAAATTTCACTACAAAACCAAACTATCGGATTCTTGAGGATTTTGGAGGGAAATAATAACGATACATTAAGGTTGTACGTAATATTACTTAAACTTCCTCAAGAGGAAAGGTACCGATATCATCAACTCGGGGAATTTTGCTACACTTTTAATGTAGCAAATTAAATTTTTCATTTTGCTACTTTTAATGTAGCAAATTAAATTTTTCATTTTGCTACACTTTTAATGTAGCAATTTAATCTCGTATTTGGGGATGAAGACATACGTTGCAGCTGACATTAAGATAGTTAAAACCACAGTAATTCAAAAGTACCATCACTTGCCAAACGTTCTGTGTAAAGAGACGTCACTCCCGGATGATATTAGAGACCACAGAGATTACGGCGCTAATGGCGGTTTTAGTCTCGTTCTAACGCATGCTTCATAGTCTTCATCCAGATTTCTTTAAATTTGAAAGGTTAATTCAAAGCAATGCATTTAATTTATGGCGTAAAACTGAGATATTTATGAAGAAAGTCACAACATGAATCTATTAGTACTTATCTCCTACGCTTGTTTTAAAATGTGAAAACACAAGTTTTCCTAGGTTTGGTTTTTCTTTCCCCATATATTTTAATTTCGTTATTGTTCTTCCTGCAAATACATTTTATTTCTTTTGCGTACTGTCACAAAATACGATAACTTTTATTAGCATTTGTGGAAAATGAGAGAGAATTAATTATCCATAAATATTTTCAAGAAATTTTCACTGATATTTGAAATTTTCACTGTGAAGAAGAATGTAACTGAAATACTTTCCTCTCTTTGTATGCGCATACCTAATGCCTGAAGCACTTCACATAAATCGGTGATATTTAATATAATATTTTCCTCTCAATTGCCTCTGAGCATATTTTGAGCACAATTTTTAAATTTTCCATTCCTGTCGTTGTCAAACACATTCGTGTGTAGGAGGGAAAATTATTATTAGAGCAGATTATTTAGCAATAAATATGTAGGTGGAAATCTGTTACGTTAAATATCGGCTGCTAATCTACATTTCTGGTATTATGATATAATTATTTTGGAAAACAGGAAATAATGTCCCATTTACATTCACGTCATAACACAAATAATGCTGGCACAAAGGAGCATGAAAACTGACACCACGATTACAAGATTCATATTGAACAACAACCACATACTATTTGTCTCGAAATCAAATCTTGATCAATAACAGTAGCACTAGGCACTAGAAGTCATAATGAAATAACTTTCTCCCTAATTGCTTCATTTAAAAATAAAATAATTTCAAATATATTAATAAATTATCTTAAAGATTAAATAAATTTAATAACTATTATTTAAATATTGTAACCTCTGTGAAAGTAGATATTTCCCATCATAAACAAAAATTTGAAAGTAATAATTATATTATAAGAACAAAATGTGAACATAAGGAGTTTTAAAACTATATCAATTCAGTATAGATTTGAGCTAAAATCTTTACAGTTTGCACGGTAACCCGAATTAATTTGTTCCAGAAGCTGCGTGGTTGTTATTGCTACTCCAACATGTTGAAAGAGCTTGTAAGCGTTTTCAGCCATCAACTAGAGCCGAGTATCTATTTCCGTTTTATCGCCCATTTGGCGTCAGCTCTCGCTCTCGTTGAGACAATTGACGCCCCCCATAAAGTTCAGGAATCTGCAGACACTTGGACCCAAGGTTGACAATTCAGAATTTTGCATCCCAAATGGGATATTTTTGTTGTTTACGAACGAAAGTGGTAAAACTAAATGAGGGAAGATTTGAAATTTTTAAATCGTTAAATTTTAAAGATAGTATTTTAATAATCAAATATGTGCTTAAAATGTATCATTGTTTTAAGCCTAATGCTAAAAGGCTTATTTAATTTGAATTTTAACGGGGTAAAAGACCAGTAATGGCAGAAATTCTATGAAGAAATAAAAAAAAGCACTAAACAATAATTAAAAAAACTGTAGGACTGTAGGAAACCTGTAGGAAACTGAAAACTGTAGGACCCAAATTGAAGATGAACCCGCTCCTCAATATTTCAGTTGAGTCGTCAACCCCTTTGTAGGTGGTGCGCAGTTTTCACAATTGGTACCAACTTTCAGGCGCTTCTTTATAAATTAAGATTTTATCATACAGCGGATCAGCTCTTTATACGTGTTCAAGAGGGTAATCATTCACTTACTTTATACTACTAGCTTAATCTGAGAGTGATATAGCTACCTACCCAATCCAGGTAATGAACTACATCGTATATAATGTCGTTAAATGTGTGGTAGGAAGGACCAAGAGAGTTAGAGAATTCTTCATTTATGGCAAGAATATTGGCTTTGATGAGTTTGTAAATTTGTCCCTAGTAAATATTCGAAGGTTGGATCCCTTTTTTGGTTTTCAGAATTTTACAAGTAGGAAATTACATGGGGCTGAAGAAAATAGTATAGATATGTAAACTGATTTAAAATATGCACTACAAACTGAGAAATTATGGGGAAAGAGATATTCTTATATAACTGATTATTAGTAATAAACCAAGGTCCTTTACCTGCAATGCGCTTCTAATTCTAGGAGGTCTGAAGAGGTTTTGAAAGGTAGTGGTAGGAGGGTAGGGGTAGGAAGTTTAGAAATGTTGGGACCTCTCCATGTGGGGCGTACTAACGTTACAAGGCGCGCTGATATGAAACTATTACAAGAAGGATTTGTCAGTTTACTAGTCCGCACGCACCTTTGATCATTAAACATTGGCAAAACTAATATAAGCATAAACGAAATCTCTCGGTTACTATTTCTTCTAGACGCGGTTTCCCTGTGACGGTAAAAAAGGGTTGCGGTAACATATGACGTGCCACATCGGGGTAAATAAAAAACCATAAACCCACAGATGGGTGTCTAGTGTTTAATGCATGATTAATTTAATTAAATAAAGGTTTTATTATATTTTGTGAGAAGCACATTTTTTCCACATAAAGAAACAAGAAAATTACGTATTAAATTTAGACTTTTCTTTTATTTGAACGCCTACTTTTCATTTTAAAAAATTACATGTTTTATCTTTTTTTGACATGATAATTGTTGTTAATAAATGTTTTAGGCATGTGCTGAACTGAATCATATAGTATCCATTCCGTTTAGCAAAGTATATGTGAGCTACAACAACCATCAGTTGGCTTTAATCTGTACGCAAACACATAATTTTACCCGGTATCTCTCAAGCAAATAACACATAATTAAATTGAAAAAAACTAAAATGAGAATAAAACCCAAATTATATTTTATGGGTAAGTTCTACAAGTTACAAATCAAGCTAAAGTGAATCCCTTCTACATAAAATGCGCTAATAAAAGATGAATCGTACAATTTATAAAACTCCATCCACACAAAATTTCGTGTACGTGCATCTGCAGAAATTATTCTTCCCACGCTAGCATAAAAGACATTTAAGACTAAATAAGTATAGATTTGGGCTACCACGAAATCAACGAGCATGTTGAATCGAACCGACTGCGACAACTCAGAGGTTATTACTTTCCTGCAGCGTCCTTGACCAAGAAGTCCTAGAATGCAAGTTTTGACGGAGCCTTCATATCTGGGTCGAATTTAGCCACTGCATGGAGAAGACTTCCTCCTGGCTACACTATTCGGATTTTTTTCGTATTCGGTTAGGCTGATCGGAATGTTTTCGTTTTCGGTTCGTACTGCTCGTAATTTTTCTCCAATTAACAGCAGATGGACGCCGGAGCAACATTCTAAAAAAGCGCCGAGGTAACGCTCGCAATCTTTCCTTCATCATCCTTGCATCTTCTTTCCCCTCTCTTACATACAAGAGGAGACACTACATCAGGCTGTTCCAATTCAGCTGCCCGCGGTTGAGCACGCGGGCGCCCGCGAGCCACCGCGGGCGCCCGCGAGCCACCGCGGGCATTGGTGGAAACTGGCGGGCACAGACAGCTGACCACATTCGCCTCCCGCGCCTGACGAAATAAGCCCTCGCGCGCGAGTTGGCCTTGGCCTCTGGCAACAAATCTTCGCTGATTCCCGTAGCAGGGAGCGGTTAGATGGGGACGCGGAGGTTCATGTCGGCGCTCATACTCATAAAAAATCTACGTTTAACAGGAAACGTAAAATTCGATTCAATTCAACAATATTTTATGAAATTATTTTTAGATATGCTTTTCTTAACAAGTGAAGCAATATCTGCTACGTTATGTATATATCTCACGTTACTTTCACAAAAAGAAAAAGAACGTGATAAGAGCGCTTCCCCCTCCACAACCTCCTCCTCAGCTTGCTACGACTGCGCGCGGGCGACCGTGCCCGCGAGTTGAAACAGCCTGCCCTCCATACATCGTTGCGAGATCACTCGAGCTTTGAGCTTGTTCCGGTTGGGCTGGGACTTAGGTTGGGGAGATACTAGAGAAAGGAGAGAACTCTACAAGCCAAAGTGTAGGGTGGCGCCATATTTTACGTTTCAGAGATGGAGATCCATCGTAACCTCCCTGGATATAACATTAACTGCGTATATGGAAGTAATTCTTATAGTTGCATTCTTAGACGCTCGAAATGAAATATTCACTCCCTCACGTTTAGCTCGCAACACACGTTATACTGCAGCACCAGTGACCAGCGAGTGCAACGATTAAACGGCCGATGGAGGGCTTCAGTGAATTTTTTTAGGCTGAAGTGTTTGGATATTGTATTTAATTTTTCGAGTTTTAACTCTTGTGGATACTCCTGCGCCTCATTCGGAATCCCCAAACTATGTAAAATTAATTAACTAGGTGATAGTCTGCGCAGTTTAATCGCACGTGTCTAAGCCATTAAACAATATTAGAATGGTTATCCACCTTAGTGCTAGTCCTTTTACGACGAAGCGCACAGTTCAGTATTTGGCCATTGGGTTTTAGAATGCGTCTATTTTCACATTGAATAATGAATTACCAAGTGCGGTCTGTTCACACGGGTCAAGATCATGTAAATGTTGACAACAAGAAGAAGCATTTGCAGGGTAGCAAAATTTTAGCGTCTTACCGATCTTACTTCCATTCGTGTCTTGTAACAATAAGAGATCAGGCACGTCATTCACGACATTGTCACTGTTTGGTCTGAATAGCTAGCGTCTTCCACAAGCATTCTCATCATTGCCAATAATGTGTCGCGCGACATGGTCTTAACAGGGTTAACATACAAACCTTGCAAATGTTCGGTGATAGGGACCTTGCAGAATGAGAAAATCAAAAGAAAACATTAACATTCAAGTGCACTCGCACAAGCCTACAGTACCGGAAACTACATTATTAAACAATGCAAACTTATTAATAAATGGGAAGGAAGAGGAGCTACTTTGTTTTGCAGTGGGCCTTCTGTTTACTTGTTTTCCACAACCGTGTTGAAAAAAATAGATGCAGAGTAAATCAACGACCTGTAATGTGTGTTATTGTATGAAGGACTAAAGATTAGGTTTTAGTGAGAGAGTTTTGTAAATCCTATCAAGTTACTAAAAAATCAAAAGTTGTTAAAACGTTTGTACGATTGCACTAGTAATGTACACCTTAAATGACCCATTCTGTACCAAAGATTTAATACAACAGATAAGACTATCTTCTCAAATTGTTGTATATTTTAGTAGCATTTTCTAGATCTGCGTTTTGAATGAGACTATCAATTTATATTCATTCAATATATATGCATTCAATAAATATTTATACATGTCATGTATGATATCGATATGATACTTCGATATGACTGTCGAGATTTTAGATGGCCTGTGTTCGACGTCTGGATAGACCGTCCTCGAAAGAGCAATGTATGTTTTTATATTAGAGTTTTTGTTGACATTATTACGTTGTTTTCATCTTGCCATTTATTTTAGTTTTTCTAAACGCGTTTTCGTCGCCGAAGTTCGACACGACACTTTTGATTTTACTTATAATTACATTAGTTTGGTAGGGCTAGTGAGATCGAATAGGGAGAGAAAATTTGTTCTACTTCTTTGTAGGCAATTATAAGCAAACGCATGAGAGGAATGTTAGCTGCCATTCAACCATGTTTCTTGTACCGTGCGGTTTGAAAGCAATCTGTTTTGACACGGGCGCCTAATCAGTACAATGAAATGCAACCCGCTTGCCACAGGAACCTAACACCCTGCGGCGTATGTGCAATGGAGGTACAAAAATAATTCAAAAGGACCATGTAGCTAGTAATGATTCCGGAGTTTCTCATACACAGCAACAGTGAATTCAAACGTGACAATTTGACGTATAATGTCCACCAGAAAATCTCTCATCTCAATATGTTCTTCGTTCAGTTTCCTTTGACACACTGAGACCACGCTGCGTGTTCCTTTGCATTATTTATAGACAATTAGTTCTAAATATAATTCCCTTTCATACAGATCTGATTCATACTTTTTCTATTTTTGGAGTGAATAAGTAACGTCTAAATAAATATTTTTTTAATGCAGCCGAAATAAATTGATTTTGATTTGTTGGATACATAAATATCGAAAAGAAATGATAAGGTTATTGTTTGTCAATTTAAATCGAACATTACGAGCTCCGATTTGCATGTTTTTAGGAGTGTTCGTGCCAGAACCGGACACCATAACACTCATTTCCGATCGTTCTCGGAACCAAGACCAGCGCTCTGAGAACTGCATGTCAGAGAATCGTAGTTATGACACTGTGATTATCGAGAACGAACAATACCAATACTAGGTAGGCTAGTTATCTGGATGTGCTCTCCGCGTCAGAAGACGAAAAGACAACAAAAGATAGAGGACAAAATGGATAACAAAATGCTGGAGGCGACAACGAATCTCTCGACAAAATTCTTCGCTCAAGCGTTTCTAATAAATATCTGAAACGCAATATTTATTCCACTTTCAATATAGAGGATAACTGAACTATGCTTATGAATTAGTATGGCTTGCTCAACGACGAAAACGGAATAAAAATTCAATCGCAAAAAGCACATTCCAAACATCTGAAAAATTGTGAATTAAAACTGTAAATTTAAAATGAATTAAAATAATTAAAATTCTGAATAAAATTATTCTCTCTTTAATAAGATAGCTCATGGTGCTACTCACAACTGATATATCGAAATTGGCTGCAAACTATGCACAGAGTATGTTTCTTCGATACAGCCGAGAATCGTCTGTACCGACAGTTCTGATATTTGATAGGGACTTACCTATGGATTTCACAGGCAAGGATGGAACATGCTCACCCTCTGAGACTGCGAAAGCCAGCAAGAACGATCGGTAATAGAATAAGTTTCTCCAAGCTCTAATTCATACTATTGCAAAAATACTTGGAAATGTGTAACAAGGAAAATATATATATAGGCTACACTAATTCCATTTTGAGATAAAGTTAATTTTGTGTACTGAGACTACAAAAATCAGTGCAAGACACATGTGTTAATTTGTGATCTAAAGAAAAAACGTAACCCTTCAAAATTGAATTGTAGTGTTAGTAATAGTTTATTTTACATCTTTGGAGTTACAACTATTGGATACCGCAAGAGGTGGCTTCGCTATAAATTAAATACAAAATTGGATACACTATATAATTATAATTCCACTATAAATGCATAGCCTCATAAATACATTCTATATGTATTTAGTTTTAATCATCTCGATACTCACATCAAAATATGATTCCTTCAGTATTCCTAAGAACTTGACTCAGACTTTACTACGCACATTTCTATATTTCCTCTATCATACCATTCCTTTGTCCTGTCTCCTCTAATATTCACTTCACTTTATTCTGTACATTCCACCTCGTATTTAACCAGTCTACTCGCTCTGGTTTCAATTCCTAACCTATATCTTTCTATCCTTCTGAAACTTTTCTTACATTATCTTTTTAAATGATATTAAAGAGAACGGAGGATTCTTAGAGAGAAAGAGTGAGTAAGCACCGTTTGAATGACACATAGATAACTAATTAATAGGTCTCGGAGTTTTAGGCGATAAAAAAGCGGTAAACGTTTATTTTAAGTGTTTATCCGTGAAAAGTTTGTATTACAACGACGAAAACATTTTTATTTTAGCTTGGGGTGACGGTTCTGGTGGGTACTTTCATGATTTTTTTATTTGTGCTCCGCAAGATCTTAATAAAAATATTTTTTAAACACAATACAGTTGTCTGACTCGTCTATTTGAGGGAAAAGAGAACTATCTTCATGAAGTGTGGATAAAATTTATTTTAAAAAATATGTATGTTTTACCACATTATCTTCAACGATATCTTATAACTCGCATCCTAACGATTTATTTTATGTTGAAAATCACTTTAGCAATTCACTACATTTCACATCAAAACATGATTTTAGAATTCTTCCAAAATATTCTCAAAAACTAGTTTTAAAATAGTGCAAATAGAATGGCCTTACTGTGAAGATTCGAATGAGCTTTTAATCATCGTCGTAGATGTTTTACAACTCGCAAAAAAATCACCACTAACCATCAGGTACTACCCCACCACTCCCAAACACGTTTTTGGTAATTATGTTAGAATGCAAATACTGTTTGAGCTATCAGGATGTGGTTTTGCCACTCTGTTTTAGATGACAGGGAAAATAAGATATTTTGTTGTTTTTTTTTGTAACATTTTTGAGATATTGACACAACTTTTATTTTTAAATGGAAGTATACATTTTTTCTAACTTCAAATTACAAATCATATTTCTGTATAGAAAACGAAGTGCTACCGAAGAGCACACTCTTTTCGGCTTCCGGAAAATCGTTACGAAAGGAAGGGGAAAACGTGGAAATGAAATGTAAAACGCATTTTCCTCGTAATTTCTATCGGAATATTCTCATTCTTTTATCATTATATTCGTCTCTTCGAGTATTTTTTAGAATGGTGGAAAGCATATAATTCTTTTTAACAAATCAAGGCTGTGTCTCCAAATTAAAAATGCTACAAACAAGAAAAACAATGTTTAAAAAAAA
This sequence comes from Acheta domesticus, assembly GCA_031308135.1. Classification (NCBI taxonomy): domain Eukaryota; kingdom Metazoa; phylum Arthropoda; class Insecta; order Orthoptera; family Gryllidae; genus Acheta; species Acheta domesticus. The sequence continues at coordinate 19,032,719 of JAHLJT010009419.1, read as the reverse complement.
TTATGGTCGCACCAGCTGCAAGGTCATTAGCGACTTTTCTGTATGTTTACAATAAGGTGGTTGAAAATATGTAATTGCAAAACGTAATCTTATCTTCCCCATCATCTACAATAATATAGCGCAAACCGAATTTCAATATCTCAAACCGTTTTGAAGATATTCGCTGTGGCCTGCATACGTAGTTTATTCTGCGTCTAATTGTGCTGATTTATCCAAAATAAAACAACAAACTGGAAAAAGGTAAAATAGTTAACCGAAGATGCAAACATTTCTTCTTGCCTCGTTTCACCTTAGGTTATCTTGAGACATTCAGACCCAATTTTCAGTAACTAATCAAAAAGCAAGAACAGTTGCAATTGTTTAAGGTTAATCTTACATTTCCATGTTGAAGCTGTGTCACGACATTGTTATCAGAAAACATTACCTACACAAACAGCACCGATGACATGAACCATCACGCACTTCAATGTATTCTTTGCATCTAAGGAATTGAAACCTGTGTCTCAAGATACAGATATGTGAAAAACATAGCGAAGTGAATTTGGGGAAAGTAACACGTGGTCAATGCCTCTTTGTCACTGCGTATCTTGTCGATGCCATTTCAGGAAAATTTTGAGCATCACGGGATGTAAGCGTGTGTAAATCACGGTTGGAATGTCCCTTTTAGATCTTTGCCTCGACATTTCTTTACCGTCTACGAGAACATTCTATCGAATTTGTCATTCTTCACCAGCCAATATGGGTTCTAATTAGGTCGACAATTGAGACAGACAAGTGGGGGAGGGTTTAATTAAGCAGAGCACATACCAGCCCTCTTTTGTGTGTGTCAAGAGCGACAAGGTCACTGTGGATTCCCCTTTGAAATTCTATTTTCCCCCGCCGAACAGAAACCCACTTTAATCACCAGAGGAAGGTTTTTTTGGTGACACTAGAAAAACCGTTTTATTTCTCGTGTTTTAAACTCCTAAATCGCTATTTTAATGTAGGGCGAATACGTATGTAGTAGTGATCCGCAAATGAAGCTTCACAGATGGAGAATTTGTTGATACTAATTCCGTCAGCTACGAATTTTCGACACCAGCGAAGTAGAGGGGTAGAATGTCGCCTCCAGTACTTGAGTGAGACTTCTAGAGGATGGCTGCTCAGATGGGTTATTTACGTGATTTCCTCTGATCAATTGTTGGAGGATCAATTGCAGGTGGATTTATTGTTAACATTTACTGAACAATGTTAATGCTTCTCTAACATCAACAAATACATCCCCAGTTGTCCATATGAATTTTACGAAGTGACAAGCTTTTTTATTAAAATGCTACCATTTTATCTATGTCAACAAATTCTGGACACTAGATTTTGAAAAGGACCCCAAACAGGGTCAAAACCTTGAGATATGTATAAAAATTAATAATTTTTATAAAATTACCATGTCTGTTTTATTAAGGTCATTAAACTATAACTAATGGAAAACAAATAATCAACAAATACATTTCCATGAACTCTACGTGATCACAAAAGATGTCATCAAATAAACCATTCCTAGCGTGCGAATATGGGACCTCATTAAATGCAGAGGTTTACTTCGAAAGGATTAATTAAGAAAGGCGCATACTAGCGTCTTTCTTTAAGTCGTTAGAGTGACGAAGTCCCTGTGGATGCTCAACCCTTTGAAATACCATCGACTTTCTGCGGGACACAAAGCTGTCACTCGAGAGCCAGGCGCGAATGAACTAGCCACTCTGAGAGAAGCAGCGGTGCTTTGATGAAGCAGACGGAGTCTGCCCAGCCGCGTGTCCAATCGTACACCGGTTGTCCGCCACTGCCATTCGCTCCACATCTCTTTCGACTCTTGTAAATCTTCACAAAGACAAAAAGGTTTTTTGAACCAATTTATTAGACCCATTCTCCATTATATTATTGAATTTCCACGTGCTTTGTTTAAATTTAGTTGGTCGAATCCAACGCTCCTGTGGTATGTCAGTCATTTATTAGATAGGAAAGGCATGCACTCTATCTATAAAGTGAAGCGGAAGTAATTGTGGTCACATCCGCGTCATTCCCACTCCTCAACAACTCCTCCAAAATGCCTCCCGTTCCATTCCTTTCGCCCCGACCATTGCGCCACGAATTGTGAGTAAATGCATGGGATAGGGGGCATTATTTTGTTGCAAATCTCAAGTGGATAATAATTTCTTTTGTTTTGAAGGTCAAGTGTGGCAAACTCAACCAAGATCAGAATAGAACAGCACACAACGTAGAATTATATATTGAAGAGAAACTTAAATAAGGATAAGAATGTATCACTTTCCATACAGGTTAGCATTCCCTGCAGGCTTTCATTCTAGGGCGTTGTCGAAGTTGTCACCGACTTTTCGATGTCGATGGCGAAAACTGCAATTCTATCTAGGGTGTAAGCCACTTCGAGAGAGAGAGAGAGGGAGGGGAGGGACAGAGGGAAGGGAGAGAGGTGAGAGAGAGAAGGAGAGGGGGTGGGAGGCAGAGGGAAGGGGAGGGAGAGAGGGGGATGGACAAAGAGATGGACAGGGACAGAGGAGGTGAAAGGGGGTGAGTGAGAGAAATTTAAATATTGAAAATATGAGTATAGCAAAACACATATGCTGGTGATAAGACATTTCAGGCATTTAATTGAAATCAACCAGACGAAAAGCACACCATTGAAATTCACAAGGCAGTATCGTGGCGAACGGCTCTGTCGTGGCAGATACGCCCTGCCCGAACGTTTTCCCTCTGGATGCAAAGCAAACTGATCGTTGGCAGTCGCCATGGGCCGCATGCGCTCGCTCTCCCTCTCGCTTCGCCGCCGCCGCGTTTCTTTTGTCGCGCTTCCAGGGCCGACGCGCGCCGACGCGTCGCCCCCGGCCGTTGTCTTTGGCAACGGAGGCGGCGGGGGTGGATGCGAGCAACAAGCCGCGTCGGCCCGATGGCGAACACGAAAGGAGGCGAAGAGGCGGCGGAGGGCCAGCGGGAGCGGCAGCGACTGATAGAATGTGAGCGGGTGCGAGAGCGTGAGTGGGGCGGGAGAGAGTGAGCGACGGCGAGTGTGAGCGACGGCGAGTGTGAGCGACGGCGAGTGTGAGCGACGGCGAGTGTGAGCGACGGCGAGTGTGAGCGACGGCGAGTGTGAGCGACGGCGAGTGTGAGCGACGGCGAGTGTGAGCGACGGCGAGTGTGAGCGACGGCGAGTGTGAGCGACGGCGAGTGTGAGCGACGGCGAGTGTGAGCGACGGCGAGTGTGAGCGACGGCGAGTGTGAGCGACGGCGAGTGTGAGCGACGGCGAGTGTGAGCGACGGCGAGTGTGAGCGACGGCGAGTGTGAGCGACGGCGAGTGTGAGCGACGGCGAGTGTGAGCGACGGCGAGTGTGAGCGACGGCGAGTGTGAACGACGGCGAGTGTGAGCGACGGCGAGTGTGAGCGACGGCGAGTGTGAGCGACGGCGAGTGTGAGCGACGGCGAGTGTGAGCGACGGCGAGTGTGAGCGACGGCGAGTGTGAGCGACGGCGAGTGTGAGCGACGGCGAGTGTGAGCGACGGCGAGTGTGAGCGACGGCGAGTGTGAGCGACGGCGAGTGTGAGCGACGGCGAGTGTGAGCGACGGCGAGTGTGAGCGACGGCGAGTGTGAGCGACGGCGAGTGTGAGCGACGGCGAGTGTGAGCGACGGCGAGTGTGAGCGACGGCGAGTGTGAGCGACGGCGAGTGTGAGCGACGGCGAGTGTGAGCGACGGCGAGTGTGAGCGACGGCGAGTGTGAGTGACAGCGAGTGTGAGTGTGAGCGAGAGCGAGGGTGAGCGAGAGCTTCCGGTCACGGGCAGGCGCGAGTGAGCGTGCGAGTGAGAGTGGGCGCTAGTTTGAGCGTGAGCGAGCGTGAACGTGGCGATAGTGTGAGTGGGTGTGAGTATGAACGGGCGCGAGTGTGTAAGTGGGCGTGTGCATGTAAGTGGACGCGAGTGTGTGAGCGGGCGCGAGTGTGTGAGTAGGCGCGAGTGTGTGAGCGGGAGCGAGTGTGTGAGAGGGCCCGAATGTGCATGGGCGCGATTGCGAGCGGGAACGAGAGTGAGCGGGCGCCAGTTTGAGCGTGAGCGGGCGCAAGTTTGAGCGTGAGCGGGCGCCAGTTTGAGCGTGAGTGGGCGCCAGTTTGAGCGTGAGCGGGCACCAGTTTGAGCGTGAGCGGGCGCCAGTTTGAGCGTGAGCGGGCGCGAGTTTGAGCGTGAGCGGGCGTGAACGGGCGCGAGTGTGAGCGAGCGCGTGATGGAATGTGAGAAGGGGGCGGGGGCTAGTGGGAGAGCGGGCGGATGGGCGTGTGAGTGGTCGGGCGAGAGGGCGAGTGCGTGGGCGACGATTGGGCGTGGGCTGTGCGCCGCTTGGACGCCCGCCCGTTCGCCGGAGTGATGACGCCCCCGAAATAACGACGCCGCGCCGCGACGTCCTCTCTCCCCCCTCTCTCTCCCCCTTCCCCTTCCCCTCGGCGACTTGGTGCGGCCCGTCGCGTCGCGTCGCGGCGCCGGAACAAGAATGTTCGCGTGGGCGGCGAGCGCTGGGGATGGGCCGCTCGGGCGGCGGAAACAAAGACGTAAGGACCGACTTCGTAAGGAGTGGGTTATACAATTAAAGAGCCTGGGGCAGTAACAACATGAACCACACTGGCCACAGCAAGCCTTCCGTAATTTGTATCTGATAAAATCTTCATTGCGGTGAATATGTTTAAGGGACCCCGTGTGTAATATAATTAACGCAACTGATGTTTCTTGTTGATTTATGTAATTATAAATGTGATATGTGACAATTAACCTCTCCTGATTAACGAAACGAGGTAATTAATTTTATTGCTTCTTCTCGAATATATCGACCTGAATTATTTCAATTTTGGAGTAATATGTGGAAATTGGCGGCATTTTCAACGTAATTGCTCTGGTATTTCAGTGTAATTATGAGAAAACGTCAATTTGATACGTATTGGTCAAATCCTGAAGGTAGAAACCTTAGCCTTTGCGTTGATTTGTTAATGTCAATAAAAGTGTGAATAAATATGGTTTCTATTCCATTGTGTACTACCAACCCAAACATTGGCGAAAATGTATTGTCTAAATTCTACTTCATTTTCTATGGCAAACTTCAAAGTGGGTGACAGAAAGTGAAATGCAAACACATTTTTAAGATTTAAGTCTCACATAGACAAAGGAAAATATATTTTCTAGACTTGGGCTCCACACTGTAATGAACTGTAATGAAAATGAAACAATCTTCGTACTATGGATGTTATTAGATATAAATGCATTTATGTCGAAAAACGGCCATAAAAGTGTTACTCTACTTGCTTTGACGTCGTATGTTCATAAATAACGCCTACAGATCCACATGAACAGCTTCATTATTACAATACATTACCAAACCGCCCTAGGGATTAGAAATGTATATTTTTATGACACTCGTCGCTTGCGGTCACGAGCGCAGGAATCTTTTGTATAGTTTGCCGATGACCGATGTTCGCCCACGACCATTCTGCCTCTGATAATGTTAGGCGCACCTGCTCACTGAACGTGACGTGCACAGGAAACGAACACCGACAATGAAAGAATAATTTGTAAAGTAAATTTTCAACTGAATATGTATCCGTCAAAATGATACAAAATAAATACGTTTCACGCATCAGAAATTTTATTATAAAACCCACACAATATTAAAATGAATTTTAAAAAATATATTAATTCACTCACAATATTACAAAGAGATCAAGTATGAATATTGTATTGTAAAATGCAGTGCTCGGGAACTAAAGTGGGTAGGAAAAACAAGGAAGTGGAGCGGGCAAATGAACAGAGAGTAATGAAGAAAACAGTAAATCATTATCCTTAATTACTGGAATTGCTTTTGTTTCAGTTTCCAAAGAACTTCACTTTCTTTAATGTTTATTTTCTGTTTTATGTTTTTCTACCTCCAGTTCACAAGACGATTTGCATAATGGATTAATCTATAAAGATAGAGGAGTCAAGTATTCAAGTACAGACATCCTGCTTTTATTGCTAGAGATTCATAATTTTATTTTTAGAGATCGTGCGTGAATCTCGAGCATTAAAAAAGCTGGCGGCTGGAGCTAACGATTTCGAGAGTTCGGCAGCATCAACAAGTTAAGGTTTCTTGGTCGTAATGAGCCAATAAAGTCAACTATGAGCCATTTACCCACCTACCCACACATTTCTACTTACTTCAATAACCTTAAAATTCATAAGAGACAAACTGGAAACCTGTTTCTAAAAGTGAAACTAGAACCATATTAATTACATCTAAAAACTCAATAAACTTACAATATTTCAAGTTCATATTGTTCCAATATATTTTGTCGTAAATACATGAATATTATCTCGGTAAAAACTATTCACAAGTATCTTCACTCAAAGAATGGGACACTTCAAGTTGAGAACTAACAATTTTCCTTTTCTGTATTCAAACATTTTGAAAAACACACCATTTTCAAAAGTCATTTAATCTTGACGCAGAGATACCGATGGCTTTTCAATATAAGGACAATTCATTTTATTATTTATATATTTTCTATCATAGTCGATCCCACTGTGGAAAGGTAAGTTATTTTGAAGTGAGGGCGCGTCTGGTTGTATGAAATATTTCCCAGTACATTGGTCCTTCTGCGTGCCAATTCCTCACAAGAGCAAAGATCGCGATCGGGTGTGTCTATTTCCTTCTCGCAGAATCAGCGGCTAGGTTTCATTCCAGAAGACGCACCTGCCCGCTGCCTAGCTCTCCCCCTCCCACTTCGTCCTATATCATGTGCCTATTCTTGTAAGTCTGTTCGCACCGTATGTCTCGGCGCCTACGCGAGCATCCACTAACAGGTCGGCGACACGCACGCGGCGCTACTAGTAGGAGTTAGCAGAGTGTGTTGGGCCGGAATCAGAGTGCGCTTTGGTTTTATGGTTTTTATAGACCTATTTCTTTACTAGGTCAGTAATAGGGTAACGAAGACTTGAATCAAGACTTAAAACTAATGATATATTTATATATGTATTTAAAAGTTCACTGATTCAAATCATTCAAACTTTTCTTACTTTTAATTAGAGGTTTTCGAAATTGAACTATTTTACGGCCTGTCATAATTTTAATCATTAAAATATACACATTTATTAATTAATAAAGAGCAATATAGTAGATTATACCGCTTGTGGACAGAAACATGTCGCTATCTGATTGGATAATTCCATTCCTCCCGGCACCTCACTACCAACGATTCAGAAATTTGAGTTTCTCGTCGTTTGCGTCTTGACAAAATATATTTTTTTCCCGGTTTACATATCAGGTTTCTTACAGAGTCAATTTGTAATAGGCTCAAATTATGGAAAAATATATTTCCCCGGCAAATTGCTGTGCAGTAACGAAGAGCGTCTCATCAGGTAGACACAATTTTTTTTTAACACGTTTGTGCAGAACACGCCAGTAATGTTTAATTCCAGAAATGACGTGCCAGTACATGAGACATGAAGCTAGTAAAACAGTCCACTATCTAAGGACATCACACTGTGCGGCGTAGATCGGCCGAAACAATCCGCCCTACTGCATCACGTCTTGCCAAATGAACAAAGAAAAGTAGAACAACAAAATGTAAGTGCAAGAAGTGCAAATGTAAGATGTGTAAATGGAAGAAACATAGATGGAAATGGAAGGGTAAAAAGAGTAAAGGGTAATGGAAGTTTGAAAAGCAGAAGTGGTAATGGAAGAGGAAGAAGTGCAAGAGGGCAAAAAAGGGTAAGAAGAAGAAGAAAGGAAGTGGAGCTTGAAGAGAAGTGGAAGGGGAAGAAGACGAAAAGGAGGAGAAAATAGAAATTGAAGAGGAATAAGAAGAAATTGAAGAGGAATAAGAAGAAATTGAAGAAGAATAAGAAGAAATTGAAGAGGAATAAGAAGAAATTGAAGAGGAATAAGAAGAAATCGAAGAGGAATAAGAAGAAATTGAAGAGGAATAAGAAGAAATTGAAGAGGAATAAGAAGAAATTGAAGAGGAATAAGAAGAAATTGAAGAGGAATAAGAAGAAATTGAGAGGAATAAGAAGAAATTGAAGAGGAATAAGAAGAAATTGAAGAGGAATAAGAAGAAATTGAAGAGGAATAAGAAGAAATTGAAGAGAAATATGAAAAAAATGGAAGGGGAATAACAAAGAAACAGAAGAGAACTAAGAAGAAATTGAAGAGGAATAAGAAGAAATTGAAGAGGAATAAGAAGAAATTGAAGAGGAATAAGAAGAAATTGAAGAGGAATAAGAAGAAATCGAAGAGGAATAAGAAGAAATTGAAGAGGAATAAGAAGAAATTGAAGAGGAATAAGAAGAAATTGAAGAGGAATAAGAAGAAATTGAAGAGAAATATGAAAAAATGGAAGGGGAATAAGAAGAAACAGAAGGAGAAATAAGAAGAAATTGAATGGGAATAAGAAGAAACAGAAGGGGAAGAGGCCAAAATGCAAAATGCAGTGAAAGTGGACGTGGCGGCGGCAGGCGCGGCGTAGCCTTAATAACGGCCCGGCGCGTTTCTTGCCGGGCGTTTATGCGGCGCGACGCCAGACGACGGCGCTTCATCTGGACGCGCGCCGCGTTGAGGGCGTTTCCGCGCGGGCTGGCGTTGGCGGGGCAGGCGCACGCGGCCACTCACTGGCGGCGAGCGCGGCCGTAAGAAAGGCGTGCAGTCGTTTGAAGAGATCTCCGCTTCTGAAACGACTTTAATAAACCGCGCGCTGCGGGAGGCAGATTTTATTAATTAGATTCATTTCCTCGTAAAGCGAACGTAATCGCATTCAGTTGGGTTTAACGGTACCGCTCTGTTTACCGTGAAGATAGTACTTCTAGAAAACATAATTTAATTTTCAATTGTAAGAGGAATGTGGCTTTGTAGACGATTTGTGATTCTAAATTAAAGTGTATTATGATCAAGAGCGAACAGAAAGCTACTTTGTTTTGGTGGTCTTTGAAAAGCGGGTTTTACAATGGCTCGCGTTGGGATTTTCGTTGTTAACACGTTGTTAATGTTTAATTGTAACAATATAATGCACACTCTTATTGTATGCATATATAGTTGTTAATTACATAATGTATAAGTAATGTATCGTGTAATGAATACACCTGACGTGTACTAAGCAAGTTACTCCTCGAAAATAAATGTACAGTTTATATTTAAACGTTAGTTTGTATGGTCAGTTATTTATTACTACAAGTATATCATCAACAATGTATTGTATTTCGATCTCATAACGCTAGAGACGGCATTGCACTTGAAAAGTAAAAATCTCAGAAATGATTTATTCTAGTTTCATGTTAAAACCCATTTATATCATGCACTCACTCAAACTTCTCCATATCTCTGTTTTACACCTTTCCCTTTGCGACCACCTACGGGGAGGAAATTAACAAAAGTACACTTTTAATGTGTGTACAAGGATATCCGGTTTCTTATCGCTCTCATGCATTACTTTACCTTTTAATGTGTTTGAACACAGTTTTCTTTGCTTTAGACGTTTAAGGGTAATGTTTTTAACTGCACTGTAAATCATGTTTGAGTAAAAAATGTATCATATATGTACATTACAGAAAAGATAAGACCTTGGTTAACAAATCTTTCCCTTGTTCCAGGTAAGCTTTCTAAATCACCACGAAATCTAGCTTCGTGAGAGGATTTAAGGATGAAAACCTGTCATTAATGAGGTAAGATTCCCAACTGTCATTGAAATAGTAATGATAATAGTAATAATAATCATAATCATGTTAATAATTTATAAGTAATAATAGATAGTTTTACTAATTTTCAGAATGTAACACATTTTAGTTTGAGGAAACGAAGGTAGATAGCAAAAAACGTACATGGATTCGTTGGATCCATCCATTTCCAGCAACAGAATGGAACGTAAGATGCAACTTTAAAGGTTTTTTTGTACTCTTGAGAGGGGTTTACATATTTTGCATTCTAAGACGTTCAATTACAGGAAGTAGCGGCGAATTGAAACTGCAGAGTTTGCCGCAATCACTAAATTCCCAGAATGGCACATACGGCTTCTTCGCATTTCTCATTAGTTTGCTTTTGCGACTAGAATTTAGCAATAACAGCACACCTTAACATCTCGCCGTTTATCACCCAACAAATGCCAGTACGCCAATATGAAGTATATGTGCTAGAATGTGATGCTCCTATACTTCCATAATGTGCGCAGATGAATAAGCGCACAGATGAACATGCTCTTTGGAATAAAATTAACCGTTAGACAAGTTTGTAATCGGAGAAATCTATCTGCCCTCTCGTTTCTAATTAAGAGTTAAGTTGTAACTGCGATATAACACACTACCATGAGTATTTTTACAAAATAATCAATCCAAAATTTTAAGTCTAAATACAAAAATATTAAAACGAGTAAATGTGTTCTCTAATGCAAACACCAATCAAAATAGAATTCCGTTGTAACGAAAAAATAGCGTCTATTTGTTATGTAGGTGATTTGTGATATCTTTATGTTTAATGAGACTGAACGTTAAAAGAAGTCAATTCGCGTTTCTCGTTTTATGTAAAATATTATCCAAGTAAATTAGCCACATTTGTTTTATGTAAAATAGGATACAGCCATTAATTATATAACAGTAATAAAAGATATTTGTTCAATGAAAATATAATAACGAACGTGAGAGAGATACATTTCCTTAATTTTTATTTTTATTCGATATTTTACTAAAACTTAAAAAATATGTGAAGCTAGGTTACGCGCGATTAAATAGCACCATGAATCCGCGCCGTTAAAACGAGCACACATAAGAGAAATTTGTCTCCCTTAAGCGACCACGCGAGTAACTAATAAAAGTATCGCCCGTAGGTACGAAGAGGTACCTTTCCAATGCATTAACTACTCACCCTTCAATTATCGAAGTTTTTTGCGTCCGCCGAATGCTAAAAGAAATAAAGAATTACCTTTTGGATAATACAATGTAGTAATTACATATTTATCATTATTAATGGCGTAATATTGTTTCGCTTAAAGACATTAACATTAATTCAAGTTATTAGTAAACATCTTAGCGATTTTAACCGTATTTAATTGATATATCGAATAACACGTTAATAAACGTTTGTAAATAAGAATTGATCAATATTAACTTTCTTCAATTTGATACTGTATTCATCTTCCATTCTTCAGGTTTTGAAGATAATTTCAGCTTTAATGGATCAAGGCGAAAAAAATAGAATTTTGTAAATTACACTAGAAAGCAGCTTGTGCAAATGCAACCTGTAACACACGTAACATTGCCCTGCATCGTTAACTGCACGTCCTAAGTCCCTTCAGATTTTGTGCGTCCCAGAGGGCGCAAATTATATTAGTTTGACTTGTAATCCATATTAGCAGCCATTTTGGACCTGCTATTACTATGCTGATGTTTAGCTCTTCTAGAAATCCCTAACTCCTATTAAGAAACGTGCACAAGCTCCAAGGCTTTGTAAAATAAAATTGGCTATTTGATATTCTATGTAATTTAATCCTTTGGGATGCGCGTATGTGTCACTTAACCGAGCAGTCGTACGTTGTGCTTATTATAACACACATTTATTTAATTTCTTAAGAAACTGATTAATTATTGTTCTTATAAATTTCATTTTTATTTTTGATCTTAGAGTGCATGTTGCAGTATACAATCTGTTTTTATTCGCAATTGTGTTTTATTGCAACAAAAATTAAAATCTACGTGAGGAGTCACAATGCACGCGCATTCAATTCAAACTGTATTGCCACTAACTATCCGTTCAACAATAGCTTTGAACACGCGATAGTTGTGGGGGAGACTTCAGGTGAAGGAATGCACGTCAAAAAGACGTTCCTAGCTTGTGTAGTATCTGCGCTATACGACATGTAACCACGCTGTTGTAAAATTTACAACAACGCGTTTCTCGAAGGCTTAATGGTATGGGTGTGTTTTTTGATATGCAGTTAGAATGCTAAACTTTATCCACGTACAATATCGAGTCTATAAAACTCACACGCAATTTAGGTTTCCCGTCATTGGTTTTCAAATCTGATTTCTTATCAAGCAATTTTAAATTAAAAATAATAGTTAACAAAGTGTAGGGTGTTCACACATGCTCAACTAGTTAGATGAATTTTAATAAATTTGTTTATATGATTTTTGACACCATAATTGTTCTAGGAATTATACCGATACAATGAATGAAGGCATTCAGGGCGATCAATTCTGTGCCCTTGAGGCGGCGGTTCTTGACACTTAACGATTCATCCAGGTCACAAGTATCGATTAGCTTTAAGCGTTCCCCGTTTCAGTTATTCCCAATCGAATTCAGGTCCATAGCATTGTAAACTCCATGTACACTTACACTGAAGTAAAATGTGCCTATTTTTGACTTGTTACAAGTCTGTTGACAGCTCCTGCCACATCCTTCTTTCACACGATCTGACAGTAGCACACTCATATACACAATCCATCTCCGCGCTTGAATCTTCGGCTGCAGGCGAAAGGGTCGATTCGCCCCCGCCCTATGCTCATGTTCCCTCCCAACACCCGACGCTCACACGTTCACGCCTATCTCTTTGTTCCTCTCGGCGATGTCATTTCTTACCACATTCTTCCCCGCGATCCTACGCCTCACTGTTCCTCCCACTCGTCCATAGCGTCTCTCCCTGCAAATGCTCATACACCTCCCCCTTGCGACACTCATTCAGTTCAGCCACGGACCTTGCATGCCCCTTCTGTCAATTAAGTACACGCCACACCCCACAGACCCTCGCCCAAAGTTAGCTCAGACCTCTCGCAATACCTATTCTGGACATGATTCTACTCAGCAATGCTCCCCAGATCCGCCATGGCATTCCAACAACGCCCCACCTTCCTCATCAACGGCATCTTCCTCATGAACGTCATCTTCCTCATGAACGTCATCTTCCTCATCAACGTCATCTTCCTCATCAACGTCATCTTCCTCATCAACGTCATCTTCCTCATCAACGTCATCTTCCTCATCAACGTCATCTTCCTCATCAACGTCATCTTCCTCATCAACGTCATCTTCCTCATCAACGGCATCTTCCTCATCAACGTCATCTTCCTCATCAACGTCATCTTCCTCATCAACGGCATCTTCCTCATCAACGGCATCTTCCTCATCAACGGCATCTTCCTCATCAACGGCATCTTCCCCATCAACGGCATCTTCCCCATCAACGGCATCTTCCCCATCAACGGCATCTTCCCCATCAACGGCATCTTCCTCATCAACGGCATCTTCCCCATCAACGCCCTTTCCCTTCAAAGCCCCCATAGCCACCGCTCCGCGCTTCTCCCACCCAAACCGCCAGCTCACCCACGCCTCCGCTCTGCCGCCCCGGCCCGCCCCCGTCTTGACGCCCCCGCGCCTTCTCCGCTGGCTCTGCTCTGCCCACGCGCAGTCAGCGGAGCGCTCCGGGCGACTTCGGATCGCGCGTGCCGCCCCGCCCCGCCCCGCCCGCCCCGCCCCCCTCTGCCCCCCGCCGCGCCTCCCACCGCGATGCGCAATTACGTCTCCGACACGAGCAGCGCCAAGCCAACCGCACTGTGGCGGTCGGGGGACCTCGTTATCTCGCGCGCATCTCACAGAGCCGCACCGCGCGCTGTGACCAAGCGACGAAAATCTGAGCAAAACCTAATTACCAACTCCACTGATACGACGTGTGCCCTATTCAATTCCGGGCGTACGCGAGCGAAGAAACTTATGCCTCTCCTTCCTTGGATACATGATGACGTTTTGCCCTTTTCCTTCCGGTGTACAGGGGAGGAGGTCATTAGGCAGAAATGATGAAAGAAGAGCGATTACGGATTAGGTGATAGTTCAGATAGTGTACATGGTGCTACAATGCAATTCTTACCACGCTCTATCAGCATGATTAAATAATCTTTTACATGTGCATGCTTCACACGAGACCCAAATCCGCCTCTTTTTCGCTTTCCTCGGGCATTATTCAATCGATATTTGCAAACATTTAATGAATATTTGATACAAAAATGTTGGCGTTTTAACTATAAAAAATGGACGTCGAAAAGAACTTTACAACACGTTGTAAATATTTTAACAAGACAAGATATGTGAAAAATTTACAGACTTTACAAATACTCTTACAACAAAACCTTGCGCAGTATTGGACTTCTTAATTTTACTTTACTGTTTCTTCTTTGTACTTTCAAAATGCAGTATTTGAAGATAACACAATCATTCACCACGTTCTCCTATCTAGTTAACAACAATTCGTTTTCACTTTGCACGGTTTCTCCGAAAGTAGCTGGGAATATACAGTGTTCCCTTTCAGTACACGTGATTTCTATACAGACTCTTCACAACTGAAAAAAAATCTTTCTTTAATCGGTTGGTGTTCACGCAGCAATGAAGTTTGTTTTCCCGAATCGTGTTTGGGCAAAACGGACGTTCAAATATACGATTACTAAGTCAGTGATTGCCAAAGTATGAAGCTGTAGAGCAAACGAACCGTTTTTATATCTTACCGTGAGCTACCAAAGAAACTTAGACACAAACAAGACCTTTCGTCAAACTTCCACATTAGCACTGTCTGATGTACACATAAAGAACAAAATCTCAATTCCACAGAATCAACTATGAGCCTTCAGATTAACAATGGCTGGGGTTGTTTCCGTGAGTCACCTGTTCTTGAACTCTTAAGAGTAACTGCAGGTTAGACAAACTGAACGTGACTCTACGATCTACCGAATATTTGCTCACAAAAAAACCATCAAATGGTCTTGGACGATTTGGCGATCTGTTTTCTAAATTGTTGCACAAAAACCTGTCCTTGAGAAACACAAATTCATTCGCCCGGCGCCCCGATACCTTTTATTCCTTCGGAAACTACATTGCCACGCCATGCGTTCCCAATACATCCCATCAAATGTACTCACGTTTCAAATTGAATTGAATTTGAATTGATGCCTTATTTTACGTGGCAAAACTCAGGCGAAGAGGCTTGCTCTTGCGTCTGACCAAACAAATTTCATTACTTCATTACTCTCCTTTCACCGACTAGCGGAGAAAGAATTACTTGGGCAATGAAACAGGCGATTTGAATTTAGTTCAGAGACTTCATTTAGGCTTAAGGATATTTTACATGCAGTAAATCTACTAACATGGGATAGCCAACTTTACTTCCCCACCGAAGAAAGGAATTTTCGCTTTTAAAATCCAAGGTTTACCCGCGAACTTGGGTATAAGAGTCCGATACGCTAACCATTACACTATCGACCACCGAGACGTAAACTGTTTTAAATTGAGGTTTTGCTCAATTTTCGTCATTTGGTCACATCCTGAGACAGTACGTGACCGCGAGCTCTATGTTAAACTATGTACAACGTTGAAAGGTAGCAGGGGAAATGTTTCCTCTGGCGTTCAAACGAGATATCACATCGCACATATTGCATTCGTTATACCCCATGTGAAAAACGAAAAGTACGTTCTAATTCTCTGCATGATTGCTCCTTGTACAAATAACTAGAATTTATTTAATTGGAAAGAATATTTATCGCAGATGGAAGTTGATTTTGCAGTATCGATGCATTTAGTTATTGGGTGAATAGTTGGGACTGGCATGGTAATTTTGTTGAAAAGGACTGTCTAGTAGGGATACCTCATTCTATAGTATCAGAGCATTTGCATGCCCAATATAGTATGCCAATGTTACTTTTCCCATTTAGCTGACTATCTAGGTCCAGGTGTAAGTTGTGTTTCCCTTCGCGGAGAAAGCAATGATTTTATTGCACACCTAATATACATTCCAAATATTCCATGCGAAATACATACTGCTGCGTCTCTTCGTTCATGTGATCAGTCTGAAATAAATTCAGAAGAGTTTGTGGGACGTACGAGTCGGTTTTGCAATACAGTTGATCTTGAGAACAGTCTCGCAAAGTAATGTAAATCTCGTGCCAATAGGAACTACTCTGTACTAGCATATCTGCATTTAAAATGAAGTTCATGTCTCACTTTTTTCTGTTACTTCTGATTACTTTCTTAATGTCCATTGTAATTTGGTTTAAAATGGTAGTTATCGTCATTAAATATTTAATTGATCTTAGGTTATATTATTTTTCTTGAATTGCAATAAATTTATGTAAAATTGTTGACTTCTCATCATTTGCATTACTTGTAATATAATAAAAACTAGCGAACCCGTGCGAGAAATCTCGCATGCTATACCCCACCCTCTTCTTTATTTTTCTATTTCAATAATAATATTTTTCTTCAAGACCCACTTCTCCTCCGTAACTTGTTCTATATGTCACCTTGTAATTGATAACAATATAACATATCCTTGTCAATACAAACCATTCTTGTTTTGTTATTGGTATAAGATATTATACAATATTAGTTATTTCTATAAGAAACATTACGTGGTTCAGGAATGTCAAGTTGTGGTTTTACACGATGCATAACCGACATTTGCGTCTCTCTTCGCTTCCTACATTTGACGTCTGTGTGCCACGCCTGCTCTCATAATCTAGGCAGCCGCTACGACATCAAAGTAGCACGGGTTGCGTTCAAAAGAGCATTGTCTTCATTAGCGCAAGTAAACTTTTAACATTCCTTACTCTGACTTCCACCGTATTTCAATTCATCATCGTTATCATCTTTCATTATCAAGCTATGTTCAGAGTCATACCTAACTTCCATTCCCACCTTCCATCATATACATGTGACTTTTTGTTCTTTCTAGTAAATTATGTCATGCTATACGAAAAGATGGCGATAACTTGGCATACAAACACTGACAGTGCAATGTCCCTCATTACAAACATTTCCTAAATAATGGGTTTTAATTACGGTGATCTTGGGAAATTATTTTTAATTTTTTGGGAGAAAAACGTTAATTATAGTATAAATAACATAAAGATCGTAGGATAAACTCATCTTTATAACACATCGTCAACAATGTACCAGTGTATGTGATCACAATAAATAACGCAGTATTTTATTATTTGAAAGAATATTTACGAAACACTAGGGTTTGACCCATATTTAATTAATTATAATTATGTATCCGACTTCCTGTGTTACAAAAGTGGGTATTTGGACTTAAAAAACATTCCGTCCGTAAGTGAAACTGTGTTTTCAATTTAATACTAAGTTAATAATCTAAAATATATAAAAATTTTTAGTTAGGAACTCAATTTCTTCTTCTCTTGGACGCTTTTCACCCCCCTAAATCCCTATAATTTACTTAGGGGAAACCCATATCAGACTCTGAGAAACCCTCCTCTAATCGCTTCCTTGTCCAGTCTTGCAGTTACAGAGATTTTAATGAGCCAGCAATCAATTTGAAAATCGAGCTCCGTTATTTTTTTGTCCATAACATGGTCTCATTTCCATGCTCCACATACATGTTTATTGTTGATCCTCAATGTATGGTGTATTATTATAGTAATAGTAATAGAATGTATAACTTCCTATATTGGGAAAGGGCCTCCTATTATTCAGTAGGGTGGTTAAAGATCAATCTATTGTATTTATTGTTCTTTACGATTGAGAGTTTTTGTTGTTCTTTTATCTCTTAATATTTAAAGTTGAACATTTTCTTTTAACACAAAATTGTCCATGTTTTTGATTTCTTAATGTTCTTAATGTTAAGGTTATACTTAAACACATTCACTTGTCTTTTAAATGTAAACTGTTCAGGAGTTTTTGTCCAAATGCTTTCCACTTAACTTTTCTTGTAATGCTATTATTACGTATTAGGCTGTATTATTACGTATTTTCATATTCGACAAAACATGGACCTGTGACGCTTCCAACAGTTTTTTGTCCGGCATGTTGCCGCTGGGAACCCACGCGACGGTCTCAGACATTTATTCATTACAGTCGTCGTAATGGCAAATTTGGAACGTGGCAAAGACAGGATTTCCCGGATGATTTATTTTTGTCTGCAAGGTCTCGTTTACATAACACATAACGTGTCACGACACACGATTTTTCGCCCTTTCAAAATTCATCACCTCATACGTCATACCGGATTTTAAACCGCGAACGTCCATCTGTCCGTCTGCCCGCCTATGCGCTTACCCGCATGTTCGGCAGCAGTGCGCCAACCCCCAATTACTCGGGAGGTAAATGTCATTCATTATTCGTAACATTAAAACGAATTACTGTAATGCTTGTCTTTACGTGTAACACTAAAAATAACTAAAATGAATTTTTGCTTTGCCATATAAATGGAATATAATTTAACATGTTGTATAGAACATAATTAATTGGATATAGGTAGAAATAACTTCAACTCGTCCGAAAGGCAATTGCTGAAATTTGTAGGACAAGCAAAGCAATGTGTTTTCAGGCGGAGGAGAAGGGTTGCGACGGGAACAGTGTTTTACAGAGGGGAGGCAGCGGACACGAGATAGCGAGTGCGTAATTACGAATTGACTCGGAAACACCGTTGGCTGCTCGCAGCCTTTTTGCCCCTGCGTGCGACCACCCCGTATGCGAGGGAGTGGGTATGCATGCCCGATATTCCGGCAGGAAGTTCCAAATGCACGCTCCCCACGCACGCAGGTGCTAGGTACACGCGACGTTCGCTGCGCGGCCACAAGGGGCGCTGCAATATTATTTCCACGCGTGAGACTGCTCGGTTTGTATGTGCCGCCCTGGGCAGCAGAGACTGTAACATCTGTATCCGAACTAAGGAATGGTAGGTTCCAATACAGCGTACGAACCCGGTCACTGTGTGCGGGCGCTCAAGCGAAGAAAAGTGCTGCTATCTGATGCTGCCTAACGGAAGTTGGTCACATCTTTCACAACTTTCACATTGCATTCGATTCCACCACATGTTTCTCTTGAAATTATTACATATGAGTGACATGTAGTTGGAACGAAAATATTTTCATTTCTCGTATGTTTGACATGACATTTATTGCCAATCACATGTTTGGCAGGAGATTGGTTTCATATCATACGAAAAAGATAGTAGAAGGAACTTTGTTTTAATTGCATTAGTAAGGTTAGATTCATGTATGGCAGAAATTATTTGCAACGCACGGTACTTTGAATCGGAGGTCATTAATGGGGTTCTCGATCATAAATAAACAAAACAAATTTGCCGATTTCCGTGTTGAATAGCTCAGTTCGGTTGAAAAATTCAAATGAATGAAATACTGTTCGGTCGCCTTAGAACTTGAATGTTCAACTTTCTGGACGCAGTGAGACGGGTTTTACACTCTGGTGAACGTTTAAAACTAGTGATGCTAAACAGCACATATTTTCTCGCATTATTTCTAAATTTGCACTTTTCGAAACTTAAAAAACTTCAAGGAAAATGAGACCTATGTCATTATTTTAAGCATTTCTTCTTCTATCCGTGGAAATAATTTTTAAAAAACTGAGTGTTTTTTGAGGAAAAAGTAATTTTTTTTAAATTGCCAATATTTCGCACCAAATTACACAAAAACTACTCAGATTTTCGGAAAATTGAACTTGAAATTATTTAAAGATCCGTCTTTAAGGAACAGATCATTAAGGAAATAACCTCTGTCTACAATATTATAGTTATAGTATGACGCCAAAAAATTGCACTTTTGCAATTTTCAAAAAATAAGGGATTTTAACGAATATGAAATCTACACCATGGTCTTAAGTGCCCTTTATGCTACCCGAAGACAAAGTTTCATCAACAAATGTAATTCCTTTTTGAGAAAGTTCTGAATATGTTTTTAAATCTTCACGTAAAGTACTCTCAAAAATCAAAATATCCGTTTGAGACTCCCAAAGCCTCGAGTTCATTCAACTCAATTGAGGAATATTAATTTTAAAGAAAATCGTTTGATCGGTTTAATGGCTGAACGCCAGCGTTGACTACAGGCGGACGGACAGACAGACGTTTGCCGTCAATCTATTTTTCGGTGTAAAGGACCCACAAAACATGAACTGGCTACACTACGTGTTAGACGATTTTTTTCTATATTTAGCAACAGGATTTACACACTTTTTCGTTACCAGGGTCCGGCAATACGTTTTTCTACCGAAAATACGCCGTTTTCTGGCGCACGATTCTATAAATTTCTCTTCTTATAAAGCACATTCGTAATAGCGAGAAAGTAAAAATTCAGTCGCCAAACGGCCCGCGTTCGCACGACCGGTAAAACGCACCCTAAAGCCTAGCGCGCACCGGGTCGGTACGGCACGGACGGGATGTTTCAAAAGTTCTTTACGTTGCTTCCAGTTAGGGAGCGAGCACTTGGCCGTGAGGATCGGGATGGGACGATCCTCACCTTCTGCCGCTTGTAAAAAATTCCCAAGGAAAGATCTGGACATCCCGACGTGCCCTTCCATCCGTAATGATGACGTCATTGGCACGTACACCAGGTCGGGACGGCCTCTCCTCCATTGCAGTTAGGTTATGTGAAGCGTTCGGAGCGAACATGGTTACGACTAATTTAATTATGTTGATACAGTATTATCCTGAGTTGTACAATGTGATTATTAAGTTTTTATTTAATGTATTACCCAACTCGGAAGTGTAATTTTATAGGTTTGTTTAACTAAAGTATCAAGGAGTAACATTAGCAAAATTTAAAATATTAGATTTTTACTAGAAGCTGTGCAATAGTGATGAAACTGAGTACATTTATACACAATGAATAAATTACACCAATTTTTGGAATAATAAATTGTTTTTTAATAAGTTTAAATAATGTTTTTTTGTCTTATTTGCATAAATTTTGATGTCTTGTCCGTCCTTTCCTTCAATATAATTGTATAGTTACAATATTTACCAAAATATTTATAAACATTTTATAAAATATCGAATTCAGCTTCAAATTCCAAATAAAGTTCATAAAGTTTTAATTTTTCTCAAGGACAGAATATAATCTGTGCAATTCCCCTTTCACATTATTCATCCGTTTATATTATGAATCTGGTATCTAGGTTTTCTTCGACTGCTCGCCACATTTTCTTCTCCCACAATTAAAAATGATCACAAAGCAATTGCATCATTACTTAACATTATGAAAAAATCCGAACTGACTCAGAAAATGTCCGAAGTGACCGTTCCGTTGCGTCCCGCCCGAGTGCGCTCGACCGACAAAAAAATCTGATCCCGTCGATGGCGTACCGCCGCAGTGCTCGCGACTCACACAAAAGTTGCCGTCCATCTGGTCCCGTCCGTCGATGCCGTACCGATGCAGATGCCGCGTTTAGATTAAAGCGTCGATATCTCCATCGTTTGGGTCGTAGTTTGATTTTCGGTCAATATATAGACATTGTGGGGGGACAAGGCGGATTTGCGGGAGATTTCCTCACGGTTCAAGATGCTCCTTACCTCAAATTCTATCATACTCTCCACTTTCATGATCATTACTCATACCTTACATGTTTACATCTCAACAGTGATTAGACCCGATGACTGGGTTGAAATTTCTAACTTTAAGAACTGGAAAAATTTATGACACGATTAATAAGTAATATCTCGCAACACGACAAGCAGATGATCGATAAGCAGATGATACGATAAATAAATGTGTGGAAAAAAAGATTTTCAGCTACTATCAGGAAGTTCTATCTCAAAGCATAATGGACGTCTATAAGTAGGAATACAAGTTAAGAGTGTAAATGTTATGAGTGTAAATGTTATGATCTTGAAACGTTTGTGCAATAGCAGGTATCTCATTTGAACAGCTGTTCAACCCTCATCAGGTTCCATTCAGGAGGTAAAAATAATGTAAACTATATGTGATAAACAAAACATACTTTTTCACGTTACTTGTCAGAGACAATCAAAATTAAGAGAAAACTACTCATTTAAAATGGTACATAACCTCATTTAGAGCTTTAATTTTGAAAAATAATTATTGAAGAAACATTTCTATCTTATATATTTCAATTGTGCAAAAACACGGATAAAAATTGCAATTTTCAATTTCTTTTACAATTTTCAAAAATTCAATATAGTTGTTTAAAATTTGCAGGATTTTGCGTTCGGCCAGAGCGATCAAATATCAATTAAAATGGTCTGAACGATTAGGGATCTAGTGCTGTTCACGTCCAATCGGTTAGGTGGACAGATTTCTTGTTTTCAAGATCCCACAAAACGTGATGGATTAGACATCGTATTACAGTAAGTAATTTAATACACACAGGTAGTGAAGCAAAGCAAATAAGAATTATCCACTTATCACGGACTCACAATTTTTTGATATCGACACTTTCCCTCGAATCATTACAATACTTCTACTTTAGTACGTAAGTAATAGTCGAAAAAGTAAAATGAACGGAAAGCTACCAAAATTTGTCGGAGTAACTCGTTAAGGACGAACACCCGAGAGTCCACCGCATTACCAGGGGGGACTGGTGGTAAACTTACAGGGATGCCAGTAGCGTGGTTTTAAAAAGGAGATGCTTAATTTACATTAATGTTTGTTGGAGTAATTTGTTACGGACCCGTGAGATCCCTGCATTACCGCGAATGGTGGTAAATATTACAGGGATGCCGGTAGTTTAGTTTCAAACTAGTTGATGCTACAGAATGGCACAGACCTTCCCGTATTATGGCGGCGATGGTGTAACGGTTAGCGAATCGGACTGTTTTACCCAAGTTCGCCGGTTCAAACCCGATCGAAGCCATGGATTTTTAAGGGCGAAAAAATCCTTCGTATGCCTTCCTTCGGAGGGGAAGTAAAGCCGGCTGACACATGTTAGTAGATTACTGCATGTAAAAGATCCTCAAGTCTAAATGACGCCTCTGAGCTAAATTCAAAATCGCCTGTTTCGTCGCCCTTGGAATGCCTTCTTTCTCCGCTAGTTGGTGAAAGGAGCGTAGCGAAATTTGAGTGGTCAGACGGAAGAGCAGGCCTCATGGCCTGAGTCTCACCTCGTAAGATACGGCAATTCAATTCAATATTAGTTTTTCTATTTCTTTGAGTCTGAGATAAGCTATTCGGAATTGCCACATTCTAGTGCCAGCTGCCATCTATCGCCGGCCAAAGAACACTTTTTTGACGTTTTCTTAATTTTTCGATTTCCTAATGGTAGAACGGAAATATTAATTTTAGAATATTAAAAAAACACAAAAACCTCTTCCTAATTGGGAATTTAATTCGAAAAATTTGAAGCCATTTTTAAGAAAATTACATTAAGTATTTTGAAGCACCTTAACTTACAAATACAATAGTGTTCACAAACCGCTGTGCATATTAAAGGTGTGGGGGATCTTTAAAAATAATTACATTTATGTAATTTTTGCAAACACAAAAAAGTACTCCGAATTGAACTTTGCGTCATATTAAAGAGTACAATTTGCACTATCCGTTTCGAAAAGTTTGAAGAAAAAAATTTGGAGCCTTTTTGAGAAAAATTAGGTTTTACGTTTCTGAAAATGCAAAATTTTGAGCTAGTTTTCACAGAAAACGGTTGAGTTGTCAAGGCCAATAGGTTAGGAATTTATGAAAATGTTGGGCTATTATTTGTTATTTTTATTGTTTAATAATTCTAATAATGTTCTTTATGAAAAGCACTTGCACTTGCGCAGAAATCTTTCATTATTTTCCTCTTTTTACGCATTACATGCCTCAATCGTTTTGAGCTCGCTAGTCCGTTCTCTGCAGAATTATCCTCTTGATCAATGAAAGTGTGCGTTTGTTTTCAACCCCATATAAATTCTCGGAGATGCGAAGTGTGAATTTATTGGACACGTGTGATAATGAAAAAATTATGAACTCTATGACAAGACTTGAAAGAATTTCGGTTTTAAGTAGCATTTAAAGAAACTGTTAAGTAATTACTTAATTATAAATAAATTATCATGAATTAAAATTCATGAGATTTCATGAGATATTTCTTATTAAGTTCTCGTTACTTTATGCAAATTATGTTATTGTTTTGAATTCTTCGCTGGGCATTCAACTATTCTAAGCTTATCGTTAACTTAATAGTATATTAGTAATACTGCAATTGTCACCGTCATAATGGCTCTGATAGCACTACAGTTTTTAGCCGTAATGTTTCTCTTATCTTTTGCGAAACATTTTGAAACACAGCACCTAACTGACATTTTCTGGTATGTTTTTTTATTAGTTGTTTATTTTAAAAAACATAACGTCGTGAATCAAAATGCCTTGACGCTTTGTTACACATAATTTATGCAATTGAGCAATGTTGTTATAAAACTTGAGGCTTCATCGCCACTAAAAAAGTCTAATTAATTGATTTCCGTGATATATTTTCACTATCACGTATGTCTTTCTATTCTTAACAAACTAGAGTTGTGTCGTCCGTGTGTTTTGAAACTTAATGGGTTTCTGAAAATAAGGGTTTCTACAAAATGAAATGTTCTCTCCAGTGATTTACGAGATACTATGTTACTTTTATTGCACATCTTATTTCGTAAGAAAAAATTCTTCAGTATTTGCTCTTCAAAATCGTTCTACTTTTAATGAAGTAAACCATAAGTATAGAGATACCTTCTTGGTTAAATGGAAATGACGGGTTTGGAAGAAAGTATATGGCAAGCATAAAGATGGCTTATAACATAGTTGAATAGAGCTTTTATCATTGCACTTACTGAAGATAATCTGCAATTAAAGAGAATATGATATTAAAGTTTCCCTTTTGTATAACAACTTCTCTTTTGCACTACTCTATGGAAAATACAGTGTTAAAAATTTTTGCTTTCGTGAACGCAACCAAAAAATAAAAACTTCAAACATACGACTCTAATAGTAAGTTAAATAGAAAGAACCGTAGTCAGAGTAGCCAATTTGTAAAACATTGTCGTAAAAATATATAAATAATACTTATTATATCTAAGCTGTAGATTTTTGCCGACTTTTATTCTTCAATTAAAAATGCCGTATTGTGGGTTACTTATTCATTTTGAGGCATTAGTAGTATTATATTTTAATACACCTAATGCTCAAAAATGTATAAATAACCTAAAATACTATGTATTTAATTGAAAGACAAAAATAGGCAAATAGGCAAAAATCCGCAGCATACTAATAATTATTTTGTGCTAGTAATAAACACTAAAGAGAATTTCTAAGTAAAAGAGATACACCGAGTAGTTTTCTGGTCAAACAGTTAAATGCATTACTAGTAGATTGTACACCTGTGTGGACAATTACATACTACAATATTACTTTTGTCAAACTATATGTCAAACAATATACCACACTCTCAACTTAAATACACAAATATTTACAAATTTTTGTAAAATGCCGGAATAAAGAATTTCTGGAGTATTAAATTGATATAAAATGTTATAGTATACCAGTGATCCCACATTAAAAATGATCAATTGCGATGAAATATTCAATATTTTTTATTTAAGTTCTCATTAACTACTAGGTTATTAGTGACCACTATTGGATGTAAGTTATGGTATGAGGATGAATCGATATGGTGATTATAGGGGGTGAAAGGACGAAAACATACAACCATGCACGAAGAGGGGCTCGAACACGCGACCCAGCGGTCCAAGATCACTACGGCACTTCTGCTTTAGCTATCTCGGCCAAGGGACCGTCAAATATTCAAATTTATGGTCCTACTTAAGTAGGTTAAAAATGCATTAAAATACATTGTGTTGACGTGTCCATTTAAATTACTTATTTTCGTATCACTTGAATCACATTGTAGTGTTGCGACGCATCGTGATAATTTCAAAAAATATATATTTCATAATCTGCGTAGCAAACAAATGTCTGCACCGTTTTAACGCCCGCTGCAGTGTTGACGTTTAACTGCAACGTCTTAACATCCGCTGCTATTTGTTAATGTTTGCTGCTAAGACAGAGGACTTGACTTGTTTAGTTCATTCGTTGCCATGAAGTTAAGCGCTTATTTACTTTTGTGAATAAAAGTACTACTTCATTAAATACATTTATTTAATATTTAATCAACCTTCTTCCTTGGAAATTTTGCGAGTAAATATTTATAAGTAGAGGCATGATTATCCAGTGTTTTAAGAAATGTAATAAGTTCTAATTTACAATGTAAATGATAAAGCAATATTTTTCTCTCTTACTCTCAAATCCTTTTGAAGAGAAATTATTTCTCTTGTGCGAAACCTTATCTTCACATTCTCGTCACAAAGGAAGCAACCGTACTTGTGAATATTTTTCCACTTCCTAGGAGAACTGCAACCATCATGAAATCACTACGAGTTTGTCAATTACATGAATTAAAGTAATTGATAATATTTTAAAAATACATACATTAGATTTTGGTATGCCTCTCACAATTTTCGTGTACACACTATATGAATAGATGCCCAAAAACCCCATTGTGAAGTAATATGGCATTGAGTCTCAGAATATAAAAGCAGCTTCAATTCTTCTGTATAGAGTTGCATGGTCCTGGCTTCCATTAATTCTTCGTTTTTTAGATCACATAGTTAATACCGTTAATAAAAATATTTTTCTAATCGCTTTTGGGCTTTCTGTACATAAAAACCTTTTTCATTAACGGCAAGTTATTTCCACTGATCAATTTGCAAAACTAGAAGTTCTGATTTAGTCTTCTCAAGTTCAAAGTTACACAAGATTAATTAACTCCCTTCGGATTTCCTAGTGTAGTTGATGTGGGGTTAAATACGTAAAAAATGCGTAAACGCTATTAACAACACACACACAATAATAATAATATAATAACAATAGTAATAATAATAATAATAATAATAATAATAATAATAATAACATCTGGGCATTGAAGAATGTGAGACCATCTCGAACGACACAATGAAAGGGAGAATTCGCAGAGAGTATTATAGACGAGTGAGACTTGTCCTGCAGTCCGCTCTGAACTCAAGGAATAAAATATCTGCAATAGGTAGTTTGGCGGTGCCTGTAGCCGAATACAGTTTCGGACTAGTAGACTGGACGGAACAGGAAATTCGCATCATGGATCGAAAAACCAGAAAATTGCTTACAATGCATCATGTTGCCCACCCCCGAGCTGATGTACATAGACTTTATGTGCCACGTAAGGAAGGAGGAAGAGGCCTGAAACAAATTGAAGCCTCCTGGCACAATGCAATAACCGGGATGGGAAAGTATGTAGTCAGCCATCAAGATGACCCACTAATGAGGCAGGTCATGAAATCTGACCGAAGAATGGGAAACAGAGGCATTGTAAGTGTAGCAAGAAGCATTGCGAACAAGACTATGCAAGACAACCAGAATGACAGAGACACTGAACTTCTGATGCTACTTAACATGAAATTTGAGACACAAAAAATGTTAAAGAAATCGTGGAGAGACAAACCACTCCACGGACAATATCTAAAAAGAATGGACAAGGTACAGATCAATAAAGATCAATCATTTATGTGGCTTAAAAGGGGAAGAATGAAGCCAGAATCGGAAGCACTTGTAATAGCTGCCCAAGATCAGGCCTTGAGAACACGACATTATGATAAAGCGGTTCTCAAAATTTCCCAAGATGATAAATGCCGCATTTGTCAGGAACACGTAGAAACCATCGATCATATTGTCTCAGCTTGTCCAATCCTAGCAAAGACCGAATACTTGAAAAGACACGACAGGGTGTGTAGCTACCTCCACTGGCAGATCTGTACCGCCCTCGAAGTTCCGAACACATGCCCCAAGTGGTACGAACACTCACCGAAACCGGTGACGTCTGTTGGATTGTGTACGATATTGTACGACCAGCAAATTCAAACTGATCGCACGATAGCAGCAAACAAACCGGATATAGTCATCCGGGATTTGGAGAACAAATCGTGTTTGCTTGTGGATGTTGCTGTACCTTGCGATCAAAACGTCGTTACCAAGGAGGCAGAGAAAAGTCTTAAATACAAGAGTTTGGAAATCGAGATCAGCCGAATGTGGGGCGTAAAAGCACAGGTCGTACCGATAGTTATCGGAGCTCTGGGATTTGTTCCGCAAAATTTGTGTAAGAACTTGTCTAAACTCCCAGGTAATCCAAAAGACTGGGAAGTGCAAGAAATAGCTTTATTTGGAACAGCCCACATTTTGCGCAAAGTATTGTAGAGGCACCGACAGTCCCTAGATCTGCTCCTTAGGTAGCTGGTTGCAACCTGGAGTAGATTTTATATTCAGCCGACACATAACATCTTAAGTCGTGATTTAGAGGAAAAATAATAATAATAACAACACAGGTCGTCCCGATAGTTATCGGAGCTCTGGGATTTGTTCCGCAAAACTTGAGTAAGAACTTGTCTAAACTCCCAGGTAATTCAAAAGAATGGGAAGTGCAAGAAATCGCTTTATTTGGAACAGCCCACATTTTGCGTGAAGTATTGTAGAGGCACTGATAGTCACCGGATCTGCTCCTTAGGTAGCTGGTTGCAACCTGGAGTAGATTTTATATTCAGCCGACTCATAACATCTTTAGTCGTGATGTAGTGCAAAATAATAATAATAATAAGAAGAAGAAGAAGAAATATATGTATTTGGCATTTTGGGTTGATAGTCCGACTTTGCCGGCCTGCTAACGGTGTCCCCCATTCATGGGCCTGTTTAAATTCCCATGCTTGGGGATTAAGAGCGACATTGGACGAACATTAGCCCTGTAACTAGCAAGATCCGCCTACCTGACCTTTTCTTTGTCACACGACTACAGAAACTGAGACGATTTTAAAGGAAAGCTAAAACTCAGTTTTTGCCTCGACCGGAAATCGAACCAGGGACCACTCCACTGGAAGCTAGTAGCTTCACATGAGCCATCCTGGAGGTCCTTAATAGTAATGATGATGCTGATGATGAAGATGACGATAATAATAGCAATAATAAATTATTATTATAAAAATTAGAATGAATATACGAATAATTGAAATGAACTCATTCTAAAATAGAATAGAGAGGGTATAGAATACGGTGAGTGAGTAATGGCTTTGGACAACAATGCCAAATGTCACATAATACGTATCTTGGAACTTGGAGATGAGCACATTAGACACATTCGTGCGTAGGTTTTCCCGCACAGGAATTATGGCGAGGCTAACTGCTTTTAGATCTTGGCAGCGCTCGCGGAGCTGTCAAAGGCGCGCATTCCTAAGTGTTGTGAGGTGAACCGGAGTGGAATGCGCTGAGTCCTCGGTCTCGCAGGGGTGGGGAGTGGTGAAAGGGGGGGGTCGTGGGTCGAGGAGAAGGGGAGGGGACGAGGCAAGGAGGAAAGGGCGGAACGACGTGGATGTGGAGTAACGGAACGCAGCCCACACGACGCGTGCTCGCGCGTGTGTACTTAGTATGTGTGTGCTTGCGTGTGGGCGGGCATATGTTCGAGCATAAACGAGCAGAACTGATGGTAAGGAAACGATGATGAGAGGATTACAGATGCAAGTTGAGGGTGAATATGATTAAGGAAGGGTATGAAGGAAAGTATACTGCTGACCTGGATGGCAGAAGTGGCTAGAGCGTGTGCCGACTCAGCGCCTTGTCGAAAGCGTCGCTAGTTCTGTCGTGGGCAATGCCCACGGCATTATCTACTGGGCATGGTTGATTGTCCCTTGTCTTTCATGAATGTATGTTGTCGCGGAAGGCCTTGTGAGTCTGCTGATCACAGAGTGAGGACGCCGCAAGTGTAGTGAAAGGTTAATATGTGTCCCCACGAGGGATATAGTGCGTACCCGGTGCTACTAGCCGAAATCGGCATCCTCTGAAGCTGGAAGAAGTCCC
Source organism: Acheta domesticus (assembly GCA_031308135.1). Classification (NCBI taxonomy): domain Eukaryota; kingdom Metazoa; phylum Arthropoda; class Insecta; order Orthoptera; family Gryllidae; genus Acheta; species Acheta domesticus. The sequence continues at coordinate 19,003,037 of JAHLJT010009419.1, read as the reverse complement.
CAAAAATATAGAAACTGATAGACTGTGCAGGAAAAAAGATAAGAAAGATGATTGTGGCTAGGTAGAGATTGGCGTGAAATGAGTTTGCACGATGCTATGATTTTCGTCAACACGTACACCTGCCAATGTCTTTTGGACGCCCCTTCCTCCGCTGAGCCCTGATCTCTACGTCTTGGTGTACCAACCTTTGATATGTATCTGCCTTCCCACCTGTCAGACCTATATGACTCGTAAGCACATCGAATTCAGTTGCTGTCTGGAGGAGAATTCAAGCGGTCGGCTGCTCTGATCGATAGTTTTCCGTGGTTTCTCCGATCAACACCAGTCAAATGCGGAGCAGTACACTAACAAATGGACCTCGGACCATGCGCGATCCTTCCTTTCCCTTCCTTGTCCCATCCTCACTACTTACACACCACACTACCACATACGCCGGGTCTGGAACTTAGGGCTTGTACCACTTGGGTGGTGCGCCGCTGGTGGGAGGACACCTGGTTGGGGAAAACCTATAGCCGACATTTAGATGGGCGCCGGATCTCACCATCCAGCGCTAGAAGATCACTATCAGCTCCCGAGGAAAAAGAATGCACTACACTTACGGGGCTAATGTCCTTCTCAGTTCTTGCGCTCGGAATCATCAATCAATCGGAAGCCACATCGACCATATAACTCAGAAATCTTCAGACCAGCGTCGTTCAATCGATGCTTGGCCAGTCGAGAGAAAGGGAGATAGGTGGTAGAGACGGAGAGAGGGAGAGACGGAGAGAGGGAGAGAGAGGGGGAGAGAGGGAGAGAGAGGGAGAGAGAGGGAGAGAGAGGGAGAGAGAGAGGGAGAGAGTGAGAGAGGGAGAGAGAGGGGGAGAGAGGGAAGGAGAGGGGGAGAGAGGGGGAGAGAGGGAGAGAGAGGGAGAGAGACGGAGAGGAGGGAGAGAGACGGAGAGAGGGAGAGAGACGGAGAGAGGGAGAGAGACGGAGCAGAGGGAGAGAGACGGAGAGAGGGAGAGAGACGGAGAAAGGGGGGAGAGAGGTGAGAGAGAAAGAGGGAGAGAGGAAAGAGGGAGAGAGAAAGAGGGAGAGAGACAGGGAGAGAGAGGGAGAGAGACAGGGAGAGAGAGGGAGAGAGACAGGGAGAGAGAGAAAGAGGGAGAGAGAAAGGGAGACGGAGAGCGGAGAGACGGGAAAGAAATGATAAATGTGGAGATAGAGAGGGAGACGGAGATGGAGAGAGAGGGAGAGGGAGACTAGATGGCAACAATGATGTGAATCTTAGGCATTATGTCATCCTAAGCTAATACTTTACACTTGCAGGGGGATGCAGCATTCTTACAATTGAATGGAGAGGGAGAAGGAATTGGGGGAGAATTTATGTTAAGACTTACACATATACTAGGATTTTATATGACACATTTGAAAATATCCAGTTGTAAGGAATTCGAACCCACAGCCTGGGTGTCACGCATACTACGCAGTACTCTAAGTCGGCAGCAGGCCCGATCGGCGAGCACCGAGTACAAATAGGGGAAAGAAGAGTGTGATGAAATCGTGCGTGACGGAGGTAAACCTTATGCTATCAGCCACATCATAGATTATTACCATTTTCCTTCAATTATCACTTTTATGTTATGTGCATTCGTTTTTAACATCACGTTGGGGAAACATCACAACAATAAGACAACGTAATAAAGACAGTTTGTGGGGGGGGTGGCCTCGGAAGTAATGAGTAATAATGCAGCCAAGTTGAAATGAGTGTACTAACGGTGTCAAAGAATACAAAAAAAAACTTTAACAATTTCACAAAACTCTTGCAATGCTGTGAAAACATAAAATGAAAGACACACACTGACTAAGCGATGCTACCTGACTAACACAGCAAGAAAAACCAAATTAATGTAAACATTGCAGAATGTATTGAAAGGTTACGAGGCACACATGGCTGGATTTTCCAAACAGACCACTCTCACAGCACCACAGCTCCTCCTAATTACACAGCTGTCTAGTAGAGGGTCTCAATGCAGATAGCAAGAAATGCCTTTCACCGACGTGAATGCTTCGCGCCCAAAGTCCACCACAGCCCCTTCCGCCTTGGCCCAAAACTCCACCAGCGTTCGCTCCCGCTAACCGCCCGGCTCTGGCCCGCTCCGAGTTTGACCCCGGGCGGGGCGCAGAGGGCGGCCAGCCGGCCCGCCGGAGGAGGGGCGGACGGAGGCGGGGGAAGATGCGGGCGGCGACGGCGGTGGTGGTGGTGGTGACGTCATCGGTGTCGGCGGCGAGGGTAGCTTGTTGCAACCTGGCCGAGCGGCGGTAGAACCGCCCCATCCGTAGAGGCGCGAGGAAACAATGATTAATTAATGTCTTAATTAATTAATTAATTTTTTAAGTGGGACGCGCGAACTTTGGAGTTGGCGCCCCCATAACACCACTGGTGTAGCATGGAACTCCCATAATTTGGTGGGAGTACCACTAAGAGTGCCCAGGTGGGCGGAAGTCGCAGGAACTTGTCCGCCGCCGACCAAAATGTGCTAACAAACGGAGAAGAGAGAAAAAGAGAGCGATTAAGGAGAGAGTGTGCAATATGGCAGAGTGGAGAGTTTGACGCATTCATCGGCGACGATAATCCGGGGTAACCGAGATGCCTGGGCCTAGGCGGCCTCGTGCTCACATAAAAGGCGACCGCCTTTCTGCCACTGACACAAATGTTGCGGCAACGACGACGACGACGAAGAGGCGTGGCGGCGGGAGACGCCCTCGCTCTTCGCCATGGGCGTCCAAAATAAATAATGGCGCCGCGACGTCGCGCCTCATAAGCAGCAAGCGGGAATTGTTGGCAGCGCCGTCTGCGCAGCTTCAGAAAGGGAAACCGAACATAAAACGAAACTCATCGTAAAGATTTCTCGCGCGAGTAGATAGCGGGTGGATTAATGTTCACCACAAACAACACAAAAGAAGTCGTTTGGGGAAATATAGAAACGTATCCACAACCACTGTGATTCTGAGCCTGAAATTCTGGGTCAGCCAACATTTTGTACACTTCCTCCTCGAAGATTTTGCGGTAAAACTATCTTCAACGCAAGGAAATGAACGTATTAAGTGAATGAGTGTTGGTGTTGAGATATCCAACACCTTCTGAAATATATCAATTCCTGTTCCTTTGTATGAAAAATGTAGGCTCTACGAAACAAGCGTTCAGAAGAAGTTCTCGAGGTAATTAATGTTTTATTCATAATTGAGCATTACTCTATCGAGATAATACTTTTGTGTTGGGTCAATATGTAGCAGACACACTGACGTCTGCACTCATCGTCAATTTAGAGTTAGTAGTATTGTTTTATTTTTATTAAATAATTTCGCCCAAGTAAAAAAAAGTCTTTCTCAAATATCTTTAAAGTGTATTCTACTGAACAAGCCTTTTTATGACACCTTCATGAATAAATATTTATGCAAACATATTCATTTTGAGAAACATGACTCTGAGTCAAGTACTTAGGTCTTAAACATACACTCTTATAACAAGAACAAGAATGTTCTCAGTCTCGTTGAATTAGAGGTGAGATATGTTACAGTGTAATTATGTAAGTATCGCTTAGAGAATGGGAAAAATTCTCTCGAATTTCTATTTATTATTTTAATTTGTTGTTGATCAGCACTAGGTAAAATACGTACCTAAACGTTGGTGATCTAACAGAATCTTTACTTACCTGACCAACATCTTATTACGAAACCAGTTATCAAAACGTGATAGTGAAATACATAATAAATTTGAATCAGCGATATCTTGCAATTGTCTTTATGCCGAAGACGTGTGAATTGTTTTGTTTTACGTAATTAATACAAAAATTTTTGTACTCACGTAATATCCCATGAACACGAGTTAATAAAATTTAAAAGCAACTTTGTTGTTACATTTTTATACTTATATTTTTAGATCCTTTGAAATATTCAGTGCAAGTCCCCCTGCTTCATTAATTATTCCGCGACAATAATTTCACATACGTAACTGAGGTAGGAAAATGATGTATAAAGTAAGTGTCACAGCAATATTCACGCTTCACAGGACTATAGTATGTGCATGTGTAAGCCATGATGGAAAGAGATTGTGCATCGATTTTTACTCGTTCTGCAAAGCACCAATTTGCGATACGAACCACGTGACCAGAACACGGGCACTTCGTTTAAAAACCAGTCGCCGGCCGCCATAATGCAAGGAAAGCAGGAAATGTTGACTAACACTTTGAAAGTGGCATAAAGGAACGTATGTCCACGAAAAATACCTCGATGAAGGTGTAATTGAAATAGAAGAAGTAATATTTTTAAAACAAAATGTTTCATACATCTGTTCAATGACTTGTTACAAGGTGATAATTTTGGTATCTGGCTGCATTTAAAATTCCGACTAATATTGTGACGCAAACTGATGTCTGAAGATCATTGGCTGAAGTGAGATGTGATGCGCAAGGTCCCACCCACCTCTTTCCCCAGATGGATATCGCATCGCGCGATCGATCGGTCGATCACTCGCTACTTTGATATCTCGCGGAGAAAACGTTAGGAAAGAGCGCTTTTTGTACTCAGAGTTGACATTATCATCACAGGATGGAGAAACTGCTGTGGTTATCCATATCTGAAGACGTCCAAATGAAGTTATTTATACTTTTGGATTGTGTAAAATTAGGAAGTTTAGCCAATTTTAATAAACAGAAAATGGTATGAAATATAAACTATTTCGTATAAGTAACGATTAAAACTGGAATTTATTTTATGTCAAAAAGGAACGTTTAATTATCGCAAAAGAAAAAAAGTCATGCAAAGAAAGGCAGGCCAGGAAGGCACTCGTCTTTGGCTCTGCGTAAATGGTTGATGGTCGACGCTCCTATACTACCGAGCCATCAATTATTGTGAAGTAAATTAATGAGAAACTCACCAAGTTTCATCCATTTCGTATTGTGCCTTAATACTAAATGATGAATGAATCAAGAAAACAAACGAATGGAAATAATACAGCAACGTTTTGGAGTACATGAAGTGATTTACTCACTCTGCGGGCTCATGACCACGACCGTAGTTGTTCTCTTGAAAATCTCTCTCTTTTACAGTTTCCAAGAAGCTGTAGACATTCGATATTAGCAATCAAATTGAACTCTCTTAGCAGTTGCTGGGTAAAGGGCCCAGATGTTAATGCTTTCGCTTCCAAGCAAAGCGTAATTACCCGCCATTTTGAAGAGTGGTTGAAAATAATACCCTTGTGAGACGTTTTCCGCCCTCACTTCACCCTCGCTTCCCAACTAGTCTATTGTGAGAAAAGTGAACAACGAATAACGTAGAAATAACAAAACAAACATTTAACGAGAAACACGGAACTATTTTCAGTATTAATTAAGCTTCACTGTTCTACTTGTCACAACATATTATGCGAGTAGTCAGCATTTACACTGAACACAAAACTTGTTTTATAAAAGCAATTTCACATCTTTTATTTTAGATTAAAAATGTATTACATTGCGGGCTTCACATTTACCAGTGTTATCACATTTCAATCATCAATTTCCTTCAAATTTCGTCAAAGGGATAACTAACAATTTCTGTGATTTTTTTCTTTCAAATGAAACATTATTTACAATTCGCAAATCAAATCATCGATTCTCAAGTTTAAGACAAAGCTCATTCACATCAACTTGACATTTATAACAATACAATCTAGAGCGTGAGATAAACAAAATCAATCATTTGTCATCCCTGCTTTTTTATGTCTGTGCGTTTCCTAGCTTCCACGATGGGTAGTACGTATTTCTAGGTATCTGACGATGAGAACCGAAGAAAAGTACGCTTGGTCCATAGGAGATAACATTTGAAGTACATTAGATTTCTTACACTCATTGATCACAGTAATTTTGTGGTTGAGGAAAATTCTATATCTGAATTTTGACCTTGAGAAATTTAGTACGGTGTGAAGCCGCCTCGCATTGCCATCAGAGCCTATAGACGTCATGGCATGGAATGGAATGGAAGAGAGTCTGGATATGCTGCTGTGGAACGCACTGCCAGGCTGTTTTTATACGTGACCACAAAGCATTGTCAGTGGCTGCAGGAGGACCACAACGAACAAGTGGCCGACCAATCATACCCCAGACAACTTTGATGAGTGACATGTCAGGCGAACGTGTGGGACAGGGAAGCAGTGGTACCCGTCGTTCTTCACAGAAAGATTACACACGCCACAAGATTACACACAAAGATTCGCCACATGAAGTTGCATATTGTCCTGCTGAAATACGGCAGGTAGAACTGCTTGCAGGAGAGGCAGTAGCTCGGGCACTAAAATCTCCCTGGTGTAGCGGTTGCTGTTCAGATTTCCCTCGATGGGTATGAGGCGAGATCGCACATTTTAGACTGTGGCACCCCAAACCATCACACTTTGCGTTCGTCCGCTATGGCGCGGAACAATGCAGGCTGGCAGATTGCGATCACCACGATAGCGTCTAACACCTACGCGGTCATCGCTGTACCGCAAATTGAAGTGGAACTCATCCGACAACACATTTTGCCACTCAGCAAAGTAGTGAACACGTTCACGTGCCCATTGCTGTGTGAGGCGTTGGTGGTCTCTAGATGTATATTAACATAAGGGCTGCTATTATTATTATTATTATTATTATTATTATTATTAATATAGGCGAATTATCCTCATAGGTAAAAGACACTAAGCAAGAGAATCAATTTTGGGGGGAGGGAAGGTTTCTTTCCGTTGTTCAAATAGGCTTTCATTCTTTCCGAGAAAAATTGTTTACGTTCTTCCGGCCACTTGTTTGTTTTTGTTTTGGTTGCTCTGGTGAAACTTCCCACTTGTCCACTTTGTGTCTGATGATGCCTCTTTCTACAGTCATCTTATGTTAGTTTTTCTGAGACCTTTTCGAACTTTATTCAGTCAAGGTGTTGTGTTACTAAGTGAGGTTACATAATCTAGTATCTTTGTTTGTCAAATGGTTTTCTGGTAATCTGTTAAGATTGCCAAAATATTTAAATAGTTTTTCCTGTCAATTTCGATGTTTGAAAACTTTTCTATTTTTTGACTGATTTTTTTACACTCATTGATCACAATCATTTTGTGGTCGGGGAAAGAGGAAGCATACTTTACAATTATATTGTTTTTGTCAGCCATCATAGGGCCATGCTATATGTGCATCCCAGCGGACCTCAGACTTATCAGATTATCGGAGTAGGTACACGTTATTTTTTGTAGGGAAATCAACAGTTTCATGCTGATTCCATTTTTATACCCTAGGGTTTTTAGCCCTGGGGGAAGCGATGAAATTATGATGATGGTGAATGATGAAATAGACACACACAAACATACAGAGACTCACACAACGCACCCCTGCCCGAGGCTGGACTCTCGAGCCCGCGGTCCTTTGGACCGAGACCGCTACTGCACTACTGGCTTAGCGATTTCGTCCATCGGATTGACATCATCATAATCATCATCATCATTATTGTAACGATTTCATTTTCAATCGAAGATATTAATATTTTAATTTATTAAACCAAATTATTAACATTTTTTACGATACTTTTTCCTGCTCTAAGTCTTTTGAAAGTACGAAATACGAAAGAAGTTTTCCCAAGGCAACTTACTCCGGATGGGCAGACATGTTAGGATGAGGATGAAGGGAAATAAAGACCGTGCGTGGTCTGTGGACCTTTGTTTGTAGTCCCCTTCCGGCATACACCTGAAAGTGATAAGGGAAACCACGGAATTGATTAGGGCAGTACTAACTCGACCCCCCCTCCCAAGGCGCCACAAATTCATTGATGTTCGTCACATCAAGCAAATTTGAGAATCCGGTCGTATTCAAATCCGGAATATTCGGCACAGACCCTCACGATCAACACGTCGATAACATCGCACCAATCGGAGATGGTAACTCAAACCATTAAACATTAAACCGTGGTACCACTCGTTAACGAGCGAAGACCAGCCGAAGTAAGGTAAAAATGATAATTCATAATATGTTTGGGCATTGATGCGCAACACACCAAAGATGTCACACAAGGGCCTAGCAAGACTCCCGCGCTTATGGGGGAAATTAACATGTCTCAAAGGAGATTGTGCAATGGGAGTGGACCTACCTATAGAATATTCAATTTTGTGTGCACAATAAAATCAACTGCAAATCAGTATAATGCGCCTCTCATAGAATATTTATGTTATTGACTACTTGTAAATTTTATGTTGCGTTTGTATACGAATTCAAGTCACATTTGTTTGGTTGTGTTTACCCGATACGAACAAACAAGGCACAATCATTTCTGCTATTAAATGGAGCTTCTAGTTGAGGGGGAGTGCGAGATTGGCATAATAGACGACCGAAGGAACGGAGGGGAGGTGAGAGGGGGAGACAATAGGCGGCGCGTGGATCGCTGATAGACGGCTGGTCCTAATGAAGCTGCGCGTGTAAATTTAGCTGCCGCCCCATCTGTCAGTGAAGTTTTGTGAAGATGTAGGATGAGCTCTAGAATAACTTTTTCACGGAACTTACAAAACATCTGGTTTGGAGAACTGCTACGTAAACAGTAGATGAATATTTCAAGCTACTCAGTTTTGACTAAACGCGCATTTGTTGGCATCGCTAGAGACGTTACTCATTATTTAGTAATAGATTAAGAATGATTTCTAATGTAGTGTTGTGATGTTATCTATCTTCAGTTACATCCATTTTACATTTATGCCACTAAGGATACTTGAAATATATTTTTGTCACAGAAGCCAATCACGTCAGGCGACGCGGATGTATGGATTTCATCGTGTGGTGAGAGATGGAAATGGGATAAAAATAGCTAACTTCAAAAAAAGTGATCAGATGTGACCGACCTAATAGTACTCATCCAAAAGACAAGCGAAACGTGCAAGGCGTCATCGAGTAGCGTTATTTGTTGTAATGTCGGGGCTGTGAGAGGGTTTAGGAACCATTATTACAAAGATTTTATTAAATTTATATACCTTTCTCAAAGATTTTTTTAAATATATATATGAAGATAGATATTTCGTGAAGAAAAGAAAAGCAAAACATTGCAACAAATGATTGCAACAAGAGTAATTCGGAGGAGGCATGGACATTTTATAATACATTCTTTCATCAATCCATAAGCAAAGATGTCTGTGTAACAAAACTATTCCCAAAACAGGACAGTGAAGCCACCATATGTGACAATAGTGTGCAGGCGGTCTGACATGTGCACGAAGAAGTACACTTCACGTTCTCACGGAAGACACGATAAAACACTACTCAACGAGCACAAAAAACACTGACTCCAAATTCAGAAAAAGGGCTGTAACTTCTTTCGCAGTGCTCACAAACGCGGTCCAAGACAGACCAGCGACAGAGACCAGCCGTCCACGCAGGCGTTACAAAGTCTGACGCGGCACAACAGTACAACTCAAGCCATTCAGCAATGATGTCAAGGTCGCCTTCTGAAGACAGTGGTATTACCCGTGCACGATTTTTTGAGCCTTTCTTTCCCTACATGTGAGAGGAGTGGTGAGTTTTTTTAAAATTTAAAACGCTGGACTGTTGTATCGAATCTGTAGCTCATTTTTCGAATGAAAATAGTTTCTATTACACTCAAGAGAACATTTGTTGTTGTAAAATTTTGTCAATAATTTTTTTGGTAATTTTATTCTTAACTCAACTAATGTTGGTAAAGGAGTGTGGAGATAGAGTCTGGGTCTCAAGAAAACTTGTGCGTATATTTTGCAGCAAGCCACGAGATTATTATAAGTAATCCCACGAGTGTTTTAGAAATTCTCGAGGTAAATTTACTATTACCGAAGCAATAAGTGTTTTATCTGAGAATGTTCAAATCACGAATGGGATTCACTACATTTCAGGAAGTAAAGTCAACTAATCAATTAAAATTAATGTTTTTAAATAATATATCATATTTCAATGAATGTTTGATACGAACAGTAAAATTGTAATCGCTCAGATGGCTTGGGAACAACAAGAGCGCACAATGTACGCAACAAATTACTTTTCTTGCTTGGACACTCAATTAATCACAGAATTTGAAAAGAATATTTCTTTTTCATTTTCCTGTTTTAGTAATTATATTAATTCAAAGTGAAAAATCACATTTCAAGACAAAAAAAACACGAATTCACTGCAGCTAGATTCCTGAAACTCTGAATTAAAGAGGAAGTAAATGTCAAATTTGATCGTCTCGTTCTTGTGGTGAGTGACATCTCTGATTTGTTGATGACTGAGGAATTCTGAACGCTATTGGTCTACAGTCTCCGAGTGAAAGAATCAGTTCAACTATTGTCGAGCAAGGAACAGCGCTTTTAGTCTTTCCATTGCAATGGTACTGTTGAAGCTACGGTTGCATGATTGTCAAAGGAAAAAAATATTTTAATTTTGCAACAAGGATGCGCAAAGAAAAATGTAACTATTAAAATTGTAATGAACTTCACAAAGACGTAATTTAATTCATTTTCTAATTCCCTTCTGATCACAGCAGACTGCGTTTCAGAAAGTATTTTTGCTACTATTTTTGGAGAGGTGGTGAACTGCATGGAGGGGGAGTTCATTCTGCTGCCTGTCGCGCCGCGTTACTGGTGTCAATTACATTGCCATCACCGTCCGAAGCAGACCGCGACTGTCTCGCAAGGGTCATCGCGTTGATGTCACTCGACAAACTGGATCAGGAAGTTACGGTGCATGCGCAAGAGAGCATGGGAAAGGAATAAAAAGCACGATACAGAATGACGTTCTGGATTTATAAAATATTATTTAAATAATTATATGGGATACATCATGTTTTGGATCTTCTTTCTTCGCCCCAATGAAGGAAGAACGGCACCCACAGCTTACGCGAGATTTGATCCCACAACCTACCAAAGAAATCAACTTTCTTACTCAGAATCAATTAAGTCGAAGAGAACAAATTAATAAGATTTACCTTGCCAAACGATAGAGATGGTTGGTTTTAGATTCTCGTGCATACACAATTTGGCGAAAGAAGTGATGCTAGGTAATTCCAAGAGTCGTTAAATGTCAGGAGGTGACACTGGGTGATCACAAGTGTTGCTGGTCGATCCCGTGTGCGGTTGGGTGTACCGACTGTCGTTGGGTGATCCCGACTGACGTTGGATGATCCCGAGTGCGCTGGGTGATCCTGACTGACGTTGGGTGATCCCGAGTGTCTCTGGGTGCTCTTCAATGCGCTGGGTGCTTCCGAATGCCGCTAGGTGATCCCGAGTGCGCTGGGTGATCCCGACTGTCGTTGGGTGATCCCGACTGCCACTGGGTGCTCTCCAGTGTGCTTGGTACTCTCGAGTGGCCGTAGGTGATCCCGAGTAGCGCTGGGTGATCCCGACTGTCGTTGGGTGATCCCGACTGCCACTGGGTGCTCTCCAGTGTGCTTGGTGCTCTCGAGTGGCCGTAGGTGATCCCGAGTAGCGCTGGGTGATCCCTTTTTGTCCCTGGGTGATTCCGAATGTCGCTGGGTGATTTCGAGTGCCAATAGGTGATTTCGAGTCTCTGGGTGATTCGTATGGCCGTTGGGTGATTCCGATATCCGCTGGGTGATTCCGATGGTCGCTGGGTGATTCCGGTGGCCGCTGGGCAATCATGAGTGCCGCTGGATGATTACGAGAGGCGCATGATGATTCTGAATGGCCCAGGGTGATTCCGAATGGCTCGTGGTGATTCCGAGTGGCGTAGAATGCCGCTGGGTGGTTCTGCGATGCGTCGCTGGCGCCGAGGCTCTCCAGCGCTTCCCATTTGGCTAACGCGCTTGAATTACGAAGGTAGTTGAGCGAAAAGTTTCCCCAGCATTTTAACTAATGACATGGCGCCGAATGTAATGGCTGACCGAATTGAAACCGGACCATTAACACTTCGGCCCGAGCGATGAAACAAGAGAGGTTTTTACTTTGTTCATTCAAGAGCTGTTGCTCCCTCGTTCCTCTTTGACGACAATGGCCTTGAAAGTAGTCTACGATGTCGCTTTGCGAATGTCCAGTTTTAATGACGAATTTTTTAACCCATCCAATATTATTTTTGCTTGAGGGGGTTTAAACAGAATTGATTCTAAAGCTCCAGTTGCGGTCACGTATTTGGACAAAGGACTGGTTTTGCGTTCGAAAGAGGAACAGAGAAATACTATAGAGAAAACATTCCTACTGTCGCATTCCAATGTTTTACCTGCATCAACGAGTTTCATTGTGATGGATTCAAAAGTTTCTCTGGTCAGTCACAAGTTTAAACAATGAACAGAAATAACAGCAACAAGTTCTGTTATTTCTACATAATGAGAAAAGTTTACAGTATAAAAGCTTTTGAGAATTTTCATCCACTCTTCATCGAAGGTATGCTAATGAAATTACAAGTAATTTGTTGGTGAACTGCTGTTTGTAGCAACACTTAATTTAATGGCTTTCCTCCGTGTCGTTTTTTTCAACTCGCATCCCCTATTTGCCGGCGTTCGTAAGCTTACGCCAAAACAACAAATTTCATCATGTCTTGAAACAAGCTGCAGATGCGTTCAAAAAAGACTTCAAACATTTTATTGACCCCAGGGTGACATCTACATTAGCGAAGAAAATGTGCCGAAATTGAATGTATTGGATGCAGCGGTTTGCAAATGCGAGTGCTTTGGAAGGTACAAACAAATTCGCGAGTCGCTGATGTGTCATGGAAACTATCTAAAAATTCACAAAGCACATTTTTAAGACTACTCAACGATTGAAAATGAATGAATTTGGCATTTTAGGGTCGGATTAATTCAACTTACACGCCTGGGACTGGGTAAAATATCTCACGACCAAGGCATATCCCTATCGCCACAGCTAACAAACTTGGTCCGCCTAAACGTTTTCTTTTGTCTCTATAGAAACTGGGACAATTGTGGAATGGAAACCTACAGCTCTATTTTTACCCCGACTAGAAATACAACCCGCGATTGCAAAGAAAACATTTTGAAATTTTGCAATTTTAAAAAAAAATCAGGGTTTTCAAAAAACATGAGATAACATTCTCCTAAACGTTCGTCCATACAAGAACCACCATATAAGAACAAAATTCAATCAAAAACGACTAAGCCATTTTTTAAAATATGTCTCATGGGCTTCGTGTAAATTACCCCCCGAAATTAAAACATCGGATTCAAATTCAAGGGGCCGCGACATCAGCCAGATTGACAGGGGATTTTCCCTTTCGCAGAAAATCAGCTGAATGGTTTAGCCGCAAGCGTTTTTCACAGACGGACAGACAGACGGACCAACGAACGGACGGACAGATAGACAAACGTTTTGCCGTCAAGCGACTTTTCGATATCAAAGACGCACAAAACAGATTCTAGCTACACCACATGTTAAAGGGCTTTTTTAAAGTTTAGTAACTGGATTTATACATTTTTTCGTTCCCAGGGTCCTGTAATGAGAGTTTTCTGCCGAAAATTCATAGTTTTATTCGCGTTGCATTGCTTAACTTTCTCTCTGATGCCTAAGTGATAGCGAGAAAGTAAACATGATTTTGTTTTCTAGTTGTATGAAGGGTTTTTACGAGTTTGTATACCAATAGTGAGGAAATTTGAGATATGATTGAGTAGAAGTTATTACCTAGTAAATACGATATGTGGTGGTCTCTAGGTTAAATTATTTGTAGAGATGATTATTGATGGCATATCAGGAAGCAGTCAAAATAATGCTGATTAATTGATTTTTAAGTATTTGTTATTTTCTTTGGTTGGTCTGCATTTGACCAAATTGAGCAGTAGTTTAATAGCATGAATCTTATTATCAATTTCCATTTGGTTAGTAATGAATTCTATAGTAATAAATTTTATTTATAAGCAACTATATTAATTTTCATAATGTATCAATCATAAATGTATTTTGTTCATCGAAATAACTGATTGGAAGCCGGTCAATGCCTGGATGAGAATTCTAGAGGGTGATCTTCTTCGATTGGACGTTCCTTTGGTTTCCTCCAATCAATTCCAGTCGGATGTCGGTGTCAGGAACGGCGTTCTGACGGCGGATCTGTAGTTTCCGTGGTTTCTCCAATCAACACCAGGCGAATGCTGGAGCAGTACCCTAACAAACGGGCCACTGACCGCGCGCGATCCCTCCTTCCTCTTCCTTGTCCTGTTCTCACCCCTTACCCTTACTTACACATACACTAGTATGAATTTCTTTACCACACATGCCGGGAGACCGATCAGGAGCTCAGAGCGTGTCCTGGATGTGAAAAGCCCCGCTAGCCGACGGTAGGTCGGCGCCAGATCTCACGATCCAGCGGGGAAGACCACCGCCAACTCCCGAGGAAAACATATGCAATATGTACTTACGGGAATAGTTACCTTAGCTTTTGACATGCCCGAAATCACTATTCCATAAATCAATCAGAAGTATCAACAGTAGTCAGCAGCATGAACAGCTCACTACACAAAATTCACATACAATTCATGTACATTATACTACAACACTTCACCAGATGACATTAAACGGTTAAATTCGATAGAAAAGTTTAAGTCCCAAGTAAAATCTTTTCTGCTGCATAACTGTTTCTATACAATTAGACACTATACCGAGTGTCAAAAGGAAAGTAACATTAAATTTAACAATGATAGTTAATGTAATTATTTACCATTTGGAATGTATAATTCTAAATAACCTGTAACAAGTATTGTACCACAGCTTCTGGGTCGATGACCCCCATCTCGATCAGGTTTTTTGTCTAGTTTCGCTGATCCTTTGAGCAAATGCTGAGATGGCCCCTTGTTTTGTTTCTGGACATAAATGTAACTTCATTATTTGTGCACGACGTCTAAATTTCTGTGAGAAATATAGTTATTCAAATTATCGTTCTCCATATTGTCGCGGCAAAAAGTATTATTCTTTCATGAAAAACATGATAAAGGTTAAGGACACAAATTTATAGCTAATTTACCTTTAAAATAGATTTTATTATATAGGAGCAAATATTTTGTCAACAAAACTTGAAAAAACGCTCTTTTTTCTGTATTCAAAATTCGACTAGAACATGGCTTAGGATAGAGATCACAAAATTATGAAAACGTGCACAAATTTCACTTCTCTCCATAGCTCGTCACACACAGTTTTTAACTGTTTTTGATGTAAATAAATAAGTAAATCCTCCCTCAATACACACCGGCCGAAGAAGGGCCAAGATACCACGGTAGATTGGCTACGGCTTATAAAGATAAACAAAAGGACATGGTCATTTATTGATGAAGCGCCATTTTATTATATTTACCCAGAAAACCGGAAAACAGCCGTTGGCCTCGGGAAATTTAAAGCAAGTGAAAGGGAATTTAATAAAATTCGTTGCATCAAAAATCAAATTATCGAGGTTCTAGGTTATAATGTAAGTCGGCAATACCTGACCGTAACATCTGTTCTCTATCCGCGTCGCAGTCGATTCTCCGTTAATTAGTCGCCTCAACAAAAGATACTGTGTTCGCACAGGTCGAGGGCAGCTCGTTGCCCCGTTGTCAACTTAACGAGGTGTAAACAAGCCGGAGAGAAACTAGCGCTCTTGTCGCTTGCAAAGAGCTACGTGTTGCCAACTGAGGCGCGAATAAAAGATATGCCAATTACGAGAAGCACTCTGACAAAAGGAGGAGTATAAATCGGAGTGAGCGAGAATTAAAGTGGCTAAGTATCACTCTTGTTTACTGCCTTAAACAATGTTATCAACCGTATTTCTTCAGGAAATTCAGATAGCAAAAAATGACGAAAGGCATAGTTGCATCCAAAGTAGAGGAGTGTTTATTACTGACATTAACGTGTGTTTTAAAACTGAGACGCAAAATCAAGCCACCTCATTCACGAAAAACTTACAAACAACTCATGAAGTTACGTAATAAAGATTTTAATATATTTCAGAAGGTACTTAATCAGAAATAACGGAAATTAAAGGGACACATTACACTTGTTTGATTCCTTAAAATTTTTTTCAAACACTCCCAAAATATTTTTTTCGTATTAAGTACGCGTTGGGATGTTTCTTTGGATGATCAAGATAAGATTTTTTTGTCGAGATCATAGGTCGCGTTTACAACTAATAAGACAAGACCATAAAAAACACTTCTGTAATATATGAAAATTTTTATACAAGTACAAAAATTATATTAGAAAAAAATGTAATTTAATATAGGAATAAGACTGAGGGAATAGCAATTTAATGCATACAACCATGCTTTGGGAACAGTAACTAAGGATACGTAATATGTTTGTTTCATTCCGTTTTTGAGAAGTGGACGACTTACTTTCAAAGCCTAATTACTGTGGATAGAGAAGATAATAGAGCTCTAACAAAGGATTGTGAAAAATATGAGAATTTTGATTTCACATTGTTTCCGCATATTAAACATACGGTTCAGATATATCATTCACATTTTTCTTCAAGTGTTGCTAATTAATGTGCTAATTTTTATATTTTAGTGTTTATTATAAAAAGTATTAATTGTGAATAATAATCTGTTCTTGAAGAATAATTGTAATTGAATAAAAATGTTTCTGTCCATTATTTGGACATCATATAAGCCAATTGCAGAGTTCACCTATGAAAAACAGAAATCAACAACCATGCGTAAATTACTTTTTAACAATAACAAGATAGTTGTTATCCATTTCAGATTAACAAGAACAACTATTTTAGATGCAATGTATCCAACATCAATTAACCATGGATCACATCATTTACACAGACCGTTTATTAGACAAGTCTTCGCAAAGATGTTCAGTGAACCAACAGCAAGATTATATTTATCTGAATATCAACAAAATATAAACTTTTGTAAATGAATTAATATTATTAATCAAATTTAATGTATGGTATAGGGGTAATTTAATTTTTTATGGTTAGTTATTTATATTTTTTGCATTAAAAGTTCTTATATCTGTGGATTTCTTTTTAATTTACTTTTCTAGATTCATGTTATATGATGTCAAATCATTTACTATTACTAAACTTTATGAAGTTATTCCATTGAAATAAAACCCGACAAGGCCAGGCAAACGAATGACAGAAGAGTAGTGAAACTGTCTGTTTGTAATTGTCTAACGTAATTCTCGTATAACAAATCAATATAAATCATTACTATAAATTATGAAATCGTCAAAGTTATTAGTTGTTGATGCGACTCAAAAAATACATGAAAATGTTTTTTTGCCATCACACTTTTCACTGTATGTTAAAAAGATTACTCACTACTTGCGATACGGAGAATTCCATTATTTATTCCTATATTTAAGAACTAAATGTTTGTTTTTTGTTATTATTTTTCTTTTTAAAGATCTTTCAGATTTGAAATATCAAGAGATTTAAAGTCTCACCAAATGCTAATAATTAAATTGGCTGGTTCTACGAAATTTTGCCTGAATGGCACCGACTTTGCCATAATACATTTTTTGGGGGATCTGACAATTAGAACACCTAGAGTATGGGTGTAGAATGTTTCAGAAAACGTCTTTCAAAGATACCAAAATTTTCAGAAAACATTGCATAAAACAAAACAAGTATTTTATAAAGATCATGCTAACCGATAAAATGTACAAGTATCCGTCACTTCAAGATCAGCTGTTATGTTCATACTTTACATATGTTATGTCTGCGGTCCTACGACGTATCGACACCAACGTTTGATAAAGGATAGTTGTATAAAAGTAAGTTTGCAATATAATAAAATGATGACATGCCTTGCAAGAAAGTTCCTACCATTTCTTCCTCGTACATCTCCAGAGAATAGGCAAGACTGTACTGAGCTAGCTGCCACAATGGAAACTGGTGTCGCACTACGCTATAACCACCTCAACCCCTCTGCTGAGAGAGTGGTGACAAGGCGAAATGCAAGGTGGAGCGGAGTAAATGACGGAGAAAATGAAAACGGAAAATGGGTGAGGGGTAGTGAGGGGTGATGGGTAGGAGAAAAGCAACCGACTTAGCTCCCGCCGACTTTTCCCCGCTCGTCTCTTCTCAGCGTCGACAGTTCCTGCGCCCCCTTCCCGCCTCAGTTCAATTCACTTGGGAACGCGGAAGGCGTCCGAGATTTGAATGGACGACTTCATCTCCATTTGCTACTGGCGACGAGGCAACGCTCCCGCGGAGAAACTGAAAAGCAACGTTCTGCGCAGGCAAGGATTTAGAGAGGTTAACACCAGAGTGTGACGGGAAATGGCCGGGAGCGTCTCGGAGTTCGGATTTTTTTCGTGGTAAGGTGTGTGCTTGTCCTACTACAATCCCAACCAGTCTATTTTTAGGGACCTCATTGATGGTTTCGAGACTTTCAAATGTTCAGGTTGATGTATCCAAACTAATGAAATTAGAAAAGAAAACTTTCACAGAAACTTTCTTGGATTTCAATCAGACCCTGATGCGTAGGCGTGTCTCTGTCTCTCTTCGACGATTCGTCAATCGGAGACCTCTTTGGCGCCGATTTCCCCACGTCATCTTTAATTGTTTACTTGCTTTTTAAAAAAAATGTCTACCCTTCCTCTGGAGAAAGAGATGTGCGCTCGGAGTTCAGCTACCTTCGCGGTTCGTAAGTCAGTAATTTGAGAACCAGTGCACCTGCAAAGTACAACAGCGTGTGACAAACGATTGAAATATAACAACAATGATACAATCAGCATCTGGGATACCATCTCCTGTTTCTGTCAACGATCATTCTTAAAGAAAATGCTGACTAGACATGCGATTTTAATATCACAAATTACCGTTTTGAAACACAGTAACCGTGAACGTAAACGCGAATTAAGCGAATCGTCGATACAAGAACCTATCGATCCAATAAATAGCTACAAAATTCACTCGAACGACAGTAAGTGGAATGCCCGCGATCATGAGAGAATGATGTGGATCCTGTAGATCGAAGTGGGTGAAACTCTTTTGGAGAATTCCTTGAGCAGTGATCAGAATATGTCATTTATGTTTTACAAACTGCATTGTCTTCTCTGCCAAAAGCGATATACGTCGTTGTGTGTTCTTGTCATGCCCAGACGTGTGTTGTTTTGACATTTCCTGTTTACTTAGCATGGGTATGTTAACAAGTTCGTTCACAATTTTGAAAGGTTGCATCAAATAACACCGTATTAAGTTTTTGAGTTACTTTTATGTTTTCGTTTACAAATGAGTTTTATTGTTAATGATTGTTAATGGTCGAATTCGATATTGTTCAATACGACTGATGCTTAATAACCCTGGTATCTTTAACACGATGACGAACTGGTTTGACTAGTTTGGCCTCGTACGAAATTCCCCGAAGCACAGATGAATTTGCATTATGCCACAACCTTCAAATGTCCAAGATTCCAACGCCCAAGACGAATAGGATGTAATGTTTTAGTTAAATAGGATGGCAGTCGTTCTTGGTCTCTGATTACACTAAGTGAATATTTAGGTTTATTTAATAAATAACACTGTCATAACTACAAACATTTCAGCTCTATATTGGGGCAATCAGGGTTACAATGTTCATTATCTGCTTAAATTACATAACACTCTATTACACATTAATGATCTATTATCTTCATCCCACCTCACACTTAAGGTTAATTGACACATTACCAAAGAATGTTTGGAATAGTGTGCTCTGCACTTTAAAGAGAGTAACGTGATTCTTTATTTATTGGCTTGGGGCAATTGAAAGGCTTGGGGCAATAAACATAACAAGTAGTAAATTAAGTAAATTATACACAATAAGTAAATTATAACAATAGTCGTCGTGATGACTCTCATTTATAAAATTTATCAAAACATGTACGTGAGGCAATAATAATGAAGATTAAAAGTAAATTATAATAATTGTCTTTGAGAATATTTTTACACAATATAAGTAAACAGTATTTGTATTAATGAAACTTTTGTTAGGAGTGAGCTATGTGAAAACTCATTTCGGGGCCCGGCGATGACGGGACCCTTCTGCGGGAAGAGTGAGACGGAGCGTTGCCCTTCGCGCGCAACGCAGGGCTTTGTGAGGAAGCGCTTCGCATTGGGCCGCCCCCACCCTGCGCCTTTCGTCCCAGCGTGAATGGAAACCACTTGGCGCGAGCCTAGCCCTGGCTCCGGAGCGGCCTATGTTGCCAAAAACGAACAGCACAGCTCTTTGTCATCAAAATACTTCGAATAATAGTGAGTAGCTCCTGAATATTCTGGCACAAAGTATTACAACTTATATGTTCTATTGAAATATCTTATATATTGTGTTGCGTTTTGTTCTTTCTCAAATTATACCTTCTCACTTACTCACAGATCATTATTATTATTATTATTATTATTATTATTATTATTATTATATATTATTATTATTTCCGTGTCGGCCATTGCTGACCACGCCACACATTCTCTTCCGGGCCCAGTCGTATTTCATCCTGGAGAGATTAACGTGTGTCATTACAAAGATCCGTTTTTGTGGTAAAACAAGATGATTACGCCTTGAATCAATAATTATGAGGTGATAGGATGATGGTGAGGGGTGAAAGGACAATCACACATATGACCATGCCTACGAAGAACTCGAACCTACAGCCTCCTCGACGCAGACTACGGCTGTCGCAATCGTCTGTGCCAGGGAGGCTGGGGCCGGCTTCTTTATTATTATATCTTTATTATTATTATTATTAACATCATTATTATCATTTTCTGCCACATGGCTATGTAACAAATAGCAGAATAAATCAATCTCATCCAAGGTTTGTGAAGAAGTATTCTTTTGAAATCTCACATAATATACGAGACGGTCATTTGCCAATGATTTCGTAAGCCTTCTTCATCTTCTTAAAAAGTCTAAGACTTGTTCCTTTCCAAGAATTATAACGAGTCTTTCCATCATCTCCTTGGTCTACCAACTTCTCTTCTTTCCCCTCTGCCTTTCGTCTCTAGCAATCCTCACGATTCTTTTCTCCTCCATTCTCTCAATATGATCGTTCCATTCCTTTCTTCGGTCTGCTACCCGTTCTGTAATTGGCTTAATTTTACACACTTCCCTAATGTTTCTGTTTCTTTCTTTATCCAGTAGAGTGTGATTTGTAATTTTCCTCAGAACTCTCATTTCAGTGACCTCAAGTTGTTGTTGGGTACATATTGTTTCGCTTCTTGTTTCTGCTGCATATGTTAGTATTGGTCTAATTATTGATTTATATATTCTAACCTTCGAGTCCTGTTTTAGATGTTTATTGTACCATATTGAGTAGTTGAGACAGCCAGCGATCCTATTACCCTTTATTATTTGCTCTTTGATTTCTTTCTCCGTTTGCCCTGAGCTTGTTAAAGTTATTACCAAATACTTGATCTCTAGAACTTGTTCTATTATTTGATTATCCACCACCAATTTACACCTAATCGGATTCTTAGCAATTGTCATAGCTTTCGTTTTCTGAGTGGATATTTTTAAATTAAAATTCTTACAAATTTTACTGAATTCATACAGCAATCGTTGTAAGTCATTTTCGTTTTCTGCTATTACCAATGTGTCGTCTCCGTAACACAAAATATTTATTTTATATTTTCCCATACTATATCTTTTTTTGTTTTTAGATGTTTTATAATACTGTTCATTATTACATTAAATAACAATGGACTTAATGAATCTCCTTGTCTTATTCCTTTCGAAGCAGGTATAGCAGGCCCTGGTTCTTAATTTTTACTTTGTTTTCTGAATATATATCAATTATTAGTTTTAAGAGGTTAGAGGGTATCTTTCCTTGTTTCAGTATTCTGACGATTCAGATCACCTGCTATTATCATCGATTCCTTAGGATCGATTCGGCTAATTGTTTCTTGGAGGTCATCATAGAATTTTTGTTTTTCGTGAGATGGTTTATTATTTTCTGGCCCGTACACGGATATAATGTTGATTGGTTTGGATTTATTTGCCAATTTCACAGATACAATTCTTTCGGAGATGTAGTTATGTTTAATTATGTTATTTACATATTTGTTATGCATTATAATTGCAACACCCTCCTTTGCTCTATGATGTTTTGGAGGCCCACTATATATAAGTGTGTACTGGCCCTTTTGTGTAATTCCTTGTCCCTTTTCTTGGTATCTGTGAGGCAACATATGTCAATTTTGTTCCTGTCAAGTTCCATTAGTATTTCATATTCGCTTGTGTTCCACGATCTTACATTCCATGTTCCAATCCGTGTTATGTTTTTCCTTTTCCAATTCGTAGTCCTTTTTCTTGCCAGAGTTGTCATACATATGGATTGATCCGAGGCAAATTCTTGGAGCTCTGAGCCGAATTCTTTTTTGCCCTGAGCAGGCTGCTAACCTTGCTCAAGAACCCTCCTCCATTATCCGGGCTTGGAACCGGATCGTAAGTGAAAGACACTAATACGGTAAACCCTTTCGTAAGTGAAAGACACTAATACGGTAATCGAGAAATTTCAGATTAATTATTTAAAATTTTCAGGATCCTTCTGTTCTCTTCAAAGCTTCGGCTACATTTATAAGTTTTTTGTGAGAGAAAGACTTTGCAAATCGTTTTTATTATTTTTGTCTTCAATTAGAATTTTTTAAAAGATAGTTTTGCATCATTGATTGTTTAACAAAAGGGTAGCAAGCATTCGAAAATATATATAAATAAAGCTTTTTATATTTCCTGAATTGCCTAAAATTTGTCTCTTGAAGCTACGCTTTCATTACACGTGCAAGAAAGGCACGTGTAATGAATACAACGGAATTAGTAACACAAATAAATTCGCCTAACAATCGATACACCTAGTTGGTATAGAAAAATATTTACACTTAGTATTTCATTTCACGACAGGAGTATTTATATTTTATTTATGCGAGAACCGTATAATTTGGATTTGTCCTCCGTGTTGATGATGAAATATTATCGAAAATTTGTTCGTATACAACTAGAGAAACTTCATGTTTATATCATGCTTCTATCACTGGAACTCTCTTCAGCGGGACTCAACTGTCCCACCTCCAATCAGCAAAACATTCTCTATCAAATATTTACGATTTGAATCACATTCCTAGTTAATTATTAATCATCGGGAGGGTTTTGCATGTACGCAATGCTCAAACATTATCCCTCAGCAACAACGTTTTGAGCTGTCTCATCGATCACAGAGTCAGTACTATTAATTGCAATAAAATTCAAATACCCCGTACAGCTTACATACAATAAAAAATAAATCTATGTTTACTTGAAATGTAGACTTCTTACTCAATGCCGTACATGCCAAACACGTCACCTGCCAGTGCTCACTATCGGAAATGGGATTGTCTCTTCACATTTTCCTTACATATGTTTATAAGAGAACCTTCATGATAGTGATGTTAACGATGATCGGCGGCCCTCTCGCCCGCCCCCTCGCCCGCCCCCTCGCCCGCCCCCTCGCCCGCCCCCTCGCCCGCCCCCTCGCCCGCCCCCTCGCCCGCCCCCTCGCCCGCCCCCTCGCCCGCCCCCTCGCCCGCCCCCTCGCCCGCCCCCTCGCCCGCCCCCTCGCCCGCCCCCTCGCCCGCCCCCTCGCCCGCCCTCTCGCCCGCCCTCTCGCCCGCCCTCTCGCCCGCCCTCTCGCCCGCCCTCTCGCCCGCCCTCTCGCCCGCCCTCTCGCCCGCCCTCTCGCCCCGCCCTCTCGCCCGCCCTCTCGCCCGCCCTCTCGCCCGCCCTCTCGCCCGCCCTCTCGCCCGCCCTCTCGCCCGCCCTCTCGCCGTCTTCTTCGCCCTCGCTGCTCAGTCTTCAGGGCGTTGTTCCGCCTCGGCCGCCGCATGTGCCGTCGCTATTTGCAGCCGCCGTGACGCACCCACGCAGCCGCGTTGCATGACGGCGGCGCGACAGCCGCCATGCTCACAGGGATTGCCCTGGAATTGCGCAGTTATATGCAGCCACCAAGCAGCAAGGGTGTCCGAGGAAAATGAGAGCCCTGGGACAGTATATCCACGGGGTGCCCTTACACCACACAAATTCAAAACGCTCCTATGCAAACACAATTTCCTCATGCAACAAATATAACTTATAGCAGTTAAATTTAATTAGCAGTTAAAACAGTTTTATTTGTTTTGAATTAAAAAAATCGGGTTTCATAGTCAAGGCCTGGCGAAAGTTATCCAATTCCCTTACCCTTCTTAGTGTCTCAGTGTCTGAAAACAAAATTAAAATAATGTCGGAATATTTGACCCCTTTATCCTTTATTTTCCACAATTGCTTTTACTATTCATTTGAAGAACAAGAACATGCTAGTTTGGTAACAGTCTGGCGTAAAATACTACGAGGGTTGTACCAAAAGTAAGGTTCCCATTTTTTTTACAAATAGAAAACATTTATTATAGGTCGTTGAACAGCTTACACTGTTGTCTATTTTTCAACATAGTCTCAATTTTTTTCGACACACTTTTGAAGACAGTGCTCCAGCTTTTGTATTCATAAGTCGAAGAAGTCACCCGCCAATCCACTGAGGAAGCGTGTGACCTCTGCTCGGACTTCATCGTCGCACTTGAAGCATTCGCCACTTAAGTGTTCCTTTAGCTTGAGGAAGAGGTGATAAGCGCTAGGGGCTAAGTCCGGCCTGTGCGGGGTTGGGGCATAGCGGTCCACGCAAATTTCTTCAAAAGCTCCTGTGTTGGACGAGCGACGTGGGGTCGAGCGTTGTCGTGAAGAAGCACTACTCCCTCCGTCAATCGTTCTCTCCGGCGATTCTGGATAGCTCCTTTTGGATTACGGTAACTTCCTTACATGGAGAAACCGGATTACTGCTCGAACCTCGTACTTGGCGGGAGCGGCGATCAACACTTTCATCTCTGATGGCTGCCACGCGAACACTGAGCGACGTAGCGAATCGTGGACATCCGAGCTCAAGAGTGCGGGAACCACTGCGCATGGCACTGTTGTCGGATTTAGCCTAGCACCTTCCCTCGAGTTTGTAGGTCATTGGGAACCTTACTTTTGGTACAACCCTCGTATTTTTAACCCACCCGTCGAAAATGTTTAAAACTGGAACACATTGGAGCGCATTTATCTGGGATATCTAAGGGAATAAAATTATTTAACTTTGGAGACTGTTGTATTTTCAAGTGAAAATTTATACAGATACATCGTGACAATATCCCATTCTTTTCGAAAAATAAAATCTCAATCAGAAAGAGGGTTTTTTCGAATCACGTGCATCTGATTGACTTTTTCCAGAATTCGAAATTTCCTCTTCAAGATCTGAACGTAGAATTTTACATCTGAATCTGACTCTTCAAAATCTTCCACATTACAGTCACAATATTTTGTTGATATCGAATGCTTGAGCATTCTCTTTATAGAAATTAAATACTCTATTTGATGCCATTTTGCAGAAATCTGTAATGAGTAAATTGTATTATCGGTGATGCATTTCGTATATTGAATATGAAATGTAAAGATTTACTGAATTCAAAACACGTAATCGGGCTTAAATATTAAGTACAAGAGGGGGTTTAAAACTCTCTCTACATCCGTAGAGCAAATATCACAATGGCTTTCTTCCACTGAAAGATAATTTCAATATCCCGCTGCGCGAACATCTTATGGCAGAGTACGCATCAGCTGACAGGTACATCTGCCACTGGGTGCTCGACCCGTGGAGGAACCTATGTAGATTCTCTGAATAATCTGATATTTATTACCATATTTTAGGCACACAGCGTTCTCGGAATGCAGTGGCGTGTGTATTGAAGGTAAGGTCCATTTGCGTTCCTAGAAGTCTTTTGAATATAGTGTAGAAGAGTCAACAATATCTTGCATTACACTAACAAGATTCTATGTATCTTTATCAAAGTCAATTGTACCTCTATCTCGTATCACCAATAATATATTGTAAATTTTTGTAATTTGCCTATACTTTATTTGTTATTTAAAATTATCATAAAGTAATCTAAAAATTTTAAGAAACAATCTTGCAAGTATTATTGTAATATTAGTGTTATCTTTTCTCCCTGAGCTATCAAACACAATCAAGAGAGTTGTCAAACGAAATCAATGTAGGCAAGCCTTCTATTTATTGCTGTATTTTTCAAAATACCATTTCCATTTCTATCTTCCTCACTCAAACTGCTAAACCAAATTGTTCGCACTACGGAAACTATCGAGCTGTACCGTTAGATGACGTCCCAATAAGACCTTTCATTACGACCCGGTCGGTTGTTAGTATTTTATTATTCTGTAAGTAATTTATGGAACTAGCGAAGTTTATAAATTTCTTGAGTTGCTCAAAATTTACTACTCAATCGCGGGGATACAAAAAAATTATGTGAAGATAATTCGCTCCTTACGAATTTAATTACTGAATTTTTATATTAGGTACTTTGTGACTGCATTGCACAATACTAATTTTCAACAAACTAATTTTACTGTTTGTTTCTACGATAATTATTAGCAACATCCTGATAACTCCATATTTCCGGAAGGTGAGATGTGTTGCAACAGCCACCCGTCAATACTCAGAAAAATGAAAACCACTGACAGCAACCACGACAGTCGCTTGAGAACAGGTCATGGCGCAACAATTAGTCTGTCGGGATTACGGTCGAAGAGCACTGTTCCGAAGATCGTCTGAAATTGCGTCGTCCGTACAGAAAAGGGGTGCTAAATATGTACTTATATAGTCTTTCCCTTATCGAAACTTCCTTTTCTTTCACGTTTACTTTTTTAATGCCTGCAATGTGTTATTTGATGAATAATCGCAATAGCCTGACGTAGCACAATACATCAACACTAGCTCCTAAGATGGTTCATTGACAGAACGCTAGCTTTCCGTGATATAATCCCATGTTCGATTCCCGGACAGAGCAAATATAAAGTTGAAGTTTTCCAAAACATTCGTCTGAGTTCCTATAGATGTGTTGACGCAAGAAAAACTAAGCAGGTCAAGTATGCTACGTATGGTGATGGGAATACGTCATGTATCCCTTACCCCCGAGACGCTGTTAATGAAGAAACAGGGCCCAGGCCCGGGAACACCGTTAACTGCCAAAAGTCGTCAGACCCTTAATGCCATATACGTACGTACAATATTTCTGCCAATGAGATATTTTTTTGCCATGCGTTTCGGTTAGTGGTTTTCGGTTTTTGCCATGCCTTTCCGAACCATAATTTCGCCTCGTGGTACGTAGCCACAGCTCAGAGTCAGTCGCATGTGTCAGACAACCCACTGTCAGCCGCATGCGCGTGCAGGTCGCTCGTATCGTCGCCGTGACAGCTGTCGAGGCCCACGTCCCCTCACGGCGACCAAGCTGACAGGGGCTGCCGCGAAAAGGTCCCTTGACGAGCATCGGTCGCTCAGAACTCCAGCATGTGCCTGTTGTAAACGCTTGACAGTAAATGGTTTTGCCGCAATACTTTACTGTTACATCGACGTAACACAACCAAACAATGGTCTGGAACGCCGCTGTTAACAGCCCGCGCCCGTTTAAGAATTTAACAGTTCACCGTCCGTTAAAAACAATCGAAAGAATTTGTTGTAGCGAAAAATTGTGTACGAGTACTCCTATTCAAAGAAAATTTATTTTAATATTTTTATGATGCTATTACGAAAATATTGAACGACATACTGCCTGTGCGGGCAGTTTAATAAATATCGGTTTGGATGGTGATAATCCAAGCCTACCGCATCGTTTTAGAGCTTTCAACCACGTCAGCTATTTGCTCCATACCGGCCTAGTGATGTTAATAACTATGAACGCAGCCTTTCCGGAATGACCATGCAAAAAATTGAATTTGACGTGTTTGGTAGCTTGACAAATCAACTCATTGAGAAGTGAAACTTTAGACAGCAACAATTAGATAGCAACAATCAGATACTTAGTAGTAACAAATTAATGTATTGCTATCTGGGTTTACGTGGTAAATCACAGAAAACGAATTAGTCTAAATACAACAGTTGAAAAATACATTAGAAACACAATAACAATTTCATTTCGATAATTTGAGTTTTGTTTGTGCGGTGAATCAACCTTTTTGTAAGCTGCGGATCCTGAAACTTCGTTTTTCGTGAGGGGAGGGTCTGTTGCAACAGTCACCCAGTCGTGCAGCGCCTTGCAACGTCGCCAAGCCTGCCGTTATGTTCCATGTCGCGCCGCAGCGCCGTGCTGACAAGAATTGCCAGCAAATTGAGCTGTTTCTTGAGTCGTCCGTAAACAAATGATGCGCCGCTTAGTTGCATCGAATGCATACACTCGCCGTGCCAAGCAGCCAATGTATTAATAGGTAGGCTTTCTAAGACACCTATTAACCTATTACACATCACGCGTCAGATGATTGCACCTTGTTACTTTGATTTGCTATGGAAGCATACATCACATCTCAGTAGTTCCATTGTAATAGTTTTGCTTTGTGCTCCTTATTGTGACACAGCACATTTATGCTGTAACCTTAACAACTGTAGGCGTATTTTTCAAGAGGCTTCAAGGGATGTTTTACCCAATGGAATCTCACGATGCGCAAGTACTCTACGTAATAATACTAGTATAGAGTTGGTACACCTCAATTTTATAGACATTTAAAACATTTATTACATATATTTTTCAACGTTCACACATCTTCAGTTCAACTTTATAACGTTTCGGTGCACAATGTGGCACAATCATCAGGTATAAATTTGAAAAATCAGAAATTGGTGGACATAAATCATATTTATGAGGTAGGTACCACTTCTTGAGGTAGGTGCACTTATATTTTGGTTATTATTAGCGTCTCTTTTTCATTAGATATTTGTTCACATTGTTACACCTCAATTTTATAGACAGATTGGTGAGTGTTGGAAAGTTTGTGGTACAAATACATATTTTGAATTGTCTGCAAAATTGTGGTGTACCGACGTGAAAAAATAAATTATTAAAAATGAAATTAAGAGACAGACTCAAAATAACTCGTATGAAACGTAGTTTTAGCTGTTCAGACAAATGACTGACACTACTGACTATCCAATCCGCATCAGTCGTTGAAAACTGCATTGCAAGGATCGTATTTACACGCAATGGTTCAAACTGTAATAACGACAAGCTAATGAAAATTGACTGACCGAGGTGGCTCAGGCGTAACGTACGGACTTCCCAGGTTTGGATTCGATCCCCAGACCGGCCATCCTGACCGGAGTTTTAGTTTTTTCGTTCGGTCAAACAGGTGAATGCTGGGATGGTTCCAAAATGCCGCGAACCCCTCATCATATCACCTCGTAATTCACTGGAGACTGGCATTCAGTTGCTTTGAATATCCTCTTAGGATCACACGTGATCTATGTGTTACTGCAACTAATGAAAATTTATTTAATACGTGCTTTCAATATTACAATTTCCACTCCCAATGAAAAGTGGAGGGTCGCCCTCCTTTGGAAGCATTCTGTCCCCTCTAAACCCTGTAACCAATCGCATAAAACCTTGGTAAAGTTCTAGAGACCCACGAACTTGCTCCAGGCAAGGAGTCCCTGCCTTCGCGCAGAGCTTTGAATTTGTCCAAATACAGAAAATTCAATGAACCTCGTTTCCGTCAGAGGGACACCTCCTCAGCGTTTCCGAAGTCCTTTCGTTCGCCCCTTCCAGCTCAGCCGAACGGTTCACAAGCACAGAACAAAGCACACATTTCTGAGAGGAAAAAAGAAGCAAAAAGGAGCCTGATTACTGAAGAAGTACGCCAGAATCTTTCAGCCTGACCAACTGCATTCAGAACCGCGAGGGTTTTTAGGATTTTTTAAAATTCATTTTTCAAAGCGTTCATCGTGGACATACAAGCACATCGTTCTAGAACCGCCTGTTTAGTCACCTTTATTATGATTGCATTCTTCATTACACCGTGCTGTACTTAAACACTTTTTAAAGTATTAAATTCTAATGCAAATATTACAAAGTTAATGTATTTGTATTAATGTAATATAAGTTGGGGTATTACCTTTAAAGACGCCTTTCGTTTTCTCGGTGTAGCGAATCAATTCCTTTGCTTGGGGTTTCTTTATGACCAATCTATTTTTTTTAATCCAGTACCACTACGGAAATAGGAGGAGAGATAAACTACTTTTTTAACAAAATATCTTGAATGTTATTAATTCTAATTCCTTGCAAAGACGTTTAATTCTTCATCGTCATATTTTACTTTAGTTTTATTGCTTGCTTAATTACATTTAACTAGGAATGTAAA
Organism: Acheta domesticus; assembly: GCA_031308135.1. NCBI lineage: Eukaryota > Metazoa > Arthropoda > Insecta > Orthoptera > Gryllidae > Acheta > Acheta domesticus. The sequence goes on along the minus strand of JAHLJT010009419.1, from coordinate 18,972,908 downwards.
ATTAAGAAAAACTAGCGACTTGCAAATGGAAAAATGCAGCTGAACAAAACCACACAAAACAGTTTTCCAAAATATAACACGAACTTCCAAGAACAACATATTGCAACACTACAATAAATACTTTAACATAAATAGGCTTCACAAATACTGTAATAACATAATGTAGGATACATGGATCCATCCACAGTACTACAGTTCTTTACATACTAAGAGCATCAAAAGACTGGTGTTTCATGAAGCAAGGCCTTTTTCTCTAGGGCTTTTTCCAGCCGAGGGCCGGTTCCCTTTTCGTCCCAATGGGACGCATATTTGACCATACACTAGACACCAACTTGCGGGTCAGGAAGTCACCGCACTTGCGGGTCTGGAGTCAACAGGACGCAAGGTCCTCCGCAGCAACACATACATGATAGACATGGGTCAAACAACCATGCCCAAGGCGGGACTCGAACCCGCAACTCTTCCGCCCGAGGCGTTGAGTCGGTACACGCTCTTAGCCACCTCGACCACCCACCTCAGCCATCCACATCGGCTAACGCAACACTTAATAGAAATTTTTAATAGACTCTTTCTTGGTGCCCTGTCGTATGACATCAGGTATGTCGTAAGCGGTGACTTCCTGAAAATTAAAATTCAGTTGGTACGTGCAGTATGGAATAGGCGAAATAACACAATCAAATATTTTCATTTTTTCTGTCAAAATCGAAACTGGTTCATTGTCTTAGGATTTTTCTTGAGATCCTGCATATATAACACAAATACTGACACCTCCCACGTGGCCGGAGGCTGCATACTTTCTTTTCCGCGAATTTCTGCGCTTATTGGAATTAGATAGAAAGATAGACAGATATAGATGGATAGATATTGATTTTGATATTGGTATCAGTCTCTCCCAAATGTTAGAAAATATAAACGGGTAGAAAGTTCATTTAAAATCGTTGCTGGTACAGTCGCATTTGAATTCGTACGAAACGTTCGTTTGAATTCAGCGATGAGTTCCCCATCCCAACACAACTCATATCTTCGTATTGCTTCGAAACGAGAGGCTGTCAATAGCCATTTATATATTCACCATTTGACTTATGCAAAACATTTAAATGAAAACTGCTTCCAGCTCGAACGCAGAAAACGACTGAATTCTATAGAAGCAAATTGCCACTGCTATTTCTGCAGCCCACTCGATCATAATGGACTCCTCCCATTTTATATGTTCACGCTGAACAAGCTGAAATATTCCTGCCTACAGAAACTCGGAGTAATTACTATCGAACTGGCGACTATTCACATGTGATTTATGGAATATCGAGTTTCACTGAGAGGTCACGTCAAATTATAGTGTATATCGCAATGTATTGCATAGCAACTACATAGAATACTTTATTTAGAATAAGGATTGTTCAGATTGATTGTATAGGAATCCTCTAAACCAATGGCATTCCGGTTAGTCTTATTATTCGCTTTCCATATCTTGTATGCCCTATCCTACGCAATCAAAAGAGGAGACTTCAAAATAAATTGCTTATTTGAAAATATGTGGTTCACAGTCTTCAATATTTCATTTTAGGTCATTTCACTAAAATGATCTTTCGTAAAAATATTAATAGTTTTCACAAATTTTTAAGTTAATTGTTTAAAAAATTAAGTTTAAGGAATTTAATTTAAGAAGGAATTTTGATTGTATATGATTTACATTGACGTATTGACTCAACTTTCATTGACTTAAAAAGGCTGAAATATTTATTAAATACCGACCTTGCTCACTTAAATTAACATTTTTAGTAAAAACTACTTTACTTGTATTTGAAATGAGACATGGGGACATAAAGCGATAAACAACGTTAAAGACCCATTTGAGTAAGTATTTAAAATATTAGTAAATTAATTTTAATATATTACTGTGAATGTATGAAACATTGACAAAAATACAAAAGCCTCCCAATAACCCTCGGGCAGGGACAAGTTAGCTTCGTTTTCATCGGAGTGTTCGTGGGAACCAGACGTCGTGCTACTCTGACTTCGAAAAGGAAAGTGAAAATTCGAAAAAGAAAAGAACCTTCCAAATTCTTGTTCAAGGCCAAGAATGTCTAGGCATTAAGTTAAATGTAATGAAACAGATTGCGATTACAAGAGTAAACAACATTAATATTTTTTTAAAAATAATTCGATGGCTTTCAAAACACTAGATCATTAGGTAAATAAGTTAAATCAAACAAAGTTTGTTTCAAAGTAAAATTGAAAAAAAAGAAATTATTAGCAGTCGGCACTTCATGTCGCTGAATTAGAAATCAGAAAACATTGTGTTCTTATTTCAAAATTATCTGATGCAGTAAAGCAAACCAATCATATCGTAAATAGAAATATTTCATCAACCGAATTTTCGTAAGAGCGGTATTTTCAACCCACAGGAAAAGACGAACCCCGAGATTGTAAATACGAAACGCCCAACTCCAAAAATTAAAATGAGTTAGCCACCGTAATTTTTGTAAATAAGATAAATTGGATAAAGATATGGGGTGGTTTTCTGGGTCACAATATACTGCGTATGAAACGCAGCAGCAGTGTTCAAATGCCTATGTAAAATATTCCAAATCCTGACGTCACCTTTACAAAATAAAAATACCAATAAAAACTCTGGCATGAAAAGAAGGTTGCACTGCGATATAGTCACATTTTTTGGAGCAAGGTACACGTGATGCGACGAATGTCACGCCACCGGTCACGGAGAAAGACCACTGGGCTACGTCCTTGATCCTGCATCGATTCCCTGGGAACAGCCAGGGGCACCTTACTTACGTATGACGAGGCGGGAACAGCTCCAACACGACATCAGCTGCGTGTGGCCGATGAAGCGCGTTCCAAATGAAGCATGCTAACCGCGGTGTAGTACCTCAACATTGCTCAGATGAGCACTTACCGCTGGGGAGCGGAATTGAATGCTCTAAAAATGTTGAAATATGCTTTTTAAAATATGCATTTATGACCTAAAAATTCTCAAATATGCAGTTTAATATGCATTTATGACCTAAAAGTTCTTAAATATGCACATTAATATGCAATTAAAATTAATAATATTTTCATTTTCTGTATAAACTTTTTAATAAAATTCAGACGAAGCATGCTTGGAATGAAAAAGATATTTTTGTGCAAACATAATATAACCTAACTTACTTCTCGGGAGAAATGATTGAAGTAATGTGCACTTGAGTAAAGTACCTTCATTGTAGGCCTTCTTTCACTTTTTTCTGCCTAGTTTAAAAAATATATCAAGAAATATCCTCCATTTGCACAAGTATTTAGAAATGACAAAATTTAACAAAATTGTAACTATTAATGCTCAGAAATAGATTCAATGAAAATACGAAACATTTTCTCTATTTTAACGAAATATGCACAATATGCTCCCATAATTACACCAATATGTCCCAACAAGAAAAATCATAGAAAGTATGCACAAAAAAAATAATCTACAAAGCATCCTATTATAACCAAAAGTCAAGAAATTACTCTTAGCTATGCCTTGAAGCATTGAAGAAATATATGCAAAATCATAGAAATCCGCTACCTACTTACCGCAATCGTGTAGTACACAGAAAGGGAATGAATTCTATCAACAGTGTGAAGTAGAAGAAAGGTATTTACAACCCGCTCCGCCCAGTTCCAGTCTCAGTTCCAGTCCCAGTCCCAGTCCCAGTTCCAGTCCCAGTTCCAGTCCCAGTTCCAGTCTCAGTTCCGGTCCCAGTCCCAGTTCCAGTCCCCGATC
>JAHLJT010009419.1:18928744-18968148 GCA_031308135.1 Acheta domesticus | reverse complement strand
TTGTAAGAGTATTTGTAAAGTCTGTAAATTTTTCACATATCTTGTCTTGTTAAAATATTTACAACGTGTTGTAAATTTCTTTTCGACGTCCATTTTTTATAGTTAAAAACGCCAACATTTTTGTATCAAATATTCATTAAATGTTTGCAAATATCGATTGAATAATGCCCGAGGAAAGCGAAAAAGAGGCGGATTTTGGTCTCGTGTGAAGCATGCACATGTTAAAAGATTATTTAATCATGCTGATAGAGCGTGGTAAGAATTGCATTGTAGCACCATGTACACTATCTGAACTATCACCTAATCCGTAATCGCTCTTCTTTCATCATTTCTGCCTAATGACCTCCTCCCCTGTACACCGGAAGGAAAAGGCAAAAACGTCATCATGTATCCAAGGAAGGAGAGGCATAAGTTTCTTCGCTCGCGTACGCCCGGAATTGAATAGGGCACACGTCGTATCAGTGGAGTTGGTAATTAGGTTTTGCTCAGATTTTCGTCGCTTGGTCACAGCGCGCGGTGCGGCTCTGTGAGATGCGCGCGAGGATAACGAGGGTCCCCCGACCGCCACAGTGCGGTTGGCTTGGCGCTGCCTCGTGTCGGAGACGTAATTGCGCATCGCGGTGGGAGGCGCGGCGGCGGGGGGCAGAGGGGGGCGGGGCGGGGGGGCGGGCGGGGCGGGGCGGGTCCGGCACGCGCGATCCGAAGTCGCCCGGAGCGCTCGCGCTGACTGCGCGTGGGGCAGAGGCAGAGCAGCGGAGCGGAGAAGGCGCGGGGGCGTCAAGACGGGGGCGGGCAGGGGCGGCAGAGAGAGGAGGCGGTGAGGTGAGCTGGCGGTTTTGGGTGGGAGAAGCGCGAGAGCGGTGGCTATGGGGGCTTTGAAGGGAAAGGGCGTTGATGGGGAAGATGCCGTTGATGAGGAAGATGCCGTTGATGGGGAAGATGCCGTTGATGGGGAAGATGCCGTTGATGGGGAAGATGCCGTTGATGGGGAAGATGCGTTGATGAGGAAGATGCGTTGATGAGGAAGATGCCGTTGATGAGGAGATGCCGTTGATGAGATGAGTAGATGACGTTGATGAGGAAGATGATCCGTTGATGAGGAAGATGCCGTTGTTGATGAGGAAGATGACGTTGATGAGGAAGATGACGTTGATGAGGAAGATGACGTTGATGAGGAAGATGACGTTGATGAGGAAAGATGACGTTGATGAGGAAGATGACGTTGATGAGGAAGATGACGTTGATGAGGAAGATGACGTTCATGAGGAAGATGAAGATGACGTTCATGAGGAAGATGCCGTTGAGAGGAAGGTGGGGCGTTGTTGGGATGCCATGGCGGATCTGGGGAGCATTGCTGAGTAGAATCATGTCCAGAATAGGTATTGCGAGAGGTCTGAGCTAACTTGGGCGAGGGTCTGTGGGGTGTCGGTGTGCCTTTTGACAGAAGGGGCAATGCAAGGTCCGTGGCTGAACTGAATGAGTGTCGCAAGGGGGAGGTGTATGAGCATTTGCAGGGAGAGACGCTATGGACGAGGGGGGAGGAACAGTGAGGCGTAGGATCGCGGGGAAGAATGTGGTAAGAAATGACATCGCCGAGAGGAACAAAGAGATGGCGTGAGCGTGTGAGCGTCGTTGGTGTTGGGAGGGAACATGAGCATGGGCGGGGGCGAATCGACCCTTTCGCCTGCAGCCAAGATTCAAGCGCGGAGATGGATTGTGTATATGAGTGTGCTACTGTCAGATCGTGTGAAAGAAGGATGTGGCAGGAGCTGTCAACAGACTTGTAACAAGTCCAAAATATAGGCACATTTTACTTCAGTGTAAGTGTACATGGAGTTTACAATGCTATGGACCTGAATTCGATTGGGAATAACTGAAACGGGGAACGCTTAAAGCTAATCGATACTTGTGACCTGGATGAATCGTTAAGTGTCAAGAACCGCCGCCTCAGGGCACAGAATTGATCGCCCTGAATCCTTCATTCATTGTATCGATATAATTCCTAGAACAATTATGGTGTCAAAAATCATATAAACAAATTTATTAAAATTCATCTAACTAGTTGAGCATGTGTGAACACCCTACACTTTGTTAACTATTATTTTTAATTTAAAATTGCTTGATAAGAAATCAGATTTGAAAACCAATGACGGGAAACCTAAATTGCGTGTGAGTTTATAGACTCGATATTGTACGTGGATAAAGTTTAGCATTCTAACTGCTATCAAAAAACACACCCATACCATTAAGCCTTCGGGAAACGCGTTGTTGTAAATTTACAACAGCGTGGTTACATGTCGTATAGCGCAGATACTACACAAGCTAGGAACCGTCTTTTTTGACGTGCATTCCTTCACCTGAGTCTCCCCCACAACTATAAGCGCGTTCAAAGCTATTGTTGGAAAGGATAGTTAGTGGCAATACAGTTTGAATTGAATGCGCGTGCATTGTGTTGTACATTCTACAACATGCGACTCCTCACGTAGATTTTAATTTTTGTTACAATTAAAAACACAATTGCGATAAAAACAGATGTATACTGCAACATGCACTCTAAGATCAAAATAAAAATCAAATTTATAAGAACAATAATTTAATCAGTTTCTTAAGAAATTAAATAAATGTGTGTTGTAATAAGCACAACGTTACGACTGCTCGGTTAAGTGACACATACGCGCATCCCAAAGGATTAAATTACATAGAATATCAAATAGCCAATTTCATTTTACAAAGCCTTGGAGCTTCGTGCACGTTTCTTAATAGGAGTTAGGGATTTCTAGAAGAGCTAAACATCAGCATAGTAATAGCAGGTCCAAATGGCTCTAATATGGATTACAATCAAACTAATATAATTTGCGCCCCTCTGTGACGCACAAAATCTGATAGGGACTGAGGACGTGCAGTTAACGATGCAGGGCAATGTTACGTAGGTTACAGGTTTGCATTTGCACAAGCTGCTTCTAGTGTAATTTACAAAATTCTATTTTTTTTTTTCTAGCCTTGATCCATTAAAGCTGAAATTATCTTCAAAACCTGAAGAATGGAAGATGAATACAGTATCAAATTGAAGAAAAGTAATAATGATCAATTCTTATTTACAAACGTTTATAACGTGTTATTCGATATATCAATTAAATACGGTTAAAATCGCTAAGATGTTTACTAATAACTTGAATTAATGTTAATGTCTTTAGCGAAACAATATTACGCCATTAATAATGATAAATATGTAATTACCTACATTGTATTATCCAAAAGGTAATTCTTTATTCTTTTAGCGTTCGGCGGACGCAAAAAATTTCGATAATTGAAGAGTGAGTAGTTAATGCATTGGAAAGGTACCTCTTCGTACCTACGGGCGATACTTTTATTAGTTACTCGCGTGGTCGCTTAGGGAGACAAACTTTCTCTTATGTGTGCTCGTTTTAACGGCGCGGATTTCAGTGCTATTTAATCGCGCGCAACCTAGCTTCACATATTTTTTAAGTTTTAGTAAAATATCGAAAAAAATAAAAATTAAGAAATGTATCTCTCTCACGTTCGTTATTATATTTTCATTGAACAAATATCTTTTATTACTGTTATTATAATTAATGGCTGTATCCTATTTTACATAAAACAAATGTGGGCTAATTTACTTGGATAATATTTTACATAAAAACGAGAAACGCGAATTGACTTCTTTTAACGTTACAGTCTCATTAAACATAAAGATATCACAAATCACCTACATAACAAATAGACGCATTTTTTCGTTACAACGGAAATTCTATTTTGATTGGTTGTTTGCATTAGAGAACACATTTACTCGTTTTAATATTTTTGTATTAGACTTAAAATTTTGGATTGATATTTTGTAAAAAATACTCATGGTAGTGTGTTATATCGCAGTTACAACTTAACTCTTAATTAGAAAACGAGAGGGCATGATAGATTTCTCCGATTACAAACTTGTCTAACGGTTAATTTTATTCCAAAGAGCATGTTCATCTGTGCGCTTATTCATCTGCGCACATTATGGAAGTATAGGAGCATCACATTCTAGCACATATACTTCATATTGGCGTACTGGCATTTGTTGGGTGATAAACGGCGCGAGATGTTAAGGGTGTGCTGTTATTGCTAAATTCTAGTCGCAAAAGCAAACTAATGAGAAATGCGAAGAAGCCGTATGTGCCATTCTGGGAATTTAGTGATTGCGGCAAACTCTGCAGTTTCAATTCGCCGCTCCACTTCCTGTTAATTGAACGTCTTAGATGCAAAATATGTAAACCCCTCTCAAGAGTACAAAAAAACCTTTAAAGTTGCATCTTACGTTCCATTCTGTTGCTGGAAATGGATGGATCCAACGAATCCATGTACGTTTTTTGCTATCTACCTTCGTTTCCTCAAAACTAAAATGTGTTACATTCTGAAAATTAGTAAAACTATCTATTATTACTTATAAATTATTAACATGATTATGATTATTATTACTATTATCATTACTATTTCAATGACAGTTGGGAATCTTACCTCATTAATGACAGGTTTTCATCCTTAAATCCTCTCACGAAGCTAGATTTCGTGGTGATTTAGAAAGCTTACCTGGAACAAGGAAAGATTTGTTAACCAAGGTCTTATCTTTTCTGTAATGTACATATATGATACATTTTTTACTCAAACATGATTTACAGTTGCAGTTAAAAACATTACCCTTAAACGTCTAAAGCAAAGAAAACTGTGTTCAAACACATTAAAAGGTAACGTAATGCATGAGAGCGATAAAGAAACCGGATATCCTTGTACACACATTAAAAGTGTACTTTTGTTAATTTCCTCCCGTAGGTGGTCGCAAAGGGAAAGGTGTAAAACAGAGATATGGAGAAGTTTGAGTGAGTGCATGATATAAATGGGTTTAACATGAAACTAGAATAAATCATTCTGAGATTTTTACTTTTCAAGTGCAATGCCGTCTCTAGCGTTATGAGATCGAAATACAATACATTGTTGATGATATACTTGTAGTAATAAATAACTGACCATACAAACTAACGTTTAAATATAAACTGTACATTTATTTTCGAGGAGTAACTTGCTTAGTACACGTCAGGTGTATCATTACACGATACATTACTTATACATTATGTAATTAACAACTATATATGCATACAATAAGAGTGTGCATTATATTGTTACAATTAAACATTAACAACGTGTTAATCAACGAAAATCCCAACGCGAGCCATTGTAAACCCGCTTTTCAAAGACCACCAAAACAAAGTAGCTTTCTGTTCGCTCTTGATCAAATACACTTTAATTTAGAATCACAAATCGTCTACAAAGCCACATTCCTCTTACAATTGAAAATTAAATTATGTTTTCTAGAAGTACTATCTTCACGGTAAACAGAGCGGTACCGTTAAAACCCAACTGAATGCGATTACGTTCGCTTTACGAGGAAATGAATCTAATTAATAAAATCTGCCTCCCGCAGCGCGCGGTTTATTAAAGTCGTTTCAGAAGCGGAGACTCTCTTCAAACGACTGCACGCCTTTCTTACGGCCGCGCTCGCCGCCAGTGAGTTGGCCGCGTGCGCCTGCCCCGCCAACGCCAGCGCCGCGCGGAAAAGCCCTCAACGCGGCGCGCGTCCAGATGAAGCGCCGTCGTCTGGCGTCGCGCCGCATAAACGCCCGCAAGAAACGCGCCGGGCCGTTATTAAGGCTACGCCGCCGCCTGCCGCCGCCACGTCCACTTTCACTGCATTTTGCATTTTGGCCTCTTCCCCTTCTGTTTCTTCTTATTCCCATTCAATTCTTCTTATTTCTCTTCTGTTTCTTCTTATTCCCCTTCCATTTTTCATATTTCTCTTCAATTTCTTCTTATTCCTCTTCAATTTCTTCTTATTCCTCTTCAATTTCTTCTTATTCCTCTTCAATTTCTTCTTATTCCTCTTCGATTTCTTCTTATTCCTCTTCAATTTCTTCTTATTCCTCTTCAATTTCTTCTTATTCCTCTTCAATTTCTTCTTATTCCTCTTCAATTTCTTCTTATTTCTCTTCTGTTTTCTTTGTTATTCCCCTTCCATTTTTTCATATTTCTCTTCAATTTCTTCTTATTCCTCTTCAATTTCTTCTTATTCCTCTTCAATTTCTTCTTATTCCTCTTCAATTTCTTCTTATTCCTCTTCAATTTCTTCTTATTCCTCTTCAATTTCTTCTTATTCCTCTTCAATTTCTTCTTATTCCTCTTCAATTTCTTCTTATTCCTCTTCAATTTCTTCTTATTCCTCTTCGATTTCTTCTTATTCCTCTTCAATTTCTTCTTATTCCTCTTCAATTTCTTCTTATTCTTCTTCAATTTCTTCTTATTCCTCTTCAATTTCTTCTTATTCCTCTTCAAATTTCTATTTTCTCCTCCTTTTCGTCTCTTCCCCTTCCACTTCTCTTCAAGCTCCACTTCCTTTCTTCTTCTTCTTACCCTTTTTTGCCCTCTTGCACTTCTTCCTCTTCCATTACCACTTCTGCTTTTTCAAAACTTCCATTACCCTTACTCTTTTTACCCTTCCATTTCCATCTATGTTTCTTCCATTTACACATCTTACATTTGCACTTCTTGCACTTACATTTTGTTGTTCTACTTTTCTTTGTTCATTTGGCAAGACGTGATGCAGTAGGGCGGATGTTTCGGCCGCTCTACGCCGCACAGTGTGATGTCCTTGATAGTGGACTGTTTTACTAGCTTCATGTCTCATGTACTGGCACGTCATTTCTGGAATTAAACATTACTGGCGTGTTCCTGCACAAACGTGTTTAAAAAAAAATGTTGTCTACCTGATGAGGACGCTCTTCGTTAGCTGCACAGCAATTTGCCGGGGAAATATATTTTTCCATAATTTGAGGCCTATTACAAATTGACTCTGTAAGAAACCTGATATGTAAAACGGGAAAAAAATATATTTTGTCAAGACGCAAACGACGAGAAACTCAAATTTCTGAATCGTTGTAGTGAGGTGCCGGGAGGAATGGAATTATCCAATCAGATAGCGACATGTTTCTGTCCACAAGCGGTTATAATCTACTCTATTGCTCTTTATTAATTAATAAATGTGTATATTTTAATGATTAAAATTATGACAGGCCGTAAAATAGTTCAATTCGAAAACCTCTAATTAAAAGTAAGAAAAGTTTGAATGATTTGAATCAGTGAACTTTTACATACATATATAAATATATCATTAGTTTTAAGTCTTGATTCAAGTCTTCGTTACCCTATTACTGACCTAGTAAAGAAATAGGTCTATAAAAACCCATAAAAACCAAAGCGCACTCTTTGATTTCGGCCCAACACACTCTGCTAACTCCACTAGTAGCGCCGCGTGCGTGTCGCCGACCTGTTAGTGGAAGCTCGCGTAGGCGCCGAGACATACGGTGCGAACAGACTTACAAGAATAGGCACATGATATAGAACGAAGTGGGAGGGGAGAGCTAGGCAGCGGGCAGGTGCGTCTTCTGGAAGGAAACCTAGCGCTGATTCTGCGAGAAGGAAATAGACACACCCGATCGCGATCTTTGCTCTTGTGAGGATTTGGCACGCAGAAGGACAATGTACTGGGAAATATTTCATACAACCAGACGCGCCCTCACTTCAAAATAACTTACCTTTCCACAGTGGGATCGACTATGATAGAAAATATATAAAGAATAAAATGAATTGTCCTTTATTGAAAAGCCATCGGTATCTCTGCGTCAAGATTAAATGACTTTTGAAAATGGTGTGTTTTCAAAATGTTTGATATACAGAAAAGGAAATTGTTAGTTCTCAACTTGAAGTGTCCCATTCTTTGAGTGAAGATACTTGTGAATAGTTTTTACCGAGATAATATTCATGTATTTACGACAAAATACATTGGAACAATATGAACTTGAAATATTGTAAGTTTATTGAGTTTTTAGATGTAATTAATATGGTTCTAGTTTCATTTTGAGAAACAGGTTTCTAGTTTGTCTCTTATGAATTTAAGGTTATTGAATGTGAGTAGAAATGTGTGGGTAGGTGGGTAAATGGCTCATAGTTGACTTTATTGGCTCATTACGACCAAGAAACCTTAACTTGTTGATGCTGCCGAACTCTCGAAATCGTTAGCTCCAGCCGCCAGCTTTTTTAATGCTCGAGATTCACGCACGATCTCTAAAAATAAAATTATGAATCTCTAGCAATAAAAGCAGGATGTCTGTACTTGAATACTTGACTCCTCTATCTTTATAGATTAATCCATTATGCAAATCGTCTTGTGAACTGGAGATAGAAAAACATAAAACAGAAAATAAACATTAAAGAAAACTGAAGTTCTTTGGAAACAGAAACAAAAGCAATTCCAGTAATTAAGGATAATGATTTACTGTTTTCTTCATTACTCTCTGTTCATTTGCCCGCTCCACTTCCTTGTTTTTCCTACCCACTTAAGTTCCCGAGCACTGCATTTTACAATACAATATTCATACTTGATCTCTTTGTAATATTGTGAGTGAATTAATAAATTTTTAAAATTCATTTTAATATTGTGTGGGTTTTATAATAAAATTTCTGATGCGTGAAACGTATTTATTTTGTATCATTTTGACGGATACATATTCAGTTGAAAATTTACTTTACAAATTATTCTTTCATTGTCGGTGTTCGTTTCCTGTGCACGTCACGTTCAGTGAGCAGGTGCGGCTGAAATTATCAGAGGCAGAATGGTCGTGGGCGAACATCGGTCATCGGCAAACCATACAAAAGATTCCTGCGCTCGTGACCGCAAGCGACGAGTGTCATAAAAATATACATTTCTAATCCCTAGGGCGGTTTGGTAATGTATTGTAATAATGAAGCTGTTCATGTGGTCCGTAGGCGTTATTTATGAACATACGACGTCAAAGCAAGTAGAGTAACACTTTTATGGCCGTTTTTTCGACATAAATGCATTTATATCTAATAACATCCATAGTACGAAGAGTGTTTCATTTTCATTACAGTTCATTACAGTGTGGAGCCAAGTCTAGAAAATATATTTTCCTTTGTCTATGTGAGACTTAAATCTTAAAAATGTGTTTGCATTTCACTTTCTGTCACCCACTTTGAAGTTTGCCATAGAAAATGAAGTAGAATTTAGATAATACATTTTCGCCAATGTTTGGGTTGGTAGTACGCAATGGAATAGAAACCATATTTATTCACACTTTTATTGACATTAACAAATCAACGCAAAGGCTAAGGTTTCTACCTTCAGGATTTGACCAATACGTATTAAATTGACGTTTTTCTCGTAATTACACTGAAATACCAGAGCAATTACGTTGACAAATGCCGCCAATTTCCACATATTACTCCAAAATTGAAATAATTCAGGTTGATATATTCGAGAAGAAGCAATAAAATTAATTACCTCGTTTCGTTAATCAGGAGAGGTTAATTGTCACATATCACATTTATAATTACATAAATCAACAAGAAACATCAGTTGCGTTAATTATATTACACACGGAGTCCCTTAAACATATTCACCGCAATGAAGATGATATCAGATACAAATTACGGAAGGCTTGCTGTGGCCAGGTGTGGTTCATGTTGTTACTGCCCCAGGCTCTTTAATTGTATAACCCACTCCTTACGAAGTCGGTCCTTACGTCTTTGTTTCCGCCGCCCGAGCGGCCCATCCCCAGCGCTCGCCGCCCACGCGAACATTCTTGTTCCGGCGCCGCGACGCGACGCGACGGGCCGCACCAAGTCGCCGAGGGGAAGGGGAAGGGGGAGAGAGAGGGGGGAGAGAGGACGTCGCGGCGCGGCGTCGTTATTTCGGGGGCGTCATCGCTCCGGCGAACGGGCGGGCGTCCAAGCGGCGCACAGCCCACGCCCAATCGTCGCCCACGCACTCGCCCTCTCACCCGACCACTCACACGCCCATCCGCCCGCTCTCCCCACTAGTCCCCGCCCCTTCTCACATTCCATCACGCGCTCGCTCACACTCGCGCCCGCTCACGCCCCGCTCACGCTCAAACTCGCGCCCGCTCACGCTCAAACTCGCGCCCGCTCACGCTCAAACTCGCGCCCGCTCACGCTCAAACTCGCGCCCGCCTCACGCTCAAACTCGCGCCCGCTCACGCTCAAACTCGCGCCCGCTCACACTCAACTTGCGCCCGCGCGTGAGCGGGACCCTCTCGCTCACTCTCGTTCCCGCTCGCAATCGCACCCATGCACATTCGCGCCCGCTCACACATTCGCGCCCGCTCACACACTCGCGCCTACTCACACACTCGCGCCCGCTCACACACTCGCGTCCACTTACATGCACACGCCCATTTACACACTCGCGCCCGCTCATACTCACACCCACTCACACTATCGCCCCGTTCACGCTCGCTCACGCTCAAACTAGCGCCCACTCTCACTCGCGCGCTCACTCGCGCCTGCCCGTGACCGGAAGCTCTCGCTCACCCTCGCTCTCGCTCACACTCACACTCGCTGTCACTCACACCCGCCGTCGCTCACACTCGCTCGTCGCTCACACTCGCCGTCGCTCACACTCGCCGTCGCTCACACTCGCCGTCGCTCACACTCGCCGTCGCTCACACTCGCCGTCGCTCACACTCGCCGTCGCTCACACTCGCCGTCGCTCACACTCGCCGTTCGCTCACACTCGCCGTCGCTCACACTCGCCGTCGCTCACACTCGCCGTCGCTCACACTCGCCGTCGCTCACACTCGCCGTCGCTCACACTCGCCGTCGCTCACACTCGCCGTCGCTCACACTCGCCGTCGCTCACACTCGCCGTCGCTCACACTCGCCGTCGCTCACACTCCCTTCGCTCACACTCGCCCTCGCTCACACTCGCCGTCGCTCACACTCCCCTCGCTCACACTCGCCGTCGCTCACACTCGCCGTCGCTCACACTCGCCGTCGCTCACACTCGCCGTCGCTCACACTCGCCGTCGCTCACACTCGCCGTCGCTCACACTCGCCGTCGCTCACACTCGCCGTCGCTCACACTCGCCGTCGCTCACACTCGCCGTCGCTCACACTCGCCGTCGCTCACACTCGCCGTCGCTCACACTCGCCGTCGCTCACACTCGCCGTCGCTCACACTCGCCGTCGCTCACACTCGCCGTCGCTCACACTCCCTTCGCTCACACTCGCCCTCGCTCACACTCGCCGTCGCTCACACTCCCCTCGCTCACACTCGCCGTCGCTCACACTCGCCGTCGCTCACACTCGCCGTCGCTCACTCTCTCCCGCCCCATCTCACATTCTATCAGCCGCTGCCGCTCCCGCTGGCCCTCCGCCGCCTCTTCGCCTCCTTTCGTGTTCGCCATCGGGCCGACGCGGCTTGTTGCTCGCATCCACCCCCGCCGCCTCCGTTGCCAAAGACAACGGCCGGGGGCGACGCGTCGGCGCGCGTCGGCCCTGGAAGCGCGACAAAAGAAACGCGGCGGCGGCGAAGCGAGAGGGAGAGCGAGCGCATGCGGCCCATGGCGACTGCCAACGATCAGTTTGCTTTGCATCCAGAGGGAAAACGTTCGGGCAGGGCGTATCTGCCACGACAGAGCCGTTCGCCACGATACTGCCTTGTGAATTTCAATGGTGTGCTTTTTCGTCTGCTTCATGCAATTTCAATTAAATGCCTGAAATGTCTTATCACCAGCATATGTGTTTTGCTATACTCATATTTTCAATATTTAAATTTCTCTCACTCACCCCCTTTCACTTCCTCTGTCCCTGTCCATCTCTTTGTCCATTCCCCTCTCTCCCTCCCCTTCCCTCTCTCTCCCACCCCCTCTCCTTTTCCCTCTCTCTCACCTCTCTCCCTTCCCTCTCCCCCCTCTCTCTCTCTCGAAGTTGCTTACGCCCTAGATAGGATTGCAATTTTCGCCATCGGCATCGAACAGTCGGTGACAACTCCGACAACGCCCTCGAATGAAAGCCTGCAGGGAATGCTAACCTGTATGGAAAGTGATACATTCTTATCCTTATTTAAGTTTCCAATTGTTTTATTTTAATATTAATCAATATATAATTCTACGTTGTGTGCTGTTCTATTCTGATCTTGGTTGAGTTTGCCACACTTGACCTTCAAAACAAAAGAAATTATTATCCACTTGAGATTTGCAACAAAATAATGCCCCCTATCCCATGCATTTACTCACAATTCGTGGCGCAATGGTCGGGGCGAAAGGAATGGAGCGGGAGTCATTTTGGAGGGGTTGGTAAGGAGTGGGATTGACGGGAATGTGACCACAATTACTTCCGCTTCACTTTATAGATAGAGTGCATTCCTTTCCTATCTAATAAATGACTGACATACCCCAGGAGCTTTGGATTCGACCAGCTAAATTTAAACAAAGCACGTGGAAATTCAATAATGTAATGGAGAATGGGTCAAATAAATTGGTTCAAAAAACCTTTTGTCTTTGTGAAGATTTCCAAGAGTCGAAAGAGATGTGGAGCGAATGGCAGTGGCGGACAACCGGTGTACGATTGAACCCGCGGTTGGGCAGACTCGTCTGCTTCATCAAAGCACCGCTGCTTCTCTCAGAATGGCTAGTTCATTCGCGCCTGGCTCCCGAGTGACAGCTTTGTGTCCCGCAGAAAGTCGATGGTATTTCAAAGGGTTGAGCATCCACAGGGACTTCGTCACTCTTACGACTTAAAGAAAGACGCTAGTATGCGCCTTTCTTAATTAATCCTTTCGACGTAAACCTCTGCGTTTAATGAGGTCCCATATTCGCACGCTAGGAATGATTATTTGATGACATCTTTTGTGGTCACGTAGAGTCCATGGAAATGTATTGTTGATTATTTGTTTTCTACTAGTTATGGTTTAATGACCTTAATAAAACAGACATGGTAATTTTATAAAAAATTATTAATTTTTATACATATCTCAATGTTTTGACCCTGTTTGGAGTCCTTTTCAAAATCTAGTGTCCAGAATTTGTTGACATAGATAAAATGGTAGCATTTTAATAAAAAACTTGTCACTTCGTAAAATTCATATGGACAATTGGGGATGTATTTGTTGATGTTAGAGAAGCACTAATTTTGTTCAGTAAATGTTAACAATAAATCCACCTGCAATTGATCCTCCTACAATTGATCAGAGGAAATCACGTGAATAACCCATCTGAGCAGCCTCTAGAAATCTCACTCAAGTACTGGAGGTGACATTCTACCCCTCTCCTTCGCTGGTGTCGAAAATCCGCAGCTGACGGAATTAGTATCAACAAACTCTCAATCTGTGAAGCTTCATTTGCGGATCACTACTACATACGTATTCGCCCTACATTAAAATAGCGATTTAGGAGTTGTAAAACACGAGAAATAAAACGGTTTCCCTAGTGTCACCAAAAAAAACCGTTCCTCTGATGATTAAAGTTAGTTTCTGTTCGGCGGGGGAAAATCGAATTTCAAAGGGGGGGAATCCACAGTGACCTTGTCGCTCTTGACACACACAAAAGAGGGCTGGTATGTGCTCTGCTTAATTAAACCCACCCCCACTCGTCTGTCTCAATTGTCGACCTAATTAGAACCCATATTGGCTGGTGAAAAAATGACAAATTCGATAGAATGTTCTCGTAGACGGTAAAGAAATGTCGAGGCAAAGATCTAAAAGGGACATTCCAACCGTGATTTACACACGCTTACATCCCGTGATGCTCAAAATTTTCCTGAAATGGCATCGACAAGACACGCAGTGACAAAGAGGCATTCACCACGTGTTACTTCCCCCAAATTCACTTCGCTATGTTTTTCACATATCTGTATCTTGAGACACAGGTTTTCAATTCTTTAGATGCAAAGAATACATTGAAGTGCGTGATGGTTCATGTCATCGGTGCTGTTTGTGTAGGTAATGTTTTCTGATAACAATGTCGTGACACAGCTTCAACATGGAAATGTAAGATTAACCTTAAACTTGCATCTGTTCTTGCTGTTTGATTAGTTACTGAGAATTGGGTCTGAATGTCTCAAGATAACCTAAGGTGAAACTAGGCAAGAAGAAATGTTTGCATGTTTGGTTAACTATTTTACCTTTTTCCAGTATTTTGTTTTATTTTGGATAAATCAACACAATTAGAATAAACTACGTATGCTGGCCACAGCGAATATCTTCTAAACGGTTTGAGGTATCGAGATTGGTTTGCGGTATATTATTGTAGATGATGGGGAAAATAACATTATGTTTTGCAATTACATATTTTCAACCACCTTATTGTAAACATACAGAAAAGTCGCTAATGACCTTGCAGCTGGTGCGACCATAAATATTTGTTTTAAAACATTGTTTTCTTGTTTGTAGCATTTTTAATTTGGAGACACAGCCTTGATTTTTTAATTCGAGTTATATGTTACCACCGTTCTAAAAATACGCAAAGAGACGAATATAATGATAAAAGAATGAGAATTTTCCGATAGAAATTACGGGGAAAATGCGTTTTACATTTCATTTCCACGTTTTCCCCTTCCTTTCGCAACGATTTTCCGGAAGCTGAAAAGAGTGTGCTCTTCGGTAGTACTTCGTTTTCTATACAGAAATATGAATTGTAATTTGAAGTTAGAAAAAATGTATACTTCCATTTAAAATAAAAGTTGTGTCAATATCTCAAAAATGTTACAAAAAGGAAACAAAATATCTCATTTTCCCCATCATCTAAAACAGATTGGCAAAACCACATCCCGATAGCTCAAACAGTACTTGCATTCTAATATAATTACCAAAAAAACGTGTTTGGGAGTGGGTGGGGTAGTACCTGATGGTTAGTGGTGATTTTTTTGCGAGTTTTTAAAACGTCTACAACGACGATTAAAAGCTAATTCGAATCTTCGCAATAAGGCCATTCAATTTGCACTCATTTTTTGAGAATATTTTGGAAGAATTCTAAAAATATGTTTTTGATGTGAAATGCAGTGAATTACTAAACTGATT
Organism: Acheta domesticus; assembly: GCA_031308135.1. Lineage (NCBI taxonomy): Eukaryota > Metazoa > Arthropoda > Insecta > Orthoptera > Gryllidae > Acheta > Acheta domesticus. The sequence goes on along the minus strand of JAHLJT010009419.1, from coordinate 18,953,207 downwards.
TTCAACATACAATAAATCGTTAGGATGCGAGTTACACGATATTGTTGAAGATACCAATGTGGTAAAACAAAAAAAAGTTTTTAAAATAACTTTTATCCATTCTTCATGTAGGTAGTTCTCTTTGCCTCAGACAGACGAGTCAGACAACTGTATTGTGTTTAAAATATATTTTTATTAAAATCTTGGGTAGCACAAATAAAAAATCATGAAAGTACCTACCGGAACCGTCACCCCAAGCTGAAATAAAATGTTTTCGTCGTTGTAATACAAACTTTCACGGATAAACACTTAAAAATAAACGTTTACCGCTTTGTTTATCGCCTAAAACTCCGAGACCTACTAATAAGTTATCTATGTGTCATTCGAATGATGCTTACTCACTCTTTCTCTCTAAGAATCCGCCGTTTCTCTTTAACATCATTTAAAAAGATAATGTAAGGAAAGTTTCAGAAGGATAGAAAGATATAGGTTAGGAAATGAAACCAGAGCGAGTAGACTGGTTAAATACGAGGTGGAATGTACAGAATAAAGTGAAGTGAATATTAGAGGACACAGGACAAAGGAATGGTATGATAGAGGAAATATAGAAATGTGCGTAGTAAAGTCTGAGTCAAGTTCTTAGGAATACTGAAGGAATCATATTTTGATGTGAGTATCGAGATGATTAAAACTAAATACATATAGAATGTATTTATGAGGCTATGAATTTATGGTGGAATTATAATTATAAAGTGTATCCAATTTTGTATTTAATTTCTAGCGAAGCCACCTCTTGCAGGATCCAATAGTTATAACTCCAAAGTTGTAAAATAAACTATTACTAACACTACAATTCAATTTTGAAGGGTTACATTTTTTCTTTAGATCACAAATTAACACATGTGTCTTGCACTGATTTTTGCAGTCTCAGTACACAAAATTAACTTTATCTCAAAATGGCAGTAGTGTAGCAAAATGGCATATTCCTTGTTACACATTTCCCGTATTTTTGCAATAGTATGAATTAGAGCTTGGAGAAACTTATTATATTACCGATCGTTCTTGCTGGCTTTCGCAGTCTCAGAGGGTGAGCATTCTCCAGCCTTGCCTGTGAAATCCGTAGGTAAGTCCCTATCAAATATCAGAACTCTCTGTACAGACCATTCTCGGCTGCATCGAAGAAACATACTCTGTGCACAGTTTGCAGCCAATTTCGATATATCAGTTGTGAGTAGCACCATGAGCTATCTTATTAAAGAGAGAATAATTTTATTCAGAATTTTAATTATTTTAATTTTAATTATTTTAATTTTAATTATTTTAACTTTAATTATTTTAATTCATTTTAATTTTACAGTTTTAATTCACAACTTTTCAGATGTTTGGAATGTGCTTTTTGCAATTGAATTTTTATTCCGTTTTCGTCGTTGAGCAAGCCATACTAATTCATAAGCATAGTCAGTTATCCTCTGTATTGAAAGTGGAATAAATACTGCGTTTCAGATATTTATTAGAAACGCTTGAGCGAAGAATTTTGTCGAGAGATTCGTTGTCGCCTCCAGCATTTTGTTATCCGTCGTTGTCTTTTCGTCTTCTGACGCGGAGAGCACATCCAGATAACTAGCCTACCTAGTATTGGTATTGTTCGTTCTCGATAATCACAGTGTCATAACTACGATTCTCTGACATGCAGTTCTCAGAGCGCTGGTCTTGGTTTCGAGAATGATCGGAAATGAGTGTTTATGGTGTCCGATTCTGGCACGAACACTCCTAAAAACATGCAAATCGGAGCTCGTAATGTTCGATTTAAATTGACAAATAACCCTTATCATTTCTTTTCGATATTTATGTATCCAACAAATCAAAATCAATTTATTTCGGCTGCATTAAAAAAAATATTTATTTAGACGTTACTTATTCACTCCAAAAATATAAAAAGTATGAATCAGATCTTTATGAAAGGGAATTATATTTAGAATTAATTGTCTATAAATCATGCAAAGGAACAACGCAGCGTGGTCTCAGTGTATCAAAGTAAACTGAACGAAGAACATATTGAGATGAGAGATTTTCTGGTTGGCATTATACGTCAAATTGTCACGTTTGAATTCACTGTTGTTGTGTATGAGAAACTCCGGAATCATTACTAGCTACATGGTCCTTTTGAATTATTTTTGTACATTCATTGCACATACGCCGCAGGGTGTTAGGTTCCTGTGGCAAGCGGGTTGCATTTCATTGTACTGGTTAGGCGCCCGTGTCAAAACAGATTGCTTTCAAACCGCACGGTACAAGAAACATGGTTGAATGGCAGCTAACATTCCTCTCATGCGTTTGCTTATAATTGCCTACAAAGAAGTAGAACAAATTTTCTCTCCCTATTCGATCTCACTAGCCCTACCAAACTAATGTAATTATAAGTAAAATCAAAAGTTTCGTGTCGAACTTCGGCGACGAAAACGCGTTTAGAAAAACTAAAATAAATGGCAAGATGGAAACAACGTAATAATGTCAACAAAAAACTCTAATATAAAAACATACGTCGCTCTTTCGAGGACGGTCTATCCAGACGTCGAACACAGGCCATCTAAAATCTCGACAGTCATATCGAAGTATCATATCGATATCATACATGTCATGTATAAATATTTATTGAATGCATATATATTGAATGAATATGTATCGATAGTCTCATTCAAAACGCAGATCTAGAAAATGCTAACAAAATATACAACAATTTGAGAAAATTGTCTTATCTGTTGTATTAAATCTTTGGTACAGAATGGGTCATTTAAGGTGTACATTACTAGTGCAATTGTACAAACGTTTTAACAACTTTTGATTTTTTAGTAACTTGATAGGATTTACAAACCTCTCTCACTAAAACCTAACCTTTAGTCCTTCATACAATAACACACATTACAGGTCGTTGATTTACTCTGCATCTATTTTTTTCAACACGGTTGTGGAAAACAAGCAAACAGAAGGCCCACTGCAAAACAAAGTAGCTCGTCTTCCTTCCCATTTATTAATAAGTTTGCATTGTTTAATAATGTAGTTTCCGGTACTGTAGGCTTGTGCGAGTGCACTTGAATGTTAATGTTTTCTTTTGATTTTCTCATTCTGCAAGGTCCCTATCACCGAACATTTGCAAGGTTTGTATGTTAACCCTGTTAAGACCATGTCGCGCGACACATTATTGGCAATGATGAGAATGCTTGTGGAAGACGCTAGCTATTCAGACCAAACGGTGACAATGTCGTGAATGACGTGCCTGAGCTCTTATTGTTACAAGACACGAATGGAAGTAAGATCGGTAAGACGCTAAAATTTTGCTGCCCTCCAAATGCTTCTTCTTGTTGTCAACATTTACATGATCTTGACCCGTGTGAACAGACCGCACTTGGTAATTCATTATTCAATGTGAAAATAGATGCATTCTAAAACCCAACGGCCAAATACTGAACTGTGCGCTTCGTCGTAAAATAACTAGCACTAAGGTGGATAACCATTCTAATATTGTTTAATGGCTTAGACACGTGCGATTAAACTGCGCAGACTATCACCTAGTTAATTAATTTTACATAGTTTGGGGATTCCGAATGAGGCGCAGGAGTATCCACAAGAGTTAAAACTCGAAAAATTCAATACAATATCCAAACACTTCAGCCTAAAAAAATTCACTGAAGCCCTCCATCGGCCGTTTAATCGTTGCACTCGCTGGTCACTGGTGCTGCAGTATAACGTGTGTTGCGAGCTAAACGTGAGGGAGTGAATATTTCATTTCGAGCGTCTAAGAATGCAACTATAAGAATAACTTCCATATACGCAGTGCATGTTATATCCAGGGAGGTTACGATGGATCTCCGTCTCTGAAACGTAAAATATGGCGCCACCCTACACTTTGGCTTGTAGAGTTCTCTCCTTTCTCTAGTATCTCCCCAACCTAAGTCCCGGCCCAACCGGAACAAGCTCAAAGCTCGAGTGATCTCGCAACGATGTATGGAGGGCAGGCTGTTTCAACTCGCGGGCACGGTCGCCCGCGCGCAGTCGTAGCAAGCTGAGGAGGAGGTTGTGGAGGGGGAAGCGCTCTTATCACGTTTTTTACTTTCCCGTATACGTACGTATACACGGAGTGATATACGTAGTATAGGGAAGGTTATGTAATGCTGCGCGAAAAAATGGCCAATTTTCGGCGGAAAAAAAATTAATTGCCGGGCCGTGAAATCGAATAAGTGGATAAAACCAGTTGCTAAATTAAGACAAAAAATCCTCTATCTCGTGATGTGGTCAAAATCCATGATTTGTTGCTTCTTTATACTTAAAAATCGATTGACGGCATTCCGTCCGTCTGTCCGTCTGTGGTCAACGCTAGCGCCTAAACCGTTCGGTTGATTTTCTTCAAAATTGATATTCCCCAATCGATCTGATTCTAGTCGAAGCTTTGTGATTTTGAAAAAGATTCTTTAAAATTTGGGGGTACTTTATATGAAGCCCCCCGGGGATTTTCAACATTTTCTCAAAATGGTTCCAAATTTTTTCTTTAAATTTCTTGTATGAATAGAGGAAAATACAGTTTTAACATGGCATAGGTCCGATTTTCACGTACAGCTCTGAATTTTTGAAAATTGCGAAAGTTTGAATTTTTTTCGGCGTCTTTCTCCAACTACAAAATTCAAGAAAGAGATTTTTCTTCAAATAAAATTTGTTCTGCATATGCAGTTCATTAATAAAGGTCATGTAAATGTTTTTCAAAATTTTGGTAGTTTTCGTGCAATATGTGCAATTTTAAAAAATTACAAAAACAAGATTTCTCATAAACGGCTCCAAATTTTTTCTTTAAACTTTTGGTAGGGATAGTGGTAAATGTACTCTATTAATGACATAAAAGCCATTTTGGTCTATCGGTTGGTTTTTTTTCAAAAATTACCAAAATGTAAATTTTTTGACTTGTCTCTCACGTCGTTAATATTTACATTATCGGCGATTTTTTTACATTATTATATTTACGAGTATATATGCTTTAAATAATGTCAAGTAAAGTTTCCTCGAAAACACTACCGTTTTCTGTGAAAAGTAGCTCAAATTTCGGCATTTTCAGAAATGCTCAAACGTCATTTTCTCGTATATGGCTGCAATTGTTTTCTTGAAACTTTTGTAACGGATAGTGCTAATTACACTCATTAGTACAGCGTGAAGTTTATTTTGAGTGTTTTTTTTGTTTTTTCAAAAATTATATAAATGTAAATTTTTTGAAAGATCTCTCACATCTTTAATATGCACATTATCCGCAATTTGTAAAGATGATTATATTTGTGAGTGTAAGTGCTTCAAATAACTTCAAATAAAGTATTTTGAAAACTCAAAAATTTTCTGTGAAAATGAGCTTCAAATTTCGCATTTTTAGTAGCGCTAAAACGCCATTTTCTCTTAAACGGCACATAATTTTTAAAAGAAAATTGCCATTTACGGCTAGGTTCTTATGTTCTTTAATATTCTAAAATTAATGTTTCTGTTCTACCAATAGGAAACCGAAAAATTAAGAAAATGACAAAAAAATGTACTTTTGGCGATGATAGATGGTAGCTGGCAAGAAAGAGTATGTGGCAATTCCGAATATTGGCAAATAATAAAATAAATACGGTCATGCTTAATTTTTTTCAAAATACGAGTAGTTTTTCTTTAATTTTGTGACAAACGTAATAGGCCGCTGTAAATTTACTGCGCTTTGGACAGCTGGATGCGTCGTAAATTAGAATGTGCAATTATGTATATTATTTCTTTCTTCGTTTCTTACATTCGAACTTTGTTATAGACTTACACATTAATATTTTAGAAATTGTTTATTTTGAAATATTTGAAATAAGTAAAAAGAATTAATAGCTCTCAGAATAGCGACAATGCAGGGTCTGCAACAATGGAATTCACTTCGTGCTCGCGAATATCTGTGAATTAGTGTCATTGTTGTGACCTAATGGAGCTGTATGAAAAGGAGTTATAATTGTCTAATTTATGTTGATATTTGCAGGCAAATATTTAGTTTTGCACCAAATGCTGTACCATTTGTAGTGAGTAGAGAATTTGTTGCATGGTTTTAAAATACTCTTCCCTAATCATGGCCCAATGGAAGGCTATATTTCCAGGGTATCAGGCTTCTTTTTCCAATACAGGGTTACAAAACTTTTGCATTCTATTTTTGTGAAGTTGTAGAATTCACATAGTTCTGACAACACTGCAATGGAAATAGTGAGTTCCAAGCGAAGATGTTAGTAGCGCATAAAGTGCAATATTACAGTACTTCTTAGCTGTTTCCTCTAATACGGGAAAGTAAGTGCTGTTGTAGCACCACTAGTTAATTATTGTTTAGTGCTTTTTTTATTTCTTCATAGAATTTCTGCCATTACTGGTCTTTATTACCCCGTTTAAAAGTAAAATTAAATAAGCCTTTTAGCATTAGGCTTAAAACAATGATACATTTTAAGCACATATTTGATTATTAAAATACTATTTTTAAAATTTAAGGATTTAAAAATTTCAAATCTTCCCTCATTTTGTTTTTCCACTTTCGTTCGTAAACAACAAAAATATCCCCTTTGGGATGCAAAATTCTGAATTGTCAACCTTGGGTCCAAGTGTCTGCAGATTCCTGAACTTTATGGGGGGCGTCAATTGTCTCAACGGGAGCGAGAGCTGACGCAAAATGGGCGATTAAAACGGAAATAGATACTCTGCTCTAGTTGATGGCTGAAAACGCTTACAAGCTCTTTCAACATGTTGGAGTAGCAATAACAACCACGCAGCTTCTGGAACAAATTAATTCGGGTTACCGTGCAGACGGCAAAGATTTTAGCTCAAAATCTGTACTGAATTGATATAATTTTAAAACTCCATATGTTCACATTTTGTTCTTATAATATAATTATTACTTTCAAATTTTTGTTTATGATGGGAAATATCTACTTTCACAGAGGTTACTATATTTAAATAATTATTATTAAATTTATTTAATCTTTAAGATAATTTATTAATATATTTGAAATTATTTTATTTTTAAATGAATCAATTAGGGAGAAAGTTATTTCATTATGACTTCTAGTGCCTACTGCTACTGTTATTGATCAAGATTTGATTTCGAGACAAATAGTATGTGGTTGTTGTTCAATATGAATCTTGTAATCGTGGTGTCAGTTCATGCTCCTTTGTGCCAGCATTATTTGTGTTATGACGTGAATGTAAATGGGACATTATTTCCTATTTTCCAAAATAATTATATCATAATACCAGAAATGTAGATTAGCAGCGATATTTAACGTAACAGATTTCCACCTACATATTTATTGCTAAATAATCTGCTCTAATAATAATTTTCCCTCCTATACACGAATGTGTTTGACAACGACAGGAATGGAAAATTTAAAAATTGTGCTCAAAATATGCTCAGAGGCAATTGAGAGGAAAATATATTAAATATCACCGATTTATGTGAAGTGCTTCAGGCATTAGGTATGCGCATACAAAGAGAGGAAAGTATTTCAGTTGCATTCTTCTTCACAGTGAACATTTCAAATATCAGTAAAAATTTCTTGAAAATATTATGGATAATTAATTCTCTCTCAATTTTCCACAAATGCTAATAAAAGTTATCGTATTTTGTGACAGTACGCAAAAGAAATAAAATGTATTTGCAAGAAGAAGAATAACGAATTTAAAATATATGGGGAAAGAAAAACCAAACCTAGGAAAAGCTGCAACGTATGTCTTCATCCCCAAATACGAGATTAAATTGCTACATTAAAAGTGTAGCAAAATGAAAAATTTAATTTGCTACATTAAAAGTGTAGCAAAATTCCCCAAGTTGATGATATCGGTACCTTTCCTCTTGAGGAAGTTTAAGTAATATTACGTACAACCTTAATGTATCGTTATTATTTCCCTCCAAAATCCTCAAGAATCCGATAGTTTGGTTTTGTAGTGAAATTTAACTTTACTTGGCTGATTCTCCATAATATTCCCTCCAGCATAATGGCGCTGTCGGACATGGATGGTGGCAGAGTTATTTTTAAATATTTGTTCTGTAAACTCAAGCGGTTTTTTGAGTGAGTACAAATAATTGTATATTTTACATTCTCCCATTTGCTCTACCGCCTTCCTGTGCCGCTAACGAAGTAACTTGTTCATGAGGATGAAATTCACTGTACTTGGTAATTTTGGAAACATTCTAAAATAAGTCACGATTTGTGACGCTGTCTCTGGGAAGAACGCGAGTGGATCGTTAAAAGTTCTAGGGAGTTTGCGATACTTCAACCAGCCTTGGGTTCTTACGTGATACTTCACGGAAAATTCCCAGTTTGGGGCTATCCTTATTTAACGAACTTAGAAATGCAGTACGAAATCGACTTGATCAATGGGTCAAATTACAGGTTGTACTCTTTCATAATTCGTAGATAAGTGTTGAATAAATTGCTTTTACTTCTATTTATATCTGTCCATTATGAGAATTAGTAATAATTCACCGCCCTTTCAATGCCCGAAAAAAATGTAATACGGATCGTATATTTGCCGCAGAGACAAGTGATAGTTGAATTTCGTACATCACGATAATAGGCTTTGAAGTATTTCAATAATGACATATCGTTTTAAACTCACATTATTCTTTACCGGACATTAATGACGTTACTACTTTAGGAGTGTGTCATTTATTTTTCATTTAAGAGACACAAATGAAGAATAAACAGTGGTAACGAGATGAACTAATGTAGGCAACGACATAACATGTGATTACTATGATTGATAATATAAATGCGCAGCTTACTTTAGGCCAAACCTAATGATGGCCACGTAGAAGACTGGACGATTTGTTTAAATTCGGGGGCTCCCAGTGAATTACAGCATACCAGACGATAATTTTGTTAACCCTGTCTAAAAGTCAAACAATATTCAACTCTGAAAAGAAGTTAAATAATTCACATTATACTTTTGTGCCCAAAACTAAGCACAAAATATTCGACTTATTTAACAATCCACCGACGATATTTTTCATTAAAATTTTGCAACTAGCTCTTGCTTCCCGACCAGCAGTCTATTGTATTTTTGGAAGGCATCCAAGTGTGAGTGACATTAAAAGGTGCGGATGCCTTCCTGATAGTGGAAGTGCATCGAAAAGAATTATCCGGGCATCGAGTCCGGGCAACGTCACGTACCAGTGAACAAGCTTTGTAAGCTATAGAAGGTGGTGCTCAGGCCTGCTGCCGCCCCTGCCACCACCGCCCTCATGCTCACGCCAATGCCACGGTTCAGACTCCCCATACACTGATCTAAATTCAGCCGAAAAGCTCGCTGATGCATTTCTTATTTTATTACTTGTTTTGAAAAACACAATGAAATTAAAATCTACTTGAAAATGCTATGTGAAAAACAACAATGTAAATTGAAAAATTACTTTTTCGAGAATAAAAATTGAATTTAATTGAAAAACAACAATGTACATGTGACTATTGATTCTCTAAATTTCAAACAACTAAAAACTAAACAATAAGTGTATTTTTATAAATGTTGAATTGAATGTCAAAATTGAATTTCGGAAGGCACCCAAGTGTGAGTGCCATTAAAGGGTGCGGATGCCTTCCTAGTAGTGTGAGTGCATCGAAAAGAATTCTCCGAGCGTCGAGCGTGGGCGGGCGGGGCGCGCTTCGCAGCTATTTGAAGAGCGGCGCGGGATGCTCTGTGTCAAGACAGCGGCCCGACAGAAGACGGCCGAAGCCCAATCAAATGCGTCTCGCCCCTCACCCCTCGCCCCCCGCCCCTCGCCCCTCGCCACTCGCCCCTCGCCACTCGCCCCTCGCCCCTCGCCCCTCGCCCCTCGCCCCTCGCCCCTCGCCCCTCGCCCCTCGCCCCTCGCCCCTCGCCCCTCGCCCCTCGCCCCTCGCCCCTCGCCCCTCGCCCCTCGCCCCTCGCCCCACGCCCCTCGCCCTCGCCCCTCGCCCCTCGCCCCTCGCCCCTCGCCCCTCGCCCCTCGCCCCTCGCCCCTCGCCCCTCGCCCCTCGCCCCTCGCCCCTCGCCCCTCGCCCCTCGCCCCTCGCCCCTCGCCCCTCGCCCCTCGCCCCCTCGCCCCTCGCCCCTCGCCCCTCGCCCCTCGCCCCTCGCCCCTCGCCCCTCGCCCCTCGCCCCTCGCCCCTCGCCCCTCGCCCCTCGCCCCTCGCCCCTCGCCCCCTCGCCCCTCGCCCCTCGCCCCTCGCCCCTCGCCCCTCGCCCCTCGCCCCTCGCCCTCGCCCCTCGCCCGGCGGCGACGCAACGCACGGATTCCGCTCCGGAGACCGTTGCTAGCAAGGCGTCCGTTCGCGTCAGGGGCAGTGTTGCCACACGTACCAGGATCCTGGTATTTGTACCATGATTTTTAATTAAGATACCATATACCAGGATGAAGTCATCCTGGTACGTTTAAATACCAGAAATTTAAGTCTACGGTAATTGACAATTAACTATTTAAGATTCATATAATAGTTTTAAATTATTGGATGAAAAAACAACTGAACATTACAAATAACTATGATATTGGAGAAAACATTTGCGCATTAACATTTACGGTGATATAGGGCGGTAGGGACATGCTATAATAGAAAAGAAAAGAAAATATCAGACGTCCATTTAGTTTATCAATATAAAATGAATCAATCTCGTGTATAGTTTAACGAACTGCCTATGCGTGTTAAGAACATAATAGTTCTAATATGAACTATTTCATAATTTAAATCAATTGTAATTGGTACCATGTATTTTAGTGAAAGAAGCCTTTTGCACTTATAGGGCATGTGTGACATGTCACCCACGAATGCGCTCTGCGGTCACAGGTTTCTGAACACCTCGAGGTCCTACAACTCTTAGGCATGTCTAAGCAATAGAAAAAGGCGGCACAGCTCGAAGCCGATAACTGGCATTCCCGCATTCCAGCTCGTTCTCACATTATTGCGTCAACATTGTTCAAAATTGGAATAGTAGCCCGCATCGATTTAACAATGACAATATTATTTCACTTACCAAGAAAATACGTGGCATGCCCTAACAATTAATTAGGGATTTTGATGTGGCATCTCAGAGATGCCCTACGAGTTGTAGAACATGTCACATTACATAATGACACGAGCTAGCAGCCATTATACTCGTGGCATGTCTGACATGCCGTACGAGCTGTAGGACGTGTATTAGGCTTGTTGCTTACAAGTGCAAAGGGTTAAGGATCCAATCCCGGTGGTGACATATTTTCGACGCAAATTGCGTCAAAAATTTGACCGCTTTGTGGAGGAGAATTCTAGGGCCCGACAACTCTGATCGGTAGCTTTCCATGGATTTCCCAGACGGATGCAGTACTACCTTAACAAATGTAATAATATAATATTTATTATTTCCTGCTAATGAGCTTTCGCTCAGTGGCAGGGTTTATACAGATCATATAAAGACTTAAAAAGATAACTTAAAATACATATTATAAGAAACTACAACTAAGTAACTAAGAAATATTACACACAAATATTTGGCATCACACGCAATTCCCTAGACGATTACGGATGCAACGCGCACTAGGGGGAAAAGTCGCTAGTGCTGCAGCAGGACCACAAACCCCGCGCGATCTACCTTTTCATCCTAGTCCCCTTCTGGCACTGTATACCCATACCATAACGAGCACAATACTACCACATATCGGGAGACCAGTTGGATGCCAAGAGCTTATTTGGGCTAAGACGGTACCCCACTGGTGGAGATACCTGCAAGTGCGAACCTTCCTTCCACAAATCTATATGAAGGATCTCTCGTTCCAGTGAGGGAGGAACAGAGCCATGTCTTGTAATGTAGAATTAACTATACTTATGGGACAAACCACCATAGCTGTTGACGTTCCAGGGAATACAAATCAATTAATCGCTTAATCTCATCTTAGCTACTGCTGTGGGCGAATGATACGTACTCAGAAAGTAGGATTTTTTTTGTTCAGAACGGTGTTGTGTGTTATGAGCTTCACATGGCAATACTGTCATGTCCTAACATTCCAACCAACATGAACAACTAAATGAATTATAGACGTACATAATATTTTGTTGGGGAAAAGGCTCATGTCGCGATTTTTCATTTTAATTTATTACTTAATAATTTAATTAATAAATAACTTACGAAATCAGTACTTAAAAATTCATAATTTTCCTCTTTTATACATTTATATATCATTAGAAGAACCATCAATGATTTTTCACATTTATGGAAATAGGTCGAAAGTTTCCTGTTGATACTGCAAATTACTCTCCAATGAAAATTTCTCTATAATGAACGCTAATGTCTTACAAAGGTTAAAAGGTACTTAATATGTAAAAGCATTCCCTTCTGATTTAAACCACTGCTTAATTCATTGCGAGGAATATTAGCGGCATTGATATTGGGCAATGAAGCTCACGATGTGAATATCTAAAATTAGTATTTACACGTTCTATATCTCTGATTTATTAGGGCCATGAATTGCCGGTTTTTGGTATTTATTTATTATGTTTGTATACAATTGCGATGACATAATGGCAAATACAATATTGCCATTGCCATTTACGGGAACACCTCTCTACGTCCCTCGGGGCAACAATTCTTCTCTCATCTGTACACTGTTGTTTTCTGTGGATAATTCTGGAAACGTGCATAGTGTTGGATTTGTATAAAAGTACAAACAAAGAGCTGACAGATTTAAATCTTTTTATTCTCAATGAATATTTAAATAGGGTCATCAAAAGAATATTTCTTGGTCCACCCTTAAGGTCGCACTTTGAATGACGTGTACCACCAGCATTCTGGTACACAGATTCTGAAGACAGAGAAACGGTCACAATACCAGTAAGGAGGACTACATTTTTCAAAATACTTATATATCTATATCGTAAGGAATTTCAATATTAAAACAGTTAGGCTGTAACAATATTGTAGAAATGTCTGGATATTTGGTACTATTTATTTTTAATTGAGAATATTGCAAACAGAGGAAAAGAAATACGTCAACAACGATACGTAAAGGACCTAGATCTAGAAAAATAAATGACTAGTGATATGTTGAAGAAAGAGTTGCTGTTGTATTGAGCGGCACATAAAACAAACTAATAAACAAATTGTTTGCATTATAGCTGATTGCGCTTACAGTCCGGTTTAAGCCTTTGCCAACAAACGCGTACTCGCAGAACTGCCGGAGTCTTTCTGCTTCAATGAAGCCTCGTGAGTTTGGATAAATACCCCAACACTACCCCTAAGAATAAGAAACCGATATGGGAAGGAAGAATTGTAACCCTTATACCGTTTCTTAATGTAGTGTGACGTCATCCGCCTACAATTGGCGTTAAATCATCCACTATACAATAATGCAAAATATCACAAGGGCACTACGCAGATTATTTCATATGAGTTATGAAAGTTACAAGAGTTTTAGTAGTAACAATCAATTAATTTTCCCCAAGATATTTTTGTCAAATGAGTGAGTGAGAATCGAATGAAACATTAGCAACGTTATTAGTGCTATGGTCCTTAGTATTAATTGCATTCCAGGAATTATTTATGATATACAGATATTACCAAACACGAGACTAACAGATATCTGAATATTTAAAACAGTTATGGATGAAGTGAATTACTGTAAAAAGAAATCTGTGAGATATATGAAATATAAATAAGATATAAAGCATTTTCTAAAATTCTAAAAACAATTCTTGAATTCCTGTTAGTTATTCTAAATCTATCACTTTTATTTTTTTCAATTCAATGAAATATATTTAAACAAACTTCCGACATCAATTTAGGCTGTAGTGAAAGCAAATTATCATTCTGTGTAAAACTTGATGCATCATGGTTATCCCTTTCTACCCTGTGTGCGAGTCACCAGTCGAACGATCTGTCCTAATAGTTTTCTAAAGCATGTTAAGCCATTCGTAATGGCAACATTTTTTCGATTTCCTTCTTTAAGGGAAAGTAATAAGAGAGGAAATGTGATGGGTCTAACTTTATGAGGAAACAAGAAAATTAGTTATCGAATATTGTGTTTTATTCGAGCGACGGAGAGAAGCAACGTGAAAGAGAAGCCCTTTCACCATTCGCTTCTGTTATAGTCCCAAACGCGCTTAATTACATTAATGGAAATGAACATTACGCAAGATAAATGATGTTCTCGCAAAGCGCAAATAGAATTTTTTTACTTCAACATTCTGAGCTTAAGAAAAACGGCAAACAGAGAATAATAACTCTTCCCTAAAGTTTCACATTTCAGTGGAAAAAATAACATCATGCAATTAACAATTTTACTGTAAAAACAATAATAATTGGAGATTCTCAGTTTATTCCTACAATATTAAAACGAGTTTAATAAACAGGGATGTTTATAGATGTAGTGAAGAGTCATATAAACAATATAGGCATCAGGTATTTGAGATATTCAGGAATTCAAATTATTGACGAATTATTAGTTTTCCCTTTCAAATCCTATCAGATATTGATGTCTAATAGTTGTGAGAAATGAGTAATTTTTCATATATGTACTCCGGAATATTTTTATTGAAATATATTAATGTTTTACATTACTTCATTTCAGATAGGTATGACTACTACCCTTACGTATTTTATTTGCATTCGAATCAATATTACATAAATCCTAACAAGCATCCAATACGTACGGATATTTGGCAACTTTTAAAATATAGGTTTATGTAAACCTGTAGAAGGAAATGCGATTTTAAATTCACAGTTTTTGAGAAAGCTTGATAAGAAATTGCGGCTCTATCACTGTAATAAATACATTTCACCGTGTTGTACTTAACAGTTATTTGTGAGGCAAGTGGTGAAAGTGACATTTCATTTGGCGAGTAGGAAATGTAACAACACGAGGCCGATAGCCCGAATGGTGAAATCCTACAAGTAAAATTATATCACTTTTACCACGTGTGTCATACATTTTATAGATAGCCTTCACAGATTTCTCTGGACACTAGAGCATCTTCTCATTTTTAGCACTAGTAGGAAAAGTTTAACTTTTAGCACGCTATGCATACCCTGAAAAGCAGTTTTACTAGTGGCTGTTTTAAAAAATAATTAAGATAGCAAATTGTTTAAAAATACCGCAGATCAATTAAATGAGAATGAGGGCAAGATGAAAAGTTCTTTCAACATCTTGCTCAACTTCTCCTCAGTTGACAGAAATCCCCCCATTTTCTGATCAATAACTTAAAACATTCATTCATTCCGAGAGCGTGATCTTCACACACGATAACAGTGAATCTTCAATGCACCCGTCCTGTACTGGTTTTTCCGCGTTAGGTCTCTGAATCGTAACAGAGGCGCAGTAGCTTCTAGAACGGAAGGCGCGGCGATTGCGTGTATTTGGGGGTGGCGGCGCGGGCGGGAGAGGGCGCAGCTTTTGCCGCTCGCGCCAGCGCTGAACCGACCGCTCACGCTATCACCGTTTGCTTCCCGCCCCCGCCCCCGCCACCGCTCTCACGCCCAAGCCAATGCCACGGCTCCGTACACTGATCTGAACCTAGCCGGAAAGCGCGCTGATGCATTTTTAAACTGTATTATTTCTTTGAAAAACCCCAACAATGGAATTGAAAATCCTCTTCAAAATGCTACTTGAAAAACAATGAATTGAAAAATTCCTTTCTTGAAAAAAAGAAAAAAGGGAATTGAAGCTCGAGTTGAAAAACAACAAGTACAAATGACTATCGATTCTCAAATTTAAAATAAATAAAAACTAAACAATTAGTGTATTTCTATAAATGTTTACATTTGAAAAACTACTGGTAAGTTGAACGTTTCGGCGTTTAATTTCTTGCCCACTAATATTTAATTTACTTTTTCGTTTAATGATAATTTCAATTTTCATTATTTACATATAAGTTGGTGTAGCTATTAAAGTCTATGGCAATTTTCATATTGACTAAAAGACTACAAATACAGACTTATAATAGGCCTTAGCGGTCGCGTGTTTGAACCCGCTTGAGGCTCAATGTAATAAGTCCCAGTCGGTGGGTGTGTTGAGGGGAGGGGACGTGTGTAGGCACTGTGAAGTGTACAGATGTGAACCATATATGCGAAATGGCACCCCTCGCACTAGTACTTTATTGGGGGGCGAACCCCGGGGTGAGTACCAAGGCCTGCACCCCCCTCAGAGGTACAAGTACCCCCTCGGGCCAATATCCGGATCCCGCCGGAAGCAGTTTGCCCTCACAGCAATATCCCCATACAATACAGATGTGAACTAGGAAAACGTGCATAACTGAGTGCATGCGCGTGCGCGCGTTCGGCCCACTGCGCTTGCTGCCGCCGCCGCCGCCGCCGCCTCGGCATCGCATCGACCGCCTCCGGCACGCGACCGCCGCTTGCGCCGCCCGCGCCGCCCGCACCGACGCCCCCGCTGAAGGCTACTCGACATCTTCCTGCATCCTGCGCCGGCGCCGCACGCGACCGGAGAGCGAGCTGCTCGGGTGGCCACTGTCACGGCGGAGACGTTTGTCATCGAAATAGCTGCATGCTACACAAACACGTCAACGATGTACCCTCAGGGTTCGTCAGAATGATCGGGAGCAAATAGCACCTTTCCGCGGCTGCAGCAACTGACAGGAGCGATGGATACAGCTACAATATTCATGGCAGGGAGGAAATGAAAAGGACTACTTATAAAAAATACCTGTTTTGAAATTGACGAAAATTTGTTTAAAAAATGCGCGGTTTGTACAGGTATAACTGAGATAATGTTGCCATTATAAACACAGGAGAATATACTCTCTTGAAGAAATTTCAAGTGGGAAGTAGAATATTCCGAATACATTTTTTCTCTTTCTCTCTCTTACCCTTCTCTCTCTCTCTCTCTCTCACTCTCTCTCTCTCTCTCTCTCTCTCGTCGCCGCCGAAGATTCCCCGACGGCAGGAATTAACGATGCTTTAAATTACTTTTGATATTTTTCACTTAGCAAGCTTCCCCTTCCCCTCAATCACTAAATGACGCGTCTCCTTAAGAACAGGCTGAAATCCACTTCCGAAAGTGGCACATCACATCTGGTGATGATCGACAGGAGAATGTGTGATCACGCTGAGGACAACCGGTGGTAAGATGATACTCCCCCAGGCCTCCGCAGCTGCTATTGCCGCCGGCGCCTCCGCCTTGTGATGTCTGTACATGGTGCGATATTGTAATGGTGACTCTCCACAATGATACAATTTATGAGTGCAAGGAAATAGCGATAAAGAACCAATTAGACAGTGGTTCGCTTCGGGTTCGGTGGTGGCGATCGTCGCTTCAACTCAACGCATTTTTTATGGCTCCGCGACAATTACTTTCAAAGTTTCTCAAAATGTTGTCTGTATCACCAAGGCCTCCTTCTGCTTCTGCCGAATGCAAACGACCCGCGCTCTCGTGCCAAATGATGGGCCCTGATGTAACGGTTTATTGAACTGTACCGAAGTTCGAAGGTACGTAGCAGTCAAAATCGTGAACACTGTCTAGAGGAGAATTCTAGCGTTCGGTTATTCTGATCAGTAGTTTTCCGAGTTTTCTCCAATCAATACCACGCGAATGCCAACGCAGTATTTCAGTAACCGGGCCACGAACTGCGCGCGATATTCCCTTTCTCATCCATTTTTCCTTCGCTCCCCTTAGAGCACGCATACACACTTACATGCACTTAACTACTACACATTTCGGGAGACCTTTTGGAAACTTCGAACTAGTGCCGGGTGGGGTAATGCCAGATCTCACGTTCTAGGGGGAAGAGGAATATTACTTCCCGGATAAATTTAAAAAGATAAAATTTGATAAAAATGAAATACATTAAATAAAAATTAAAATTATATGAAACATTCCGGGACGGATAGGGATTCATTAACCTCATGAGATTCACGGCCCCGGAATAACATACCAGCTCAACCCTGTTCTCCGGAGCTCTGCGATTACGTTTCCAGCAGTACAGGGCTTCAATTTCAAAAACACCGCAGAACCACCATTCTAGAGCTCCATTCGCCTTACGTTTCGATTATCATGTGTTCACAAACTGTGTAATTTATTTGTTGCCATTTAAAGATACGATTATAGACGACGCTCTCCACAAAATATGACTCATTACTGACACTGATTAATATTTGCTGACAACATGTCTTTTGTTAGTGTCAAACTCTCTTTTTCTACTTGATAATTCTCCTCGCAATCAATATTTATACACTTCACCGGCTGGTGACATCTTATATCAATCGAAACATAGCGCTTTTGGTTGTTACGTGTGTAATGCTCATATGACATAAGACATACAAGGTCATATGCCAATTTCATATGACCTTAAAAGACTGAACTTCAAAAGCAATCGTTAAGTGAAGAATCTCATTGCTTGCTAGGGTCTTGGAAAAACTTCCAAATTTTTGGAAATTAAACAGCTTTCCGATGGTAGAAGACGAGCTCGGAAATTGCTGCTCTGCAGTTTCTGATCATTTCTTCATACACTGATTCCTCAAGGAAACAACTGACCCCATATGTCTCGAAGAACAAAACAATTTTCTTATATCCAACTTTTTCTGCAGAAAGACTTCGTCCAGTTTTCTTCTCATTCATGTTTGCATAGCTTCAAATCGTTATTTTTATATCCCTACCTTATTCATGCTTGTACTTTTTTACCAAGTTTTAAATAAAAAGGATTCTAGTCATTTTTTCTCTTTCTTATTTATTTAATGAAGTATGTATGTATGTATGTATGTATGTATGTATGTATGTTGATTTGCTGCTACTTTACCCTTATTTATCCTTTCTGGATTTGATTACTTGTCCATTTGTTATTTACCCTTTTTATTTATTTTTCTTCTTTTCTACACGGAACTTCTTTATAAGCGCTTTACTACTACTCGTATTCACAGATTTTCAAGGCTAAAATTGCTTTTCCGACTAGTGATTTCGAGGAAGGTTATTTACCTCGCCCAAGAAGAAAAAAGTGACGAATGAAAGTGGGACATGGGTCAACAGGTAGCACAACTTCCTTACGGACTATTTTTTGTCTTTCGTCGGGCGTCCAATCACTCTTCCCCGTTTGTCAGGCATGGCTACAGTGTCAGGTCGATTCCACTTCTCAAGGAAAGAAAAAAGCAGACGAGGTGTACGTGGGCGCTGGATCCCACGTTCAACAGGGAGGAGGACAGTCGCAGGACAGGAGGACAGTCGGGGTGACAAGTTACGACTGAATGGGAGCGGAAGGGTCGCATTAATTTGTTTCCCATACTGTACTAGGATTCCTCTGGAATTGATAAAAACGACAAAGCGGGACAGATCGCTTCTACAATTCTATTTGAGTCAGTAGTAGAATTTGACGCAGCTTTTCATCCAGTGTAGAAAATCCACGCATAGGCGGGACTCGAACCCTAGAGCCTTCCAATCTACATTAATTAATTAATCTTCATTACATTAATTAAGGAACTCCACCTACAGTTTTAATCATGGACGGAGAGAATAATATTACTTGAGAAAATGAAAAATAATAATACATTTATATAATGTGAGAGCAATACAACGTAAATACTACATAATTCATGACCTTAGCAAGTGGGTTGTGGCTCACCTTCAATTTATGAGGATCTTGCACGCAAATGCTGGGTTTTCGTGTTCAAGTCTTCCCAATCGGTAGCTATTACGGCTCCGCTCCTACGTTTTGTGTAGTAGGAAGTTATCCACTCACGCATACACAAAGAGTATGAATTTTCTTCGCCGTGAACGTGTTTTGCCTCTGTGACCTTAAACCCGAGAGGGAAGCACATGAGTGAACCTGGGCGAAAGGTCACGCAAACCCAGAAAGGGCGGTTAATGATTTTTGCCACAAACCTTTCTGATTCTCTTTACCCCCTCGCAAAGCGTGAGTTCCTTATTGGATTTTGACAAACGAAAGTCAAAAGGTTCATTATTTCTGATTTTGTACCATCATTAATAATTAAAATAGTCGTCTTTTATCCTAACACTTTTTCAAAAAAATGAAGTTCAAGGCCTTCATTATATTCCGAGTTAGTTTTCCTTACCTCTCATTTCCCATAATCAATCTGTCGAAATCATCCTTCACCCCAGGAATGGCTCTATCGGTTGGGAACTGGCATCATAATAAAAATACACTTACCCAAAGCGAGATATTTATCAAAATATTCGTCTTCAGAGCAATAAAAGCGTTCATTTCACATAGCGATATATTTCTGACATTCTTTCCTCCCGCCGTAAGCTGGAATCCTTTTGAAGTTCTTCCGCTGATCGCTTTGACCTATTGTGAGCCTCAGACTGAGAGTTCCATTGTCTCCGTCCTCAGGGATTCACGAAGAGGCCGGATGTTCGCGTCACCAGAGATCGTCTGAAGAGTCAGGCCTTCCTTTGGAATCGACGGCTCACAGGATGCACGGTACAGAAACGATAAATCGACTCTCGAAAATTCCGTGTACTGTGCAAGCCGGTCCACACACCATTGGCTACTCCTCTGCCCTTGGTATTTTATTCAACACCCCTTTCCATTATTTTTGTTTAGTAGTAATATATTTTATGGAAAAGGAGAGAAAGAAATTACCTTCAACAAAATCGAAGTATATACTTACACATTTACAACTGCTAAGCACATTCCAACATACGTGTTTTGAGAATTTTCTTCACCTTCAGTGTTCATATAAGTAACATGATCCAGATGAGAAAGTAACTCGAAGCACGTGCAAGGTTTTACGTTGTTTACTCGCGCCAAATGTGAATGGTTTTATATAAACAATTTAGTGGAATATTTCTTCTTCTTCTTCTCCATAAACCGGGAGAGATGGCTCAGTGCATCAACCTGAAGTCACTGCAGTCCCTCTGACCGAGAGGTCCTAGGTTCGAGTCCCGACGGCGGCAGGATTTTCGACACTAGCTTGTCAGCTAGGTCGAATTCAGTTGCTGTCTGGAGGAGAATTCTAGTGGCCGGCTGCTCTGATCGGTTAGTTTTCCGTGGTTTTCTGCGATCAACACCAGGCGAATGCCGGAGCAGTACCCTAACAAACGTGCCACGAACCGCGCGCGATCTTTCCTTCCTCTTCCTTGTCCTATCATCTCCTCTTACACATACACTTACACTAACATGGCTCTACAACTACCAACATGCCGGGAGACCGGTCGGGAACTTACAGCTTGTCCCGGCTGGGGCGGTGTCCCGCTGGTGGGAGATACCTGGTTGAGGGGAAACCCCGCTAATCGACGGTAGGTCGACGCCAGATCTCGCCATCCAGCGGGGGAAAGATCATCGCCACCTCCCGAGAAAAACACACGCACTACACTTACGGGACTAATGACCAAAGTAGTTGATGCGCCCAGGAAACATCATTCAATCAATCAAAATCTTCTCCG
The DNA here is from genome assembly GCA_031308135.1 of Acheta domesticus. Classification (NCBI taxonomy): domain Eukaryota; kingdom Metazoa; phylum Arthropoda; class Insecta; order Orthoptera; family Gryllidae; genus Acheta; species Acheta domesticus. Next base: position 18,931,849 of record JAHLJT010009419.1, on the reverse strand, counting down.
TAATGAAATTTCCGAAAAAGTCTGCGGAAGTCTTGTAAGTTCAATGATTGATAAATCCCCGTAGATAGAGTTTTAGTGATCTCATCTTTTTATACCTGCAAGGAAAGATCTCGGCCTGGTCCATCGACCAGGCATTCAATCATATCGTATATTGTTTGCAACTATGAGCGTAAACAGCATTTGTGTCAATGATTTGAAATTCGCGTTGACTATTTTGTCTCTGGGACTGTTTTCTTCGTAAATAACAATATTTTATAAGAAACAGGTGGTACTTTCCTCTAGAGAATTAGTATTTTTTACCAAATTTATCCGTGGGCAATTTTCTCCTCCTACTTCCCTATTCTTTTCCTTCGCTGCCTCCTCTTCCCCTCAAGCTTCTCCTCAACGTTCTCTTCCTTCTTCTTTTCCTCTCCTCCTCTTCTCTCTCTCCTCTTCTCATTTAAAAAATAATTTCTTTCGTGCCCTTTATATTCATTTTAGTTTTTATGTTATTAAGAAAAAGCTCCTATTTGGGTTCTCTCGCTTATGTTCACGTAGAATTAATGTAAAACAAACTTCATAATTCCTGACCGGCTCCTGAAATGCTTTCAATTTTCTCTTAAAACAACACTGCTCATTATTTTATCTATTCAAAGAATTCGACGGTATCACACAAACAATACGGATGAAACCGTACAAATCTGTAAAAAGTTGTTTGAGAGGCTAAGAATATTTGAATGGGGTAGTGGAATAAAAAGAAAATAATGTAGTGAGAGAAAATATAGTATGAACAGTATTAATGAACCTGAGGATGTAGAAGATTGTAGCGAAGATAAAGTGGCTTTGAAAATGAAAAGGCAATAAGGAAATAATGGAACAAGGATTGACGGAATGGAAATGCGGTTAAATTAGACTCAGGAAAGATTAAAATAAAAAAAACTACCTTTATTTAAGAATTATAAACTAAGGTTTCAGACAATTTAGAGGACATTAAACGAGAAGGAACAAAATCCTGGAATTTAGACCTAGGAAGAGTGAAACGAAGTCGTTGGTTCTTATACAGATACGTATGGCGTTGTATACGGCACCATCATGAAAGGGTAAAACATTGCGCATTTTCTAAAAGTTCTACCCTCATTGTTCAGATCACGAGTCATTAACTGGTTTGAGTCGTACAAGTGGTCACACCGTAGACGCTACACATATTACAAGTTTTTGAACATTATTGTTGTAAAAGCAGAACTCTACAAGTTAGTTGTTTTGTAAACTAAAGTTATCTCACAACAAATTATTTCTTTTGATTTAATTACGCAAAATCAATGGTTTTATAATTTTCTGAATATTTGACTTGATTCTGAGTGTGTTATTCACATTTAGACTTATTTTAAGATAATCATGTCTGGGTGCATAATGCAACTAGGTTTTGACGCATTTAATTTGTTCAATTTATTGAGGGATTAATCTTTAACCATTAATATACTCATATTTTACACTTCTGGAAAATTAAAACAAAATATTGTATTCGATAAAACCCCTTGAATTTCTTAAAAAGAATATGTAATGTTGGTTCTATACTGATGATCTGCACTTTTGTGCCTCTATTTTCCATGTCCAAGTACCATTTCCATCTCCTTTCTTTTCAACCTTTTTTCAGCTGTATCTCCGCTATTTCTTTCGTAAAAGATTAATGGTCATCAAATTGAAATTGTCTCCTCTCTAACTCTAAGACTGATAAACGATACAACGCGCGTTAACTTGACTATTCGCGATATTAAATTCTACTAGCACAAATGCAGTTCTACTTTCATGAGTAGTGGTTTGAAAAGTTATCCTGGCTATATAATATCCCATTCTTCCTGTTGGTATCGTCGCAATGCTTTAATTACCTTTTCCACCTACTTTGCCATCGTTCCACTGAAATGGATTGTGAATGATGTGTTGTGACCAACCTTAGTGTGATGGTCACACTTGGCAATTAAAATCCCCGGGCGACGGTCGCCTAAACGCGCGCGCCACCTGGTAGGAAACCACTGCGCCCGCGGCCGGCCTAGGTCAAGGAGTAAAGTTGCAATAGAGATTCCGTGGAAGTATGGTGGTAGCTTGCTGAAGGCAGGGAACATGGGAACAGAAAGTTACGAAAATCTGTGGTGTGAGGTTGAGTTTTTGCGCTGGTGGCCGTGAGCCCAGTCAACAGGAAGGAGAGATTGTTTGTGCCAGTGGTGGCTAGAGGCACGATCGACGGAGCGGAGGCGTCTGGTCTTGGAGTACTGGAGTTTGACGTGGTTACATGGAGGACACGTTGTGCTTAGGAGCACGATAGAGCGCCGGCAGCCACATTTTTTCGTTGTGAGTTTTGCGCTGGTGGCAAACGCCACGGCCACCGAATTAAGGTCGGTATTCAAGACAAAATAATTTTGTATTGACTATAGTGAATGCCCAGATATCGTAAGGAGAACTGAGAATTCTGAAGAAATTGACTAGAACACGCAGGTTGAAGTTTGGCTCCTGTAGTTACATCCCACAGATTGTTTTGACATTGTGACACATGTTTGATGATGGGTATATCCGTTCCACGTGTATTCTCATAGTGGCTTGGTAACATGTGCAGAAGATATTTGAAGTTGGGTATTTTTCGGGTGAGAAGACATTGCTGATTTTTGGAGGAGTTTTGTCATGTTAGTGGGACGTAAGTGAGGTTTCTGTTTTGAAAGGAGTATTATGGAGGGCAGTGTTGGCTCTGGGTGAGGTCAGAAATCTATTAGAAATATTTATGAATCGTTAAGAAAGTTATAAAATTGTATTTGCTTCGAACTATTGGAGAATCCAGGTGAACTTGAACAATTGAATTATATTGAGTTTGGATGCCTGTTGAGAGGAAGTAAGGCGTGAGTTCGGTTTCAATCGGGGGGGGGGGTGTAGTGTAATAAAGGTTAACTGTATATACTAATTTCATGTGAGTACTTCAGTGCTTTTCAAAATTATGATTGATTCAATTTATTTGAATTTCAATTCAAATTTTGGTCACAGAGAATATTGATGTGATTTCAATTTGTGTTAATTCTAAAAATGATTAATGGCAATTCTGTATTTTTGGTATTGAGTGAAGTTGTGCAAAGATAAATTATT
>JAHLJT010009419.1:18775203-18927744 GCA_031308135.1 Acheta domesticus | reverse complement strand
ATCATGAAAGGGTAAAACATTGCGCATTTTCTAAAAGTTCTACAACTCATTGCTCAGATCACGAGTCATTAACTGGTTTCAGTCGTACAGTGGTCACACCGTAGACATACACATATTAAAAGTTTTTGAACCTGATTGTTGTAAAAGCATAACTCTACAAGTTAGTTGTTTTGTAAACTAAAGTTATCTCACCACAAATTATTTCTTTGATTTAATTACGCAAAATCAATGGATTTATAATTTTCTGAATATTTGACTTGATTCTGAGTGTGTTATTCACATTTAGACTTATTTTAAGATAATCATGTCTGGGTGCATATGCAACTAGGTTTGAACGCATTTAATTTGTTTAATTTATTGAGGGATTAATCTTTAACCATTAATATATTCATATTTTACACTTCTAGGAAAATTAAAACAAAATTTTTGTATTCGATAAAACCCCTTGAATTTCTTAAAAAGAATATGTAATGTTGGTCTTTACTGATGATCTGCACTTTGTGCCTCTATTTTCCATGTCCAAGTACCATTTTCATCTCCTTTCTTTCAACCTTTTTTCAGCTGTATCTCCTGCTATTTCTTTCGTAAAAGATTAACGGTCATCAAATTGAAATTGTCTCCTCTCTAACTCTAAGACAGATAAAACGACACAACGCGCGTTAACTTGACTATTCTACTAGCGCAAATGCAGTTCTACTTTCATGAGTAGTGGTTTGAAAAGTTATTCTGGCTGTATAATATCCCATTCTTCCTGTTGGTATCGTCGCAATGCTTTAATTACCTTTTCCACCTACTTTGCCATCGTTCCACTGAAATGGATTGTGAATGATGTGTTGTGACCAACCTTAGTGTGATGGTCACACTAGGCAATTAAAATCCCGGGCGACGGTCGCCTAAACGCGCGCGCCACTGGTAGGAAACCACTGCGCCCGCGGCCGGCCTAGGTCAAGGAGTAAAGTTACAATAGAGATTCCGTGGAAGTATGGTGGTAGCTTGCTGAAGGCAGGGAACATGGGAACAGAAAGTTACGAAAATCTGTGGTGTGAGGTTGAGTTTTTGCGCTGGTGGCCGCGAGTCCAGTCAACAGGAAGGAGAGATTGTTTGTGCCAGTGGTGGCTAGAGGCACGATCGACGGAGCGGAGGCGTCTGGTCTGGAGTACTGGAGTTTGACGTGTTGTTACATGGAGGACACGTTGTGCTTAGGAGCAGGACAGAGGCGCCGGCAGCCGCATTTTTTTCGTTGTGAGTTTTGCGCTGGTGGCAAACGCCACGGCCACCGAATTAAGGTCGGTATTCAAGACAAAATAATTTTGTATTGACTATAGTGAATGCCCAGATATCGTAAGGAGAACTGAGAATTCTGAAGAAATTGACTAGAAACACGCAGGTTGAAGTCTGGCTCCTGTAGTTACATCCCACAGATTGTTTTGCCATTGTGACACATGTTTGATGATGGGTATATCCATTCCACGTGTATTCTCATAGTGGCTTGGTAACATGTGCAGAAGATATTTGAAGTTGGGTATTTTTCGGGTGAGAAGACATTGCTGATTTTGGAGGAGTTTTGTCATGTTAGTGGGACGTAAGTGAGGTTTCTGTTTTGAAAGGAGTATTATGGAGGGCAGTGTTGGCTCTGGGTGAGGTCAGAAATCTATTAGAGATATTTATGAATCGTTAAGAAAGTGATAAAATTGTATTTGCTTCGAACTATTGGAGAATCCAGGTGAACTTGAACAAATGAATTATATTGAGGTTTGGATGCCTGTTGAGAGGAAGTAAGGCGTGAGTTCAGTTTCAACCGGGGGGGGGGGTGTAGTGTAATAAAGGTTAACTGTATATACTAATTTCATGTGATACTTCAGTGCTTTTCAAAACTATGATTGATTCAATTTATTTGAATTTCAATTCAAATTTTGGTCACAGAGAATATTGATGTGATTTCAATTTGTGTCAATTCTAAAAATGATTAATGGCAATTCTGTATTTTTGGTATTGAGTGAAGTTGTGCAAAAATAAATTATTTGTAATTTCAGTGAATTGTGGGTAAGAAAAGTTACATACGAATGTTAATGTGAATGTATTGTTGAAGGAGAGTTCCATTCAATATTTGTAGGCAGAAGGTGCTCAAATTCCGTATGCAAAATGCATGTGCTCTTCCTTCTCATGTATCTTGTGGGCATGTCTCATCTCACTAGAGATTTTTTGTATTCAATTTGTTGAATTTCGAGTTATTTTGTGTCACAGAGAATGTAGAGGTTTGTGGTTACGATTTTGTGTTGTTTTTTTCAAAATTTCAAAAAAGAGCCACGTTCCCTCTGAAATTCCCCACAACCGACCTACACGTCCGGTTACAGTGCGAATGATTGTGAATGATGTGAATGATGTGAATGATGTGCATGATGTGAATGATGTGTATCAATTCTGATTCCCTCTTATTCTAAGAATTCAGTTGATAAAATACTTACAAATGTTAAACCCTGACCGATTTGTGCATTTTTGGAAATCATTTGAAAAATTAATTTATTTCTAACAGCTTTAAATTGTGGTTTCCTATTTGATATTTTCTGTGGGATTAATTCAGAATATTTATCTGTTAGATCAATGAGAGATAGTATATATCTATTGCCCTTAGATTCTGGCACTAGACTTGCAATATCCACACAAACTTACTCAAACAACCCAATCGCAACCTGGGTTTGAAACGAAAGATGTTTCTTCCTTACCTCTTATCTATCCTGCGCGCCGGCGTAAATCGCGTGTCTTCACAAATGTAGCAAACGCTTTTTTATAATTTCACAAGCAGAGGCGTATCTACGGTATGGAGAACATGGCACGTGCCATGGGCGCTACTCTCAAGGGGCGCTATTTAAAGTATTCCACCTAAAACAAATAACAACAACCTAATTTGAAGTAACTTGACTGAGGCGCAAGTTCTGTGCTTGCCAGGGGCGCCTGATTACCTAGATACGCCTCTGTTGACAAGTAAAAATAGCTTTCTATCGATAGCCCAGGTTTGTAGACTCCCACATGACCCGACCTGACTCTTTTCGTTGGCGTATTCACGAAAACATATTTGGTCAGAAAAATTGAAATCTCGTTGATAAAATAAATATTAATTTAATGAAGGGGAAGAAGAAGGAAAAAAGTAATGCACTTCTGAATTCTCTGAGTTTAGGAAATTCTGTTCACCTTCTTTCAATCGTCTTCTACGTCATTTTTTCAAATCCTCATCTAAGCATTTGAGGTTCTATAAACTTTCACGAGTAAAATAAGCTATTTGATAATAATTACCGTAGTCATTATCTAGACCTAAATATCGTCATTTCTTAATTTTAATTTGGCAATAACTCCATCCAGACCTAACTCTTCCTCATATTTTTGCAATTCAAGTTCTATTAGAAAATATCTCTCTCCTTCTATTTTTAATTTTGAAGCTTTTGTTTGTATTGATCAACTAAACTCTGGAATAATGCTCGTTGCAAGTTTATTATATGAACGTTTTTTAAATTTCAGTAGTCATCCAACATTTTTTGCATTAATTTTTGTAGTTTCATTTCCCGATAAATAGTTTTTAACTTGTTACTTTCATGCATAACTAAAGCTCTAGTTTATATTTTCCCAAATTTTACAATTAATTCAACCCCTACTACTGGCAAATAAATCAAACTCTTTTTATCAACAAACTTAACCAAATATCGATTTTTCGTCGAAATATTTCGCTTCTTCTGGACTTTTTGAAGTGATGGCTAATTCGTCAGAGGAATTGAACTTGCAATAATATAATAATTCTTAACGAATGCCAATAATATGACAAATAATGTGCCGTTATCGTAACATTTTTAAGCTGTTTGAACGGAAGGCTTGGAGTGAACAAACAAAAGAATGAACAGTGACCGCCAGTGTACCTACGTATTATGAATGTACCTGGCACAAATTGCTAGTTCTCCGCATTGGGGTCGATTCCATGTCACAAAGGTTCGGTTAACACACGGAACGTTTCTCTATGTCTCTGTACCTCTCACAGAATTTGCTTACACTTTGCTGGGTGTTGACGCTGTCCGCGGAGATACCAGTCGCTGCAGAGAACCAAACACACCACACGAACATCACGACACGTGGGTCTCTCTAAGGTATGAACTTTCGCCACATTTAATAGCTGAATGCTCACAGAATCCAAGATGGCAATAGCTCTGGTCCCAAACGCGATACTCGTCGACCAGGATCGTCAACCTGTTTGAGATGCTTCTGGTGGCTGGAAGACAGCCTCTCTCCACAAAGCCTAAGTGGTCGGGTGAAGGTACCCATTATTAGGCGGCCATTGATCTTCCAGTGGAAGGCAGAGGCAAACCACCTCTGTGATCAACCACCCAGGAAAGAGGAGGACATAAAGACGCAAGTGTCTCGCCTCACCTGTTCGCGTAAATGAGTATAGCATCGACCACGCATTGATTTTCGCCTTCTCTTGCCATATAATAGCGCACGAGCAATATTGTCTTAAATGTTTACGCGTCGTCGTGCTTCGATTTGCTTCTGTTTGCGTGGGCAGACGTCCTCCTAATGAGGTTCCCAAGTGGCTTGATGGAAAGCAGGAATCCCTCAGGCTCAGTGTTCAGTGACGTCAGCCGGAACAAATTGAAAGACGCCAGAGGAACAGCGCGGAGAGGGATGGCGTCCGCAGAGAGAGAGAGAGAGAGAGGGAGAGAGAGAGACAGAGAGCTGGAAATGTCTGACTCAGCCCGATTCCCCACAGAGACACTAGCGCCCCGCTAGGCTTTTACGGAAGAGTCTCTCACAGGCCTGCCAAAAGAGTGACAATTGAAAGGGTCGGGGCAACTTTTGTAATAATCTCGGTAGTTGCAGGCGAGATTCTGTGGTATGTGTTCATATTTGAGATGAAGGATGACATATCACCAAGTAACAAATGCATATCAATACTCGTATTTTATTTACTGACCATCATGTAAAGTTTAAAACTCCAAACTAGCGTCTGGTAATTTTCCCTTATCTTAAGTAATCACAGGAAACGTAATTTCTACTACGTTCTTCACACAAACACAAAGTTTTTAAATCAGACAAGAATCTAATTATTCATAGACATAATTTATAGTATCAAAATATATAATAAGAACCAACTTCAGATAATGTGATCAAGAAACCTGAAAGGAAGAGTAAAATATACACAGTGACAATTTTCATTATTCCTTCAAAAAACACAATTGTGTTTGGCATATACAATAATTTATTCAAGGTGAAAAAGACTTATATAATAATACAAACTGTGATATCAAAAATGCTAAGCCGCATTCTCATCGAAGTAATAAAACAAAAATATAATGACGTCATAAAAACCATAAGGTGTCATTGTCCATGCCGTCTACTAGTAACTAATCTTAAAAATAAAATTGGAGACGTTTAGTTCACTCATATGTAATATGAAACTGGGAAATGTTTGTGACACAATGTAAAAAATACGAATATTTGATTAGAATAAAAATTTACTTAATTTTTTAACTTTAAGTATCACGACCGATTCAAGGTAACAAGGTCCGTATCATCTGGCCCACAGTTAAGTAGTTAATATTCTTACTTCTGTTATCCAATTGCTAAAGTGGACTCAAAGCTTACGGCCCCCTTACACGTTTGGGATTTGGGCATTTTAATACTATTTTGCCTATTCAACATTTTTAACAGTAGAACGGCGGTGAATCTGATACACACAGAACAGCGGGGAGGGGTCATTTTGACACCTTGAATTTGATGTATTGAATTCGAATTTTTTTTATAACAGAGATTTATTTAGGTGAGCATATCTTTCTTACATCTAAAAAGCATTTTAAACATCTAAATGCATTTTTTGGAACTGATTTCCATTTTTTTTAAACACATTTTCCACAAACGGCTTCATGGCACTTCTCACACAAATCGCTGGTTTTGTTGCCTTTGCATAAACCGATCTGGCACTTCTTTCGCTTTTTGGATGGTCCCGAAACTACTGTCTCTTTTCTCCTTTGTGTACATCTTCTGACCAATCCCCTCCCTTCAGTTCACTAGGCAATTGAAGAATGAACTTTTTCCTTTTCATCTTTTCATTAGTTACATGATTGTAGATAATCCAAGCATTGATTGCCGCCATGTCCAATATATTATAGAACACATGCATCGGCCATCTCTTGCATGCTGCTTTGGTGCTATATTTCTGAGTCATTTGGTCTACCACGTCTACCACATATTTTGTGTGTAATAGAACGTTACAGTTTCCGGCTTCTTTTTTCCTGACAGCTACTTCACGATGACCTGTGTTGAGAAGCATGACGTCCTTTTTTCTTCTTTGACTGATACACTGTGAAGGTGCAGTTTGTGTTACCTGGAGTATGTCGTAAAATAGCAGACGACTGAATTTCAGCATTTCGCTTCAACTCATCAGGGATTTCACGACGGATCGGATTGATTGTTCCCACTAATAATGTTTTTTTCTCTCTAGCAGCTTTTTAGCAAGTTGAAGAGACGTGAAAAATTTCTCAGTTGTCACGTTTCTTCCTTGGCTTAGAAATGACTCCATAAGACGCAGAACAACAAAATTCACCCAATGGTTATTTGGTCGAGCATCCTCTTTGCCAAGATAGGGAAAAGCATTGACGATGTACCTCGTTGATACATCAGCCGCAACCCAAAATTTGAGGCCGTATTTGTCGGGTTTGGCATAAACTGGGTATATCTGCACCTAGTTTTGCTCGGAAGTAATTACTCATCGATTGTTACATTTTCACCTGGGCGATAGGAACGAAAGCAGTTGTCCACAAACCTCTTCGACATTTCTGACACTATAGAAAACTTATCAGCACGAAGGCGTTCAGTTCAGGTTTTCAGGTTGATTTGTCTTCAAAACGGAGAAATCTGAGAAGCTCACGAAATCTGTCTCTTGGCACTGTGTCCTTTACGAATTTTGGTCCCCATAAACGAGACCAAACACCATCAACTGAGATACCCTTTGCACAAAATGCTCCTCGTGCGTACATGATGCCGATCATTGCCTCCAACTCTTCGAGAGACACGGTCTAGTAGTTGTTTTTCAGTACTTTCGTGCTTCTGATTCGGTGTGTCTCTTCATGAGGTGAAGCATTGATTCGTCAAGTAGCAAACGGAAGGAACTTATCACAGATTCATTTGTTCGCTGGTACGCCCGCGAAGTTGTACCACCTCGTTCTTTCAAGACTTTCACAGCTCCTCTTCTTCCAGCTGAGGAGGAGTTGGCGTTGATGGCCTCCCACTCGGTTCCATCCTTTGGCATCCATTTTCAGTGTTAAGGTATTTGGCTGTTCCTGTTGAAATGATCGAGGAGAAGATTGAGTTACATCAAATATTGAATCTTCTTCCGCTGACAGTTCATCACTCGAACTATTGACTTCATCTTCATTATTCCTTGGTGTTGTACCAAGTAGCCATAGTATCGTGTAAAATGGGTAACCATAGTGTTGTTGATGTATGGAGACAAAGGGAATGCAATGACAGAAATGTATTCCAATGGATTACGTATAAATATGTTCTTTTAATGTGAATAAAGAATAATTATTTTATGATGGAGAACTAATATCGACGGGAGATCAGCACATCAATATAAAAGATTAGTATATGATCTTTTTATAACATCATTTATGGTAGCGGAGCGCGAGACGTGGATAATATAGGAATCAACAAAATTGACATTTTTAACACTGAAGAAAACACTTAAAAACTGAATTTAGTATTCAAGAAACAACTAATGTAGGTGCCATTTTGACCCCGGCCGCCGTTCTAGTGTTAATACCGTCCACACTGCTTTACCAGTCCGACATTTCAATACCCTACCGTTTTGACCGTCGGAATAATCACGAGCGAGTCTGGACACAAGTCTGCTGATAATCTCTCACGACCGAAATTCGAACGCTCTTGATCAGCGTTGTCAAGGTCGATGCCACGAGTGGGAGTCCGTGGCTCGAGAGCCACGACGAAATCGCTCCTCCACACAGTTCATCACCTCGCCACCAGAGACAACGCCATCCCTGTTGTAAAATGGCGGGGTTACTACTACTTGTAATAGTTCCCTTTCCCGACGCTAGTTGCGCAGAGAAGCTTGCGGCATGCTACGGTGCCTCGACGCGTGCCACAGCCACCAGTAGAGAGGGAACACTGTCTTTAAATCAATAAACATTGGGAATCGATTTATAATAACGACAATGAACACTAAATAATGAACAGAGTAGAAAAAGAGTATATTAAAGTAAATTTCCAAATTCCTGTAAAGGAATATGAAATAATTTTGTGGTAAAATAATTAAATTAAAAATAATATTCAATAATTGAAAATGAATATAAATTTGATATATTTTAAAACTGACTCAAAATTGAAATTTATGTTGGCGGATACATTTATCTCTCCTAATCGTTAAGACGGCTCTCATGAACTGGCACTAACTGCACCCTCTCGATCAACTACCGGACCCCGACAACTCCCTTCTTCACCCCACCCCTTCATCCTGCTACGTCAGCCAATTACAGCTAATTAAGGCTGCGAAGATAACAGAGGCGGCGGCACGCCTTTGAGCGGGGCTTTCGCCTTTGACCGTCTGCCCACCTGGAAGAACCCTAGGTGTGCAGACGCGAGGTCTAAGGTCAGGCGAGGGACTGCTCGCAACGATCAGGACTCCATTTCTGCCACGATGCAATAGAGGACAATCGTGGTTGAGCCGGAGACAAAATCTATTGGAGTGTTCCCATGCAAGAAAGAACATTGAATCAGACATTTGTGAATTCTCAGTTTTGTAGGCTATTATCCAGTTTTTGACGTCATGACCATTGTTACCAAGGACTTAATGAATTTTTATTAGAAAGAAATCAACTATTTTTGGCAATTAATTCTCCGTTATGGGTAAAAGGACATGTTAATAGTCCAAATTACTTTCGACAATTTTGTGTATGTTTTTCAAGATGTACTATGTCACGTATGATGTATTATGTTGTAGATGTAAAAGTCAAATGAAATCAACAATGAAATATTTATATTTTCATTTGTATGTTGGAAGAAAAACTAACCATAGGATAACGCTTTTCACAGTTTAAAAAACAGTTTTTCACAGTTTATGCATATTTTTGGTTTCAAGTATTTGAACCAATTTATTTTCCTTAATCGAATATAGAGCGGTCTTAACTTCAAGATATTATTTTCTATTCTAAATTTTGACTTATTATATTCACGACAGTTTGATCTCATTTAGGAGATCTGGTATAATAGAAATTCTCTCTTTCCGGTGCTGTGATTCTTGATGTACTAAGTAAAGAATGGCTCCAAAAAGGACTGTCAACGTAAGAAAGGAAAACAGATTTGTAATTTCTGTGAAAGCATATACCAGTATCACTTATTAAAGAAAATTACGGAAATGGTTTTGTGTTTCTTAAAGGGGAGAACTCTCACGAACTATTTTTAGATATTATAACAAACGTTTATATATTTTCACCCGACGTTATCATTTTTTTCTGTTCAAAACTTTATATACATTAACGCATTTTCCCGATATTACATCAACTTCCTTTTCAGTCATAATTGGAACGATAAAAACATTTCGACACTGAGACATCTTCCAGTCAAACACTTTTCACCAGAGGATAAATGTTAATATCACTAGGATGGTGAAAAGATCCATATAAAGTAAATATATATGATACATGTATATGGTGAACCTTTCTCCTTGTCAAATCCGAGCAGCTCAAATAGCTCCCGCGCACTTAATTACGTTGAGGACATTATGAGGACGAATGAGCTCTCGACGGATGTGATCGTGAATGATCCCTGAAACGGTCTTCCAAAAACACAAATTGACAGCTATTTTTAACTTTCACAAAAAAGCTTCGTTGCAGCTCCGAGAGTATTTGGGGACAGTAGAAACATACGGATCCAAGTGATATATTGTCCTTTTTTGAGCTTTTTTGCATGGATATACTGCATAAATGTTCATGCCACATTGATCCAAGCGCAAAAACCACCATTATCAATATGAACTTCTCAATCTCCCACTTCCCTTCTCCCGTTCTCTCAGACCAAATACCAACGCGTTTCCCTCATTTTCTCTAAACGACGAGAATGCCACTTGGGTCAGTATGGTTCCCTTCTCGTCATTTCATGTCACCGGAATGCCTTACGAAGCCCATGTGACGTGTGTTTAAAAATAAAAAGGCCAATGAATCACCCGGCTCATCGCGTGGAAATATCAGGCGTTTCGACTGTTGACTCTTACTCATGGTGGACACATCATATGAAATATTCTACAAAACGTAAGACTCTTGGAAGTGAGCATCTTACATGCAGGAATAAAATGACCGTTATTTATACACTGATACTTGGAATAGCACATTTTGTCTCTTTTATGCAGGATTTTTTTGTAAGCGAGTTCTCTTACAAAGGTGATTCTTATTTTGAAAGGATGCCGCCAAAATATGTGCCAGCAAAATCAAAAAAATACCTTGATTTGATTTAGGTACTTTTTTTTACTTTCACAATGGGATTTTCAATTTTGGCTATCGGTCTTATTGTTGGTCAATGTACAATAGTTCAACTAAAAATGCTTGTTCCATCTTGTCAGAAATTTTGTTAATGTTGTGAGTAGCCGGTTAATTTGCACATTAGCCAGACTGTTTGAAACAATGTTGCTTAACTTCCATGTTTTCAAGGAGCGTAGTAAAGCAATTCGGCTAACATCGTCGGCTATCCGGACGAATGACGGAAATACCTAAAAGCACAGTAATTACACACAAGCGCCTGATGCTACCAATATGATACCAATGAAGACCCCAAATAGACGTAGTAACTTATCTAAGAGCTCCCACCTTGCATAATCACACATATCCTGACACGTATGTATTCACCTTGGGGTTCTTACGTTCTCGAAATTTTACGTTAATACGTTCCATCAGATGTTACGCTCTCAAACTCGGAATTTTTTTTACTAGGGGGTGGATTTTAATGAAATTTTATTTTCCTTTTCGCTTAGAACAATGCCTTTTAGTACAGAAATTAATTTTGTTATGACGAAAGTAAATTAGCCATTTTTTATATCGTTTTTTTTTTGTATTTTCAGCAATTTCGACTAATAAGTAATTTTTTACCTTTTTTAGTCATTTTAATGCATTTTTTCACTGATTTCATCGATTTTTAATATCATATCAATGGTACTTGCTTCAAATAACATTTTAGATATGCAACAAATGTTCTCCACAGAATTCCCGAGAAGACCATTCCCAATTTCTTTGCTCAGAAAATGTAATGTCAGTCCTTGTGAGTATGTAATCCAAAGTTCCTGTGATCAGTTGTCAGGTCAGATCAACGCCATAGTTGGTTTGACTGATTTGGGTAAATAAAGACAGAGATTCCCTGGTGAAGATTAGTCCATACCAAAAGTTTGGAGGCTGAGTTCACATGAACGGATAGAAGAAGCCTCGATTACATCAATAATATATCCAAACGTTTGAGTTGTTCATCCGAATTGGTTGTGATGTTTTTAAAGACAAGAAAAATGACGTAAAAAGTCATTTTAAGAGCATTTTATTGATAAATTTTTTGCGATGTTTTAGGTCATCAGAATCCTACCCCTAGTTATTACAGTTTGTATCTGCGCTATATTTTCTGTTTTCTTCCGTCCGAGTTTCTCCAATCTGCTGAGAATGCGACTGTGGACTCAGGCGTTGGCTTTCTTTCTTCGGATGCTATTGTTCTTTTATGTCGGCAGGGTTTTATTACTCCTAAAATAAACAAAACGTTGTGGTTTGTGATTGCCTCTCTCGACCAAAATGGCTGAGACAAACGTGATGAAACTGTCAACAAGTACGTAAATAAAAGAAATGCTTGTGAATTGGATGCATATTAAAATGAAACTTTTGTGTAATAAAATATGCCTTATTACATTCGAAGGAGTAAGAGTAGTAAATGCGTTTCAAATCTAACTTTCTTTAATCAAATTATAATACCTTTAAAAAATATTTTATTCTAATTTTTAAAAAATTGACATACTTCTGGAATTCGAAAACATACTAATAAAAAGTGCCGCATATGGTTGTCGTAACTGATTTAAAATTGGCGGCTAAGCATCATAATGTCATAGTACATAGGTATTTTAACTTCTATATGCCACTACCTCGACTGATTACATCCCTCATAAAGACGCCTTATAGAGTATCTCAATTTCAGACAATACCCAATGGTTGACATTACGAAGATACAGATACCTCGGAGAAAGATTCGCAGACAGTGTGACGAGATAAGTGACACCGTAAAAGACGGTCTTACGACATTCCGTAAATATCTTAAACCCTTCGGATGCAAATTTTCAATAGGATTTCGCTCAACTACCACTTCTGAAATGTTGGGAGTCATCTTCAGATCAGATCATTGTTCACCTTCGGTCTGTTCATCTAAATATCAAATACGATGAAACGATGATATGATGACACTGCATTACCCAGTTAAGCAAACAATCAAGAACAGCAAGGACTCAGGCTGCATCTAGAAGATACCAGCACTGCATAACATCTACCAGTTTTACAAATCCATTTTGAGAATATCTGACGGGACTCAGTAAAGAAGGCATTGTAAAATACTACAGTTTGTTTAGCTAAATAATGATGATAGTAAGTTTTCTTAACAGTATTTTGCCACGCTTAACTTCTACCGACTTTCCCGTATATCCACTTTGATCCCGACTTTAGCTGACATTATTTTTTCTCTTAGAGTATATGAAAAACGTGACGGATATGTGTTGATAACATCTCAAGAAACAAAGGTCTGGTTCAGAATTTAGACTAAGTATAAACAAACATTTACATTTTACTTATATTCGAAATAAAGCTTGTCTGAACGACAAAGAAAATGAAATCAACTCTCAAGAATGCTATTTCCTTTTTAATTCAAGTTTGCACTGTATAATTAAAAATTGGTCCACAACACTTCTCTGAGAAGCAAACTAACATTTGGGAGGGTTGAGAACAATCGCTAAAGAAAGAGCAGAAAAAGCGTTGGATCCAAAAGGCAGTATAGTCCAGTAACGTGGTGCTAAAAAAAAGGCGCTATTCAGCAAAAAATTCGAAAGTTTTATCTCCCAGGTTCTATACGTTTTTGGTGATGACGAATTCGAATCTCTGGATTTCCACCTACAGAAATGTAGACTACACAAAAAAAGATTGCAAAAATCCTAAAAGTTTGGCATTTTTTGTTTATATCTCGACAACTATGCGCTTTATTGAAATTACTAGATGGTAATAGTTGGCAATGTCCAGCAATTCGCACAAATAACTAGAGGAGAAGCACATTAGTTTTTGTAGAGTTCTAGAGCTAAAACCTCATGGCAGTGACCATAAAAAATTCGACTTCCGACTAATATCATTTAATATAGTTCTTGCTATTTTGCTATAACTAATGTTATATACTTGATAATTATGATAACAATAACGACAAAACCTTAGACAGTTTCGAAACTTCGTGCTACGGAATGGAAATACCCCATCAAAATTTCGAAATGTCTGTCCAAAAATTTCTCGTATAGATAACAGCTAAACAAACTAAACTCATGACTCCTTAGGATCATGACACGGTTTTAAGAGCTTAAACCTTCCCGTTTCCGAGATAAGAACTTCAGCATCACATATTGCAATGAACATGTTTTGCGGGTTGTATGTACATCTGCAGTTTCCATATAGCATAATATACGAAATCCTAATATTTTCGTCTAAAAATAATTTTTATGCACTTCTAACAGAGGAGGATAATTCCCTATCCACGGTAGGACATTTAGGTGTTTTTTTGTCTGCCTAATATTATAAATGGTATAAAAGCGTCATTTACTTTATTACTTTCCCGTATACGTACGAATATACGGAGTAATGTACATAGTATAGGGAAAGTTATGTAATGCTGCGCGAAAAAACGGTGAATTTTCGGCAGAAAAAAATTAATTGCCGGGCCCTAATAACAAAAAAGTGGCTAAAACCAGTTGCTAAATTAAGACAAAAATTCCCCTGACACGTGGTGTAGCCAGAATCCCTGTTTTGTAACTCCTTGATACCGAAAAAACAATTGAAAGCAAAAAGTCCATCCGTCCGTCCGTCTGTGAACATTACTAGCGCCTACACCACTCATAGGAATTTTTCCAAATTGAAGAAACCCTTGTCGATCTGGCTGTAGTCGGAGCTTTGAGATTTTGAACAACTTTCTTCAAAATTTGGGGGTACTTTACATGGACCCCCAGACATTTTCAAAATTTTCTCAAAAACCGCTCCAAATTTTTTTCTTAAATTTCTTGTAAGAATAGAGAAAATTACACCTTTTAAGGAGGCATATATCCGATTTTCACGGCTAACTCTAAATATTAGAAAATTGGTAAAGTTTCAATTATTTCGGCATCTTCCTCCAACTACAAAATTAAAGATTGATATTATTCTTCCAAATAAAATTTATTCTCCAAAGTGAGTTCTTTTACGAAGATCATGTATATTTTTTTAAAATTTTAGTAGTTTTCGCGCAATATTGCGTGCTATATGTGCAATTTTAAAAAATTACAAAAACAATATTTTCTCAAAACGGCTCTAAATTTTTTCATTAAAGGAATAAGGAATAGTGCCTAGTGAACTCTATGAGATGACATTAAAGCCATATTGCTCTATTCTTTTTTTTTCTTCAAAAATTACGAAAATATAATTTATTTTACTTGTCTCTCATGTCGTTAATATTTTATTGGCAATTTGTTCACATTGTTATACGCCATTTTCTCATAAATGGCTCCAAATTTTTTCTTCAAACTTTTCAAACGGATAGCGCTAATTACACTCTTTCATATACCGTAAAGTTCATTTTGGGATATTTATTTGTTTTGTCATAAATTACACAAATGTAATTTTTTAAAAGATTTCTCACACCGTTAATATGCACGTTTTCCACAATTTGTAAAAACTATTGGATTAAATACCATTCTCTTAAAAACGGCTCCAAATTCTTCAATGAAAATTGACATTTAGGACGAGATTTTACTGTTATTTAATATTCTTAAAAAATATTTCAATTCTACTATTACAAAACCGCAAAATTAAGGAAATGTTAAAAAAATTAGGCGGCGATAGATGGCAGCTGGCAAAAGTATGTGCCAATTCCGAATAGCTAGCTGAGAACAAAGGAAATAGAAAGCTAATACGAGAAAGTCTGTGCCATTCTGTAGCTCCACTAGTTGTAAAGGTTGTCCATTTGTTTCAAGCCTACTCCCTCGAAGAGGCTACCAGGTAGCGTATTTTTAGGCGAAATTCCTCTTCCACTATTTCAAACGACCATTTCCTGTTGATAAAAGGAGGTGCGTATGAATTTGGACATGAATTGCGACCGTTACTGTATATCCTCAACGCGCAGTTCGGATAACATCAAAGTATGACGCAGGCGCAAGTTCAGAGCGTTTGAGCAGCACGCTCATGGGGGTAGTACGCTTGGTCAGCAAAATGGCGTTCTCTGCCTTTTTTTTAGATTTGAAACTTTGAAGAGGATATCGGAATCACGATCCAGGAATACGTAGGCATGCTGTTACTGCTCGGTGAATGCCTTGGCAACGCCAACAAATCTGTAGTGCGATTTTTATAAAGCTGCCTCTCAAGACCTGTCTTCACGATGGAATATGTCACGGCATTTCGCGTCTTTCTAGGACGTGCCGCTAGATGTCGCATGATCAAGCCTTGTTTTATCATACGGTCGCGATCATGCGATATCTAGCGGCATGACCGAGAAAGACGCGAAATGCCGTGGCATGTTCGACCTTGAAGACGGGTCTTGTGGGGCAGCTTTATAAAAATTGTACTATAGTCGTAATTGTCGAGAACGATTCTCCGATCGTTGCGATACATGTGCGCAGACAATACGCAGCGCTTTCAACAGACTTGAAGAGACGGGAAGCTTGTTTTTTTGCCGATGCAGGCCGATGCAGCTTGTTCATTTGCCGATGCAGGCCGATGCAGCTTGTTCATTTGCCGATGCAGGCCACCCCAACGACTTCCTCAGCGAGCAAGTCGTGTTGGAGGCTATTTTGGACGGTGCAACTGCTAGTACACGGCACGTGGGGCGTTTTAACAAGGATGCATCATCAGCGCATATGTAATGTTCTAAAAGATGAAGGATATAAACCATACCAATTTTCAGAGGGTGCAGCTCTGGCGAGAGTAGATAAACCATCTAGAGTGGCATTCTATGAGTGGCTTCTTCTTAAACAGACGCGGGTAAATGCGTCATTCGTGAAGTGAATTAAGCTTAGGGACGAAGGACAGACTTCATGTGATGATGTTGCGAATTTCCACAACCCACACACGTGGACAACTGAAAATCGCAATTAAAAAGGACAGACATCAGCAGCAGTTTTCTGTAAATGCTTGGGCTGGCAGCGTCGGAGATCTCCTTAAAGGAGACTGGATTTTCCCGGCCGCTTGATTAGGAGGAAGTACTTTCGCTCTCTATAAGAAGACCTTCCTGGTTTATGAGAACTTGCAGACCTTGCCACGCGTGTGCGAATGTGATTCAGGCGTGATGGGCTGCCAGCCAATTTTGCGCGCGCTGTACGCAACCATGTAAGTGAACAATAAAGTGAACAATATGAACTGATCGTGAAAATGAAAAATAATGTTTAATGTAACAAAACAAAGATATATAATGAATTAGTTTACGTTTGCATTGTATACATTTAAAAAAAATATTTAATACGCCTGTAACAAGAAATGTACTTCAGCTTCCGGGTCAATGACCCCCATCTCGATCAGGTTTTTGTCCAGTTTCCTGATCCATTGAGCAAATGATGAGATGGCCCCTTGTTTTGCTTCTAGACGTAAATGTAGCTTCACTGTGCGCACGTTTTGTTGAGCACTCCTTTTGCTTGTAGTTTCATTTACCGTTGAAATTGATTTTCTATAACTCGGGACAAAACATTTTTCAAATATTTTTATTTTTCTAAAATAATTATTTTCTAAATTCAATTTTTTTCTTTTTTTTATTCTGGCCCTCAAGAAAACGTGCGCAGATAAATTTCTTTGCCCACACGTCATATACAGTTTTTTGACAAATAAATAAATAAACAATATGGGCAGCGAGGCGGGCTCTGGCGTGGACACCGCGCTCGCTGGATCGCAATCCTTTACACATTTTTTTTTCGGGATCCCTTGAAAAATATTCTTTGCGTTTTCTACTGTTGTGTACGCTACTCCATTCGAAACAGTGGACCAGAGTTGTCCAAATGGTGGCCCTCGATGCCATTTCTTGTGGCTGATGAAAAGTGATTAGTCAAACGTGAAAGTCCCTTTCATCCATTTCGCGCGTGTGCGCCTATTGCACGCGCCTTGCGGAGAATGTGACCCTCTTTATCCTTCCAGGGGGCGCGCGCAAAGTGTTCACACCAGCAGGCGGGTGTCGTAAATTTTACGACATTCAATGACTCGTGAAAAAATCAAAGAAATTGTAGAACAATGGAATTTTATGTCGCATTATAATATCTAAGAATGATATTTACTACCAAAAAACATATCCGTTGATAAACGTTCGTATTTAGTATCAAAAAGATCTTGTTCCGATCCAGTATCGTTCTGATGCTCGTCTATATTTTCAACATTCGTTTACTGTCACTGTCACTATCCAATTCATGATCTTCCTCCGATCAGACAGCTCTTGACGAATATTCTGATTTTCGTTCACATGAATTCTTTATCTCGACATTTTACAGAAAATTTCGATTAGGCCAAATTATTATACAATATTTTAGCACAACAGCGTAAAGTTTACGTCACTACGCACTTATCCCGTATAGAGCGTTAGAAAAACTGAATATAGCGTGCAAACTAAACAGTGGCTGCAGGAATGCATCACTAAAGATACCTGCAAGGAATACCAAGAACGCAGAAGTCTTTGACGACAATGAGTTGACAGCAAAACAAAAAAAATCTTCTATTGTCGTAAAATTTACGACAGCGCGCCCGCTGGAAGGTTAATGTAAACATGAATTAACCTTAGGTTTACAGATTTTTGAAGTAAATTCAGAAATTCAAAATCATCACAGTGTGTTTCACTGAGTTACGCATGGTAAGGCCCGATATTACCCATGGTTCCCCCCCCCCCCTGTTTCAGAGCATCTGGGCATGCTGCTGATATCAGCAATACAGGGAAGTCAGGTGTGCGTCGCCCGAGTAATGAAAATATGGCCCGCTACCACATTAAAGGTTTCAGTTGTGGCCCTTCAGACCTTGCAAGTTGAACACCGCTGCAGTAGACGATTTGGGGCGAGAATAGTGCGCGCGTAGGACATCGTTGGAAGTACCCCTGATGTGTTGCGTGTGCTTGGATCGCTCTTTGCGGCGCGTACGGACGTGCGTAGATTGTGCGGGTGGTCATTTCGAACACCTATTGTAAATGCTAATAAAATGACACTGCTGAAATGTTACAAAATTTGTAATTTAATTCATAAAAGTCACCAAGCTTCTGTAATAATAAAAGGAGAACAAATTCAGTAATCGTTACCTGTATTTTTATTTCATTCATCTCCTACTCAGATTAACAGTTAGTAAGCTGCTTATTTCGCTGCTCCAAAGCTTTTTTGAAGTCGTAATGTACGTTTAAATGTACGTTCTGAAATTTCTCTTTTCAAACGTAAACATTTGTGAATTCACTAATATTCGTATGAAATTTCAGAACACAAATCTAAACGTAAATTGAAAAGTGCAATAGGCTTTGTAACAGCGAAGGCATATGCCACTGTAAGTATTACTTCCTCAAATCTGGAATATAACAGTGCTCTTGTGAATTATCGTGTTATTTCCTGAGAGTGGTATCAAGATGAAAAGCAAAAGTAGATGCTACTTCAAGTGCAGATGTTCTAAGCAGATACGTCCTTCCGTTCTGCTGAACTAAAGTATTATGGAGCCCCTGTGCCGGCGGGTTTTTTTCACAGGATTTCCAAAATTCAGGTACTATCTGAACAGCATATTGTTGATCACTGTTAGTCGCGTAGTAGCAAACTCAATGAATATTTCGAAACTGAGAACGTATGAACCATGCTTTTAGTGCAAGGTGCATTCATGGTTTGCACGATGATTGCCAATGACATGTAACAGAATCTTACCTCTATAAAGAGGGTTTCAGTTTTGGAAAAAATGGAAGGGGAATATTTCTTTCAAAATAGATTTATCTAAAAGCCCTTTCAAGAAAGTATACCAATAAATTGTCACCTGTCTATTGAGGGAATTAGTTACCACAAAGTAACATTAAATAATTTCGAAACTGTTGATTGATATTTTTTATCTATGCGTTCTTCAAAACTCGCCACATTTTCAAGTTTTCGTCCTACGTCTCCATATGCCTCTCCAGTTAGTCGTTTGGCGGGAACAGTGACACCGCAGTTGCAATGGACAAGCATACGGAATGTGCTAAGTGTTGCTTGTGGTTCCGATAATTTTCTCAAAAAGACTGTGTTCAATAATGAGGTCACGTTCCACATCAGTGGTTCCGATAACCTTCACAATTTGCGAATATTTGGTATACAGAAACCGATGTAAATCTTGGGACATGCGTGATTCACCAAAACTGAATGTCTTTTATGCATTGTGTTTTGTCAAAATTTATGGACCATTTTTAAGCAGACTTTAACGAGAATTAGATATCAAAATATGTCATAGAACTTCTTAATGTCGCAACTTCAAGAGGACACGTGTGAATTCATTACCATCGATAGGTCACAGGGGTATCTACAAGGTATTTCCGTTTCTCGAAGGTATTTCCGTTTCCTATTTGGATTGGACGGGATGGGACCATAGCTTGGCCACCGCAATCTCCTAATCTAACTTAACTCTTGTCTGTCGAAATATGTTAAAGCCTGTGTACATGCCTCAATTCCGTCAACTATCGATGAGCTTTGTCATGATATGAATGGTACGCTGGCTGAGGTACGAGTAGATGCTCTCACGCTCTAGGAAGAAATTTCATACAAATGGAATATCTTCCGTCTCACAAAAGGAAGCATCATCGAACATTTGAAGAAAGAAACTTGATGATCTCTGAATTTATGATCCGAGAAGAAATTATTTCAAATAGATAAATCTACTGTGTTATTGATTGGTACTTTCAATCCAACTAATTTAGAATCATCCTGTACTTCTAAAACTATTTAAGTTGAATGTTGTCAATTTTGTAAACGAAAATGCATAAATGTAAGAAAAAGAACGCAATAGTACTTGAAATGATGTTTCTACATTTCCCCTTGAACCATGAATTCGCTTGAAACTTCGTGCCCGCCGGGGCTTTCCCGGCCTTTTGTCGCGGCCTTCCCTGCCTGCCGCAACGGCGGGTGGCGTGCGGCGGGGGAGAGCACGCCCCGCGCCTTTCCTTTTTTCCTTGGGCGTCGCGTGCGCGCACGCGCCCCAGAGAAGTTTGCTGCGGCGGTGGCGGTGGTGGTGGTGACGGCAGACGTGGTGAGGCGGGGGCGCCGGTGGTTGTGTTGACGAAGACAAGGTCGGTGGCTGAGAGGGTGGCAGGCGCCGCCGTGCAGGGGGATGTGGTGAATGTCGCAGTAGCGCTGGTGGGGGCGATGGTGAGGGCGAGACTAACGATGGTGGTGGTGGTGGTGGGGTGTGTTGGTTATGTTGGTGGTCAATTCAATAAATACCTTATTTTCCGTGCTCAGGCCATCAGACCTGATCTTCCGCCTGACCACACAAATTGTCCGATGTTCAGGCTTTCTTGAAACGATCCGTGCTTAGAGCGTGGCAAACAGAGTGGCACAATAGCACTTTCAAACTAAGTGCGATAAAGAATTCTGTATATCCCTGGCGCTCCTCATCACGGTCCAGTAGGCGCGAGGAAGTTATTTTAACCCGTCTTCGTATCGGACACTGCCATTTTTCTCACGGTTTCCTTCTGCGAAATGAAACTCCTCCCATCTGTGACTCGTGCAAGACTGTTCTTTCCGTGGAACACGTCCTCCTATACTGTAGGAAATTTGTTGGCAGTCGACGAAGACATGACCTGGGCATCTCGCTACAAGTAGTGCTCGGGGATGACGATTCTGCGCTTTCAAAACTTTGTTTTTTTGAGAGAAAGCAGAATATATAATTTTATTTGAAAGATAATAACAATGTTTGATGTTGTTTTTTGGCCCCTTTACAGCCAATTTTACGTTTTAAGATACATTTTACACGCCCTTTTTCTATTTTCCTTCTGCCATTTCTACATGTATGCTTGAAGCAGAATTCAAGCCTTTTTAGCCAATGTACATGCTTTTAAACCGTGAGTAAGTTACATATGCAACACTGAATATTCTTTTCTCCAAATACTCTGGCATGGGCGCAAATGACCACAGCAGTCGAAGCGCCCTCTAAACCCTATTCAATCAATCAATCAATCAACCACACAAATTCCGCTACGCTCCTTTCACCGTCTTGCAAAGAAATGAGATCACTCGGACGAAGTAACTGCCGATTTTAATTTTGCTCAGGCCCTTTTCTTACGATTGCGGATATTTTGCATTCTATAAATCTGCAACACGGAATAATGGGCTTTACTTCCTCTCCGAAGGAAGGCGTACGGAGGACTTTTCGCCCTTAATAATCCACGGCTTCGATCGGGTTTGAACCAGCGAACTTGGATACAACAGTTCGATCCCGCTAATCGTTACACCATCGATACCTCAAGTGGTAGTTGTGTTGGTAATGTTGGTAGTGTTGGCTGCGTTGGTGGTTGTGTTGGTGATTGTGTAGGCGGTTGTGTTGGCGGTTATGTTGTTGGTAGCGAAGTTGGCATTGACAGCAGCGGTCATGCAAGAGTTGTGAAGGCGATGAACGGGACGGGGAGCGGAGAGGCGGGCGCGGTAACCGCAACAGTTCTGGTAGTTGCTGTGGCGGATGTTGTGCCAGTGGCGGGCGCAAGGAAACTTGCGGTGTCGGGTGTCTTGGCGACGGCGGCTGAGGCGGCGCGCGGGGAACCCCCGGGGCGCTCGCGCGGCGCGGGGGCCGAGGAGGGATCGATGCGGCTCAGACGTCGATGCCCCGCGCGCTCCCTTCGCCCCCAACAGCCCCGGGCGCCCCTCCGCGAATGCCCAGCGCAAGCCGCGCTCCGTCCTTATTCCTCCATCCGCGCACAGCCTCGATCAAGGCCGCTCAGCACGTGCGTGGGGAGCAAAGGGCATGTTTCCGCGGCCGAAATAACCGGGCGAAAGTCTCTATAGCCACGTTCCAATCGGGGAGGAGGGGGCGATGAAATGGACTTTTTACGGGGAGCTCATCATAAAAGATCTTTTTGAATGGACGGAGGTTAGATTCAAATGTGCGAGCGTCTGAAGTACAGTTAGGAAAAATATAAAAGTAATGAAATTCGCGTCGTTTGATACAAGTACGCATACATGAGTACATTCATGCTAGGAGAAACTTGAAATGGAAGATCAAAATGCCGGGCAAAGCGTAAAAAGCGCCCTCGGAAATCGTTGGAGATAGGGCCAAAGAAATAAAACTGATAATGAATGGAGACAAAGATAAAAAGAGCCATTTAGATCTCAACAACACTCTGCGGGTTCGTCGTTTTGCGCCGTTCGTGGATTTGTCCGCTGTATTTCTCATAGCATTTCTGCATCGCCGCGGCTACTTATTGAGAACAAAGAGCAACCGATCCGTGCTCCTCCATGGAGCGAAAACGTGACGGGTCCTGGTCTTGACTAGGGCTGCTCACGTGGACGGCCCACTTGTCCTGCCCTGGCCCGGCGCTTCTCTGCCTGACGTACGTTTGACCCGCTACTTGTAGTCAGCCCGACAGAGGGGGGGGGCGAGAAAGCGCTTGAAAAGGATCGGCTCTAGTCTAATGAAAGGCGTGTAGGATCGGCTCTAATTTAGTGAGAGGGAGTGGGAGCTAATGCAGAGGGCAACCGAGGGTACTCTTGCCCTAAATCTAGGCCTGTATTTTAGGTCTTACGGAGATTCGTGTTCAGTCAATAGCAGGACTTAAAGAAGAATGCGTGGAGAGGATGAGGAAGCAAAAATCGTCAGTTAGACCATGCTCCATTATTTAAAGTATTTCACCTGTTTTCACCAGAAATTGACTGCAAGAAATTATGATAGTCACCCCTCGAATGACATCTAAACGTATCTTTCACTTGTTAGCATCGTTCGACCCCACTAATTACACGGGCACACAAAAAATTTGTCAAACCCAAAGACATGACAAATTTCTCTGTAAGCTGACGAGCTGAATCCGAATCTGAACAAGAAACTGAATCCAAAATTTATATTTTCACGGTGGTTTTTTGCGGTATAAAAAACTGGAGGGTGACGGCGTAATTCTGCACATTTGGATTCAGCCCATTGACATACATAGAGAAACATGTTTCAAGTCTTTGGGTCTGACAACAACCCCGAAAACAAAAAAAAATATTTTCACGGTGGTTATTCGCTATTAAAAAACCTGAAGGATGTCGCCGCAATTTTGGCTTCAGATTCGGATTCAACGTCGACATACATAGAAAAATGTGTCTTTGGGTTTGACAAGGTTTTTTTAAAATTTTGTGTGCCTATGTTACGAGTATTATTGTTCGAAAATCCGCTACCGATAGCACAGACCGGTTTCTAAAGTTTAGGTCGCGGTCTCACAAGAGCTCGAAAGATGGAAAGGAACGTCCGAGTACTCTTGTGATGTTCCTGCTCTTCCAATACATGATGATGTTGACCAACGAAAAAGCCCTCCTTATTTGGCAAGTTCAGAAGGAAGAGGAGAGCAGATCTTCTAAACATTCCCTATTCATTGTTACACAACATTTCTTTTTGTTCCTTTTGCTTTGATTATTCATGTTCTTATATACTCCATTTTTTAATCGCCTAGTCACTTTTAGGCGGTATTTGCCTTATAAGCAAATGTACGTTAAATATCTAAGATCCTCTGGATTTTCGGATCTAGTGATGTTATTCTCACTCCAATTCTTGTGTCAAGTAGAAACATATCAGCTTCAAAAAATGCATTATACAGTAAAGATGTTTTCTAATAATTTAGTACAGGTGTCCCATTGATTCTTTGGTGGGCAATGAAATTTTAAACCGAGTCAGAGGTGATTAAGAGGTCGACTGTTGGTCAACAGTCGAACATGAATCGGCACTGATATTTATCAAGTATATTAATACTATATTATGTCGTATATATAGTATATTAATCGAGATCACGAGCCTTCTAAATACAAAAAAGTAATGAAGTTGATATTTAAGTGTTTTCTGTCTACAAAGAGCGTATCATCCAAAGATCCTGAACTATTGGCAAAAGTGGAAAACCAAATTAGGTATAGAAAATATCGAAAATAAAATAATGGAACTAGGACTTTTAGTAGTGAGCATCACGTGAAATGACATTTTAGAGAAGTAATTGCTAACTTCAAAAGAAATTCAAATGAAGAAAAGTACAATTTATTCTCGCGTATTCAGCATACTTTTGTCCATAACTCATACTCGTTAATCGAAATAGGATTATAAGGAACAAATTGAATAATTATCAAATTTGTTTTTTGGTGGTTCGAACATCAGTATTAGGGACATTCTACACGACTTGAAAACGAAATAAAAATCCAAAGAAATGAATTTCGTAGCTAGTAATTCTGTAATTGTGAAAGATGGAATGTATTCCACATTTTCATTTTTGGAAATTACATTTCAAGTTTTGTCTCACAATTATTAACTGCTGAGCTGAACGTTTATTTTTTCTATTAAAAAGAACAAAAATCACTCTAGAAACTAAGGTAATTCAAAAGATATTAGATTATTTATATTAATTTGCATAATTGAAGTCTGTTTATTAGCCCTGGAGTAGGCGATATGATGGATTTTTATGATGGAGCAGATTTCTTGTTTTTCGGTCAATGGAGTATGCAATAATAAATGTTTTACGTCTTTTTTGTTAATACAGTAAATCCTCACTAACACGAATTCCACGGGACCATAAAAATCGGAGTTCGTGTTACAAAAATTCGTGTTAGCGGAGTATTATAAATATCCCTTTCACAGCAATCCTTTCCCGAGACTAAACTTTTATTCGTGTTATGATGAAATTCGTGTAAAGCGAATTCGCGCTAACGAGAGTTTACTGTAATAATAAATAAAAAATCATTAAAAATACGAATTTTGACCATTATTTTATGAGTTGTGCTAGCGTTGCAGCCCATGAACTATTAGTGCAATATGTCAGTATTATTAGTAAATTATAGTTTACTAATTATTATAGTTTACTTATTATTATAGTTTGTTATGCTTACGTCGTCCAAAAATATTATTGAAGCCCTGGTCTGATGCATACCAAAAACTCCAAACACCACGTTTCCAGTTGGAGAGCTTCAGCGAAAGTGACATGTGTGTTTAGCGGGGGGGGGGGGCTGTATTGCCCGAGTCCACACTCACGTGTGCGAACGGTACAGGGTAATTGACGTCACTGCAATGCTTCTGACTGAGAGGTCCTAGACAGTGGCAGTGTCTTCGACACTAGCTAGATAGCTACGCTGAATTCAGCCGCTCTCTGGAAGAGAATTCTAGCGGCCCACTGCTCTGATCGGCTATTTTTCAGTAGTTTCTCCGGTAGGCGATTGGCGGAGAAGAATCCTAACAAACGGACTATGGACCGCGCGCGGTCTTTCTTTCCTCTTCGTCCTTCCTCTTCCGATCGTCTACACACCTTTGTAAAGAATTTACAAAGAACTAAATTTTTTCCGATCTACATGTTTGTTTTTGCATAAGTGCCCCTCAATTGTAAAATTTTGAATTCATTTTTAGATAGGTTTATTTGTATTTCACTTTTTATAATAAGTGAAACTCAAAAATAAATACTCTATTTTTCCTTTCCACGAAGGTCTCCAAACGACATGAGATATTCCGAGCGGACTAAATCATCGCCATATCATCGTCTAACTCAAAAACCATTATTCATACAGTAACGTGGTGTTGGCCTCACATCAAAATTTGGACTTCCCGTGTCGCTTCATCCACTGGAAGTTTAGGCTTTTTCAGTAATAAAAAAGTTTCTCGCTTGGTGAAAATTTAAGAACGTCAAAATGTAGAAGTAAACACTTGACTTTAGTTTTAATTAATTGCTTCGAAACTAAACCATTAAACTCACTTACGAAATAACCTTCACATTTATAAGAGTTCTTGGAATAACAGTAAAAAACTCAATGATCAACACAATTGAAGCTATCGTTCAATAAACATGTTAGATATTTGCGCGTGAAACAGGGTGGACGAGCCGAATAACAAAGAGCCTTGTGAATTGGCAACACAGCTTGCGATAGGAAGAGTCTTATGTAAAATTGTATTGGATAGAAAGAGAGGGGAATACTCCCTAAGGCTCCGTACTGCAATCAAATGCTTGGACGCTCTATATGTAGATCCTCATAGAGAAGCTACGGGCTCTGAATCTGGTTCAACGAAAAATTGTATTATAGCTCTACCAGAGAAAAAAAACTTCGACTGCGCATGCCCGAACGAGGCCTCTCCCTCCAAAGCTACAAACATTTTCCCGCCAACATTTCCCTACAAACATTTTGCATTCTTTGTCACAACATAATTTTCTCCGTCTTTCTCTCTGGGGTCCCGCGGTAATTCAACACTGCGAGTTTGGCGATAACAAACTAATGAGCAAGAAGGATCAGACGAAAGGCATCTTACGTCTTTCTACAGGAGGGGTTGTCCAAACGATCGACAGAAAATATGCCAGGTCTTTAAGAAGGGTTTCAGTAATAAGATAATGTGATGGACCAACACAGTCATGAATTGGTCATTTTTTTGGCCACTCTTGGCAGTGCGAGTTACTCGTCTGACGATAAGGGCAGTGATGACGAGTGACGGCCAGTGCCATCGCTGCGTCTCGAAGTCGCATCTCCTTGACGCCTCCACGCTTCCTTATCGCCGAGATGGGAAATCTCAGCTGTCGCAGGATAGGGAAAGCTTCCGAGGCTACACCAAAGGTACGCTCCCCATGATTTTTCTGCGAGCGGTAGAGCTATAATTACCCGTTTGAACCGAGATTGCGTTGTCAATAGCAGTAACGTCACGGGTACCGCCGAGAAACTGAGAAACGAAATGACTGCTTCAAATCCTCTACCAACGGTAAAGAACTGTGGTCCTATCACCTCCCCTGCAGATGAAGAAACATTAGAAGGGGGAAACATTTACCACGAAATGAAATTAAAAGATATTTCTAAAAACGCTTTTCCCATAACATTTTTTGTCCATTAAAACGTAGTTAAAGTGCGCTCTCTTAAGTTTTCCTCGAATATCTTGAGAATAGTGAAGATATCGGCCTATGAAGGAAAACAACTTTCTGAAAGTCCATAACACTTCCTCAGAATGCATTTGAGTTTGTTCCGGTGGTACAGTTAGGTTTCGAGTAATCCAAGGTTAAATTAGAAAATTAATTCCTATGAGGAGAACTAAGGGAGAAAAGAAGACAGAGGGCGTGGCGTGGCGTGCCATGGCGTGTCGTGATGTGTGTAAAGACAATTACTTCTGTATTTCATTATAGACTAGCGGGGCCCGGCAGACGTTATTCTGCAATTTATCACCCTCATTCTCCTTCCCTCTCCCTTTCTCTCTTTTTCACTGTCTCTCCGTCTCTCTCTTCGTCTCTCTCTTCGTCTCTCTCTTCGCCTCCCTCTCTCTTCGTCTCCCCCTCTCTTCCTCGTCTCCCCCTCTCTCTTCGTCTCCCCCTTTTTTCGTCTCCCCCCTTTCTTCGTCTCCCCCTCTCTCTTCGTCTCCCATCTCTCTTCGTCACCCCCTCTCTCTCCGTCTCCCCCTCTCTCTCCGTCTCCCCCTCTCTCTCCGTCTCCCCTCTCTCTCCGTCTCCCCCTCTCTCTCCGTACTCCCCCTCTCTCTCCGTCTCCCCCTCTCTCTCCGTCTCCCCCTCTCTCTCCGTCTCCCCCTCTCTCTCCGTCTCCCCCCTCTCTCTCCGTCTCCCCCTCTCTCTCCGTCTCCCCCTCTCTCTCCGTCTCCCCCTCTCTCTCCGTCTCCCCCTCTCTCTCCCGTCTCCCCCTCTCTCTCTCCGTCTCCCCCTCTCTCTCCGTCTCCCCCTCTCTCTCCGTCTCCCCCTCTCTCTCCGTCTCCCCCTCTCTCTCCGTCTCCCCCTCTCTCTCCGTCCTCCCCCTCTCTCTCCGTCTCCCCCTCTCTCTCCGTCTCCCCCCTCTCTCTCCGTCCTCCCCCTCTCTCTCCGTCTCCCCCTCTCTCTCCGTCTCCCCCTCTCTCTCCGTCTCCCCCTCTCTCTCCGTCTCCCCCTCTCTCTCCGTCTCCCCCCTCTCTCCGTCTCCCCCCTCTCTCCGTCTCCCCCCTCTCTCCGTCTCCCCCTCTCTCTCCGTCTCCCCCTCTCTCTCCGTCTCCCCCTCTCTCTCCGTCTCCCCCTCTCTCTCCGTCTCCCCCTCTCTCTCCGTCTCCCCCTCTCTCTCCGTCTCCCCCTCTCTCTCCGTCTCCCCCTCTCTCTCCGTCTCCCCCTCTCTCTCCGTCTCCCCCTCTCTCTCCGTCTCCCCCTCTCTCTCCGTCTCCCCCTCTCTCTCCGTCTCCCCCTCTCTCTCCGTCTCCCCCTCTCTCTCCGTCTCCCCCTCTCTCTCCGTCTCCCCCTCTCTCTCCGTCTCCCCCTCTCTCTCCGTCTCCCCCTCTCTCTCCGTCTCCCCCTCTCTCTCCGTCTCCCCCTCTCTCTCCGTCTCCCCCTCTCTCTCCGTCTCCCCCTCTCTCTCCGTCTCCCCCTCTCTCTCCGTCTCCCCCTCTCTCTCCGTCTCCCCCTCTCTCTCCGTCTCCCCCTCTCTCTCCGTCTCCCCCCTCTCTCTCCGTCTCCCCCTCTCTCTCCGTCTCCCCCCTCTCTCTCCGTCTCCCCCTCTCTCTCCGTCTCCCCCTCTCTCTCCGTCTCCCCCTCTCTCTCCGTCTCCCCCTCTCTCTCCGTCTCCCCCTCTCTCTCCGTCTCCCCCTCTCTCTCCGTCTCCCCCTCTCTCTCCGTCTCCCCCTCCTCTCTCCGTCTCCCCCTCTCTCTCCGTCTCCCCCTCTCTCTCCGTCTCCCCCTCTCTCTCCGTCTCCCCCTCTCTCTCCGTCTCTCCCTCTCTCTCCGTCTCTCCCTCTCTCTCCGTCTCTCCCTCTCTCTCCGTCTCTCCCTCTCTCTCCGTCTCTCCCTCTCTCTCCGTCTCTCCCTCTCTCTCCGTCTCTCCCTCTCTCTCCGTCTCTCCCTCTCTCTCCGTCTCTCCCTCTCTCTCCGTCTCTCCCTCTCTCTCCGTCTCTCTCATTCACATTTAGCTGCAGATTCTGCATGTCTTTGAGCAGGTGGAGTAATATTGAAAAGCGCCGTACCAGCAAAGATGTAATAAAATATTCAAGAAGTTCTATCCTATAGATTACGATATGAGAAATGTTTCTTTGAAGACTCTGGTCCCAAAATATTTAATGATGTAGATTCAAAAATCCTCCCAAGTATTGCATTTGACATGAATATTTCGTTTTTTATTCTCCAGCGCCATCTAGCGCTATTTTTACAATATTTTAATAGTTATTCTGTTATTCGGGGCGGAGATGAATCCAACAAAATAGAGAAAATTGAAACTGGTCCAGTTATAAATGGTGTTCTAAATGGTGTAATTAACCCGACTTTCTTTTATATATATTTAATTCATTTTCTTGTCTAGTTGATGAACTGGTAAATAAATTCCCGGACAATGGAGAGTTACTTCAACTGGAGAGATAATAAAGTTGACAGAATTACTTTACCCGAGTACTAAAAGCAGATTTTTAAAGAGAGAAGGCGTACAATTTTGTGTGACCGTAGAGATGATTTGCCTTTGCCTTCCACTTTATTATGGATGAAAGTCGTCATGGCAGTTGAAAACTGAGACTCGCAGAACATTCTATTTTCGCATTCACAGGACTTATTTATTTGCCGAAATACACTAATACTCAATTTCAATGACCGCTTGGGAATTACGAGCATAATTTTCTCAAATTGAATTCTCATAGTGTTTTGCTTTCTGGCGACTTCATGCGACAATATTTTTAATAGAAAATAAATATTTACACAGTATATTGTTAACGGTATATTTAGGAAGGAAATACAAACATACAAAGAAGTATGCGTTAATATTGAAACATTTGACAATACTTTTGTTTGAAATTAGATTCGAAATAAATGAATTCGAAAGACCATATTCGGATGTTAATTGAATGTATTTTTCATTGAGTCCATTTTTTTGTCACTGTAAACGATAGAGTAACATTGGGAAAAGCCCCAGCAGTTTGCTGCTCTCGAAAGAAATCGAGGTTGTTGTGTGGCGGCCATGACAGTGATACAGGAAACTGAATAGCCTGAAGGAAGGAATTCCAAGAAAGAATTTTTTTTATCGATTAACGGCGGAGGAGACGATGTCCATATTCTGCGCAGTTAAAAATCTCGACGCGCCCATTGTCAGATCTCTTCAGTAGCCATTCGCACATGAATGTGAAAAGACATTTAGCATGCAAAATAATTCTAGGGAGGAATCAGATACTTGAGAAGCAAGGGAGCACCGAGAAAATCTGCCACTATCCCACTTTGTTGATAGGTTTTTGAAGCAACTTTTTAATAAAGTTTTTTGGGTTTTTAATAAAGGTTTGTATGAATGATAGGTTTTTGTAAACGACAGGTTTTTGAAAACGATAGGAGTTAGTGTTAAAACAAAGTGTTTTTAAACAGTAAGTTCTTTCTAAATGACGGGCTTATAAGAAACAGGTTTAACAAAAGACAAAGTACTTTCGATGACATATTTTATGAATATTCGTTTTTAAACAACCATGTCTTTTTAAAAAGAGGGGTTATTTTTAAAAGCGACACTGAAATTTTAGAATGACCGTCTTTTTAAATTAGTTTTTAAATAAGAGGTATTTTTAAAATAAGGGGTCTTTATAAAATAAAGGGTCTTTATAAAATAAGGGGTCTTTATAAAATAAGGGGTCTTTATAAAATAAAGGGTCTTTATAAAATAAGGGGTCTTTATAAAATAAGGGGTCTTTATAAAATAAGGGGTCTTTATAAAATAAGGGGTCTTTATAAAATAAGGGGTCTTTATAAAATAAGGGGTCTTTATAAAATAAGGGGTCTTTATAAAATAAGGGGTCTTTATAAAATAAGGGGTCTTTATAAAATAAGGGGTCTTTTTAAAATAAGGGGTCTTTTTAAAATAAGAGGTCTTTGTAAAATTGTTGGGTCTTTGTCAAACGGCGGTGTCGTTAAATGGTGGGGTCGAATCTTTATAAAAATGACCGAATTGTTATAAAACGACCGAATCTTTATATAATGACTGAATATTTAGAAAATGCCCGTGAATTAAAAAAATACTTTTCTTTAAATGATCACCTTTTTGCAATAGCTTTGCCTTCAAATGATCCTATATTGCAATACCTGTGTTATGAAATGAGTTTCCTTTGCATCATTGTCTTCCAAAAGGTGTAATTTGAAAGGGTCGTGATTGAAACCGCACCCAGAGCCAGCCCGGGGCGTCGCGGGCTGCGTCGGGGCAGCGCGTGGGGGCCTCGTGGCGCCTCGCCCCTCGAGCGGCGCGTAAATGTTTGGGCTCTAACAGGCCGCGGCCGCTGTTTGTTTGCTCGCG
Organism: Acheta domesticus; assembly: GCA_031308135.1. Classification (NCBI taxonomy): domain Eukaryota; kingdom Metazoa; phylum Arthropoda; class Insecta; order Orthoptera; family Gryllidae; genus Acheta; species Acheta domesticus. The sequence continues at coordinate 18,896,102 of JAHLJT010009419.1, read as the reverse complement.
CGGCGGAGGCGTACACAAGGCGCGAGGGCGGCGCGGAGGCGGAGTGGAGAGCGCATGGGCGTACAGCCGTCGGGGGTGGAGGCAGTCGCCAAGGTGGGCGACTCGTGGCGAAGGGACGGGCAGGTCACGTGATCTGGAATCGGGAGAAGATGAAGGGAGGTTAAGCAGTGAGGCTGAGGCGTGAGGGACGAGAGAGCGGTGGCGGGCGGCACGAGGCGAGGCCGGCGATAAAGCTAACAGGTGTTAGGAGCCCGGGAGTAGAAAATGAAGGTGCTGTAGGGGGAAAGTGTGAACAACGAAGAAGTAGACAGAAACACGGGAGGGCGGTGCCGGCGATGACGTAGACGAGCCGGTCTGGAAGTAGGAAGTTGGTGGTGACGGACGCTCACACGAGAGGGTCCATTTTCTGGGGCCGAAACTTTAGCTTCTGTTATCCGTTTACATTTCTGTCATCAGCAGTGGCGTAGCCTGAGTTTTGGCTTAGGGTATGTAACTCGAGAAATGAGAAAATAATTTAAAAACTTTAATTATAATTTAAATATTTTTCATTCACCAATACCATTTTCTGTCACTTTGATCAATTAGAGCACAGAAAACTGATCCAGTAAAACTAATAATTACCTCACGTACTTCATGTAGTTTACTGGTTGAAAAGTTAGAAAAAAGTTGACTTAAGTTCACGACCCTAGCAAAATACAAATGTGTGTCCTCATACTTTAATAATAAGAGCCACTATTAAACCCAATGATTTTTCAAACTTGATTTCGAACCCAGTAGAATTGGCATAATTTATGAAAAAGGGAAACAATGATCTATAATAAAAATTGTATAATAGGAAAGAGAAAATCAAATCAATTTACAGACACAGTTTGACAGTTGTCCTTTGCTGCTTACATCAAGGCTTTCATCCAGTACGGCGGAGACAAGAGAGGCTCTAGAAATTTCAATTTTAATTTCATGGGACGTTATCGTGCTCACACTTGCAATCCAATGAATCTGAATTTCTTGGTAAGATTGAACGAAACACTGGAATTTTCATATCATCCTTGTCAGTTTATCATATTTCATTATTTCACTTATATATTCCATGAAACTTTCTCTATTTGATGATCCCCTATTTTCATTATGTCTAGAAAATACAAGCCCTTGTCTCCCAAAAGCATACAACTCGAATGAAGTGTGACAGAATTTCCCTATTTTCCCTTATATCAGCGTTGTATATATCCCTTATATCACCGTTGTGTTTATTTCCAATGTCTTTGGTTATATTGCTCAACATAACCTGTGTTGGCTCTTAAATACAATTCTATCCCCTCATATTTTTTTCAAATATTTTTTAACTGTTTCTCATGTGCTATAATTTGCCCACGGCACAAAAATACGATTGGATCGCGTGATACTCGCCATTCCAGGGCACAGATGTGGATTGCACAGTCACATACCCTTGTTGCATTCAACCAGCACAATCCATAACCTAAATTGGCTGCAAATATATAATTGCTAAATGCATTAAAGTAAGGTAATAAAACTTCAATAAAACGACAATGTTCATTAATTAACCTCGTTCTCTTACAAACACCGAAGAGGACAATGAAGTTTCGTACAAGGACAGGTTTCTCGTAGGCACCACGGTAGGCACTCTGGATGTAATGGGTCAGTGTGCATCTGATTCTCAGCGCAGGCTACGCGGTATTTCAGACTGATTCTTTCATCCTTGTGAAGAATCGAATTCTCAACGGCGCAATGTTTTAAATATAATGAAATATTTTGTAGTAGAAAAAGAATAACAAATTGACAATTTACAATAATTTTAAAATAAAATAGTTGATATTGTTAGGGTATGTAACACATCATCCACATCCATGGACGCTACGCCCCTGGTCATCAGGATAATCTCATTTTGGTCTTATACCTCACGTACGTCTGGCGTATGTATACTCATCAATAGACATTGGATTTTTAGGCAAATGTCTATTTTATTCTTTTGATGTATGCACTCGAAATTAATTACTTACGCATTCCATGGCTGTACGATATTACAGGAACCATTTTTATAACGCTTAGAATTAATATTTTAGAGTTGAAGCTGAAAATCGGTATTCTTCCATTAATTGCCTGTTTTTTGTGGATTTGGAATATTATTTTGGCAGTTCACAAGCGTGATTCGTACCCGAGCAACTTTGAGATGAGAGAATTCTGTTCTTCGAACTTCATCTACGCTTCTTATCGCTAGCAATTGTCTCAATTTACAATCAAGAGTACTTGTCTGGAATATTTCGTAGAAATGCTCCCGAGTTGGACATTTATGTTAACCTGGATATAAAATGCCACAGAATTTGATAAACTATTTGACCAATTTACATCTACCTCCGAGCTAAAAATATTCTAATAGGGGAATTTTCAGAAGGCGATACAATTAGTTCACTGCCAATTATCTGCAAAATGAAAGTGCTCGTTCGCGCCAAATACATGTGTACAAATTACCTAATTTAGCCTTTTAAGAACCTATTTTCAGACGCCTAAAGGAGAGATTTTAAAATCTTAAAAATCCGAAGTCTGTTTATGACTTCCTTAATCATTAATTTAAAAATTTAATCATTTGTAATTTCGGAGATCAAAACATTATTTTCACCGATTACTTTAGTCAACTTCTTTGACGAACTTGCAAACCCTTGTCATATAATGTTATATTGTGTATTGTAAAGTGTATTGTTTCACTACAGCTTCTACGCAAACCATTCTTCGTTGTAAGATAACGTGTTTGCAAAGAACTGGATAAATACAACAAGTTAGAAACTGTGAAACACACAAGACAAGATTTCTTACCATAAAATAATATTAAACAATCGTCAAAAACCGAAGTGGGACATATTTTTATATTATTAAGCATAAAATTTATTCAATATATTTGATAATTAGAACCAGAGTTTTGGAAGCTTACTCACAATGCTCCTTTAAATTTAATTCTAAGAGAAATGCAGTATTGTGCAGTTAAACCAGGAAACGTTAAATAAAAGTTGAAGATGGATCGTCGTCGAGCAACCTTTCATAAAATGATTCATTAAGGTTTGAATATGCCAAATCCCTCAATTTCCAGGCAAACAATCCGATTGTTTTGTCCCCGTGAATTGTCCTCGTTTACTTAAACAGATCGCACAATTTGTCCAAAAAAATAGTGGACACTGAAGAAAAGGAATCAGACAGGAAACAGAACGTTAATTGAACGGATCTCCGTAACTGAAACATCAGAATATCTACGAGTTGTTTAATCTTCTTTAACTTCCTTACGAATGCTCGTGTTAATTTAACTCGGATGTTATGAAATAATAAAATCGATATGCTGGATTTTTGCTTGTAGATAGCACAGAAAGCGTACGTTTTGTACTTTTTTCTCCACCAGAGATAAAATACAGGGGTACTGTCTTGCGCAGTTTCTTTCTTAGAAGTAGTATTAAATCTGAGGATACCCTTTTTCAAATATCTTTATACCCAGTCCACTAACACCGTCTTTAAAATCTCGTAGAGAAGGATAATCCTTGCAGTGGTGGGGAAGATTGTTCCTGGAACGGATGGCAGAGACAGTAAAGGATTTGCTATTAATAGAGGTGTTGTGATTCGGAATACAAATGAGGCGTGACACAATGTAGTATCATGATCTGAAAAACGTTGTGATTGGATGGAATGGTGAGTGCAGTTTTAGCGCGCGATTGTGACAGTTTCCCACGTGTTTGTTCCAGCCTCGTTTCACGAGAAAACGTCAAGGTCATCCTCAAGGCAAATGAGAAATGCGAGATTTCAGACTCTCCGTTACAAACTACGGATACTGGAACTGTCATAGCAATTACTTTTTCGAGCTAGGATATAGAATAAATGCTATAGATGTATAATGCTATAGTATAAAATTGGGGAGAAATGAAGTTATCAAGATAAAATTGGAAATAATGAAGTTGGAGGAATGCGACGATGATTGAACATTTCGAAATGCGAATTATGCATGTAATACACAAATTGGTGTAAACAATCTCAAAAAGTCATATATTTACAAACGTTCAAAGTTCTGCTGCCAAAATTCTTGAGGATAATCGAACTGCCAGCAAATCGCAGAAAAAACCTTCTTTTGTCACGGATACTAGGATAAACATAAATAACACAGGCACAGAAAATAAAAAAAGTATCAGATTTATTACATGTTTCTCTACGCATATCGATGCGCTGAATCCGAATACGAAGCAAGAATTGTGCCAACATCCTCCAGTTTTTTTAAATCGCAAAAACACACCATGAAGTTGTAAATTGTAAATTTAACTGTGGAAATTACGAAGTGGTATGTTGTAAAACGTTGTGGATCAAAAAGAGCAAGTAGGTGACGAATTCATCTGTGGAAATTGTAAAACTAAAATAGAAGAAAATTAGTACAGTGACAATGAAGTTGAGAGTGTCAAAACAAAACCAATTACTGTGTAAAGGAAGGAAATGTATTATGATTGTAAAATAGGGTGATAGATTTCATAAAGTTGTTCGTATCTATTTGGAGATTACCATTAGTAGTATTGATTTCGCAAAACCCTACTGTGTCTGTTTTATTAAGGTCAAAAACCACTGCAGATTAAATAAATAAAGATAACAGACGTAAATATATTCATTAAAATATAATCACATACCTAGAAAGTGTTTCTATTTCTAAGATATGGAAGATATACGGTTACCTTGAATTCATTCTATCGTACCTCAAGCACAAACGGAAGTTTTCAGATACAATGTTACTACTTCAAACCGTCGCAACGGTAACATTGGTAACACGGTAACACGGTAACATAAAAGTAACATTGTATTTGACGACGCGTCGGTCTATATGTGCATTTAGAAACTTCTTTCCTCTTGACATATCTGTATACAACATGCTATATTCAGAAACCCCTCCGTTTTCACGTACGTAGTTCTTGAATTTGTAGGCCATTGGAAGTATTTCGCACGTAGGTCATTGGAAGATTTCGCATGTGCCATTTCTGCTTATGCGCAGTGGCAAGAGATAGGTACGCTTTGTGCTCTGCAATGAGAAGTGCTGCTCCTTCGAGGAATCGACCAATCGGTGTTTCTACCTGGTCCGCCCTTTCTCCCTCGACCTGCATTCTGGGGACTGTTGTTGCACTATGTAAATACGTGGAGAATCCACATTGATACAGTAAGCATATGTAGCATACTTTTATTTCTTTTTGTTATTTAAGGTCGCATCAACTACTAGGTCATTAGCGAACACTATTGGAAGTAACGTTGTGGTATAAAGATTAAACGATATGGTGATGATAGGGGTGAAAGGACACATACAACCATCCCCGAGGCGGGACTCGAACCCGCGACTGCAGGGTCCAAAACCACTACGGCACTACTGCTTTAGCAAACTCTGCCACGGGGCCGACAGGTAGGATACTTTATGTGATGTCCAATGTATAACGAAATGCTATGCATGTGATATTCAACAACTCAATATTCTGTATTAATTTGAAAGCTTCCAATTCTCTACGTTCTCTTAATTCATAAAAGTTGTCTTACTTAACACTTGTAGGGGGAAGAAGCGTTTTTCTTTACATCGCAACAGTACAAAGGGAAAACCAGGTGCGTCAGAAGTAGGGTAGAGCCGAGGGGAGGTGTAGGGGGATGGAAGGCAAGGAAGATACTGCTTACAATCAAAGAGAAATAGAAAAAAACAAAATTTAATCTGGCAAAAGTGTGTAATATCCTTACCTGTCAAATTTAATCTGGTATAATCTATATTTGTAGAGAACATTTTTCGGAATCGGAAGTCAGAAATGGCAGGTAGCAGTTGCCGCGCTGAGTCGGCACTCTGTTGTAAGGACACAAGAAATCCATTCGTTGTGCATTGTCTTTGCTTCCCAATATCGGCCCCGATGCCATTGCCCAGGCCATAAGACGTACTGAACTCTCATTTCGAGGACACAAACAGTTTCGGAGATATTGAAATATTATTAATCGGTGCCATGAAGCACAGGTATTTGCACAGCATTTTAAGCATGAAATACTCGTTCTTTTTTCTTCTTTTCATGTAACTAATGTTAACCCGGGAGTGCTTGTAATAGATCTGTGAGATCCAAGCCAGGACAAATTTTGTGTTCCTGAATTATTCCGATGCATTAGGAGTCTGATATTCCATGAATTCCTTAATTGTACTTTTCTGAGAACACCTGGCCTCCTATTTTTATTTTTTCGATGAGTCATTTCTTGTGAGCATGTTGAACCTGGTCGCACTCCTCAGCAATATATGTCAGATACGTTGCATCTACGAGCGCCAGTGTTTTGCGAGATCCTGGCGTAAGCGGTATGTAAAATTTTCAGCCGTATCTATGAGAAGTGCCTATTCAGAAAATGTAATCATGTATAATATCTAGGATTGATTGTCACAATTTCTTTCCAAAGAGAAAGAAGATAAGCAGGAGGCGACTGTAGTAAAATGAAAAAAATGCGAAAATTGCATTATGGGAAAAAGACAAAAGCTTTTCAAAATATTTTGTGAAAAATGTAAAATATATGTTTGTTTAGAATATTCCAAAATAACTTGTGGAAATTGTATTAATATTATTTAATAAAATAATTTAATGTTTAATGAGTTTTGGCGTGTACTTAGACAATTTTTACTTTCCCGTATACGTACGTATAAACGGAGTATTTTATATAGTACAGGGAAAGTTACGGAATATTGAAAGTTGCGGGCTACGTGTTGCGGAAAATCAATTTCGAGATTTCAACGGAAATACATAATTTGGGATCTCCTGATACCAAAAAGTGGTTATTTCAAAACGCCCGTCCGTCCGTCCGTCCGTCCGTCCGTCCGTCCGTCCGTCCGTCCGTCCGTCCGTCCGTCCGTCCGTCCGTCCGTCCGTCCGTCCGTCCGTCCGTCCGTCCGTCCGTCCGTCCGTCTGTCTGTCTTCCTGTCTTCCTGTCTGTTTACACAATCTATTTTTTAATGATCTCTCACTCAGTTAATATGCACATTTTCAGCAATTTGTACACACTATTGTATTTGTGAGTGGAATGGCTTTAAATTACTTTAATGAAGTGTTTGAAATCAAAAATTTTCTGTGGAAAAGAGCTTCAAATTTCGCATTTTTAGTAGCGCTTAAACGCCGTTTTCTTAAAAATGGCTTCAAATTTTTCAACGAAAATTGTCATTTAGGACGAGATTTTAGTGTTCTTTAATATTCTAAAATTAATATTTCCGTTCTATCATTAGGAAACCGAAAAATTAAGCAAATGTAAAAAAGTACTTTGGGCGGCGATACATGGCAGTTGGCACGAGTATGTGGCAATTCCAAATAGCTAGCTCAGACCCAAATAAATAGAAAACTAATACGGGAAAATCTGTGCCATTCTGGAGCACCACTAGTTAAATTTCTCACCATAAAATATTCAGACAAGGTTTCTGTAGTGTACGATTAATTAACAATTGCATTGAGAGACATGTACACACCAAATAAAATTCGTATTTCAGTTAATAGAGCTTCAGATCATTTGCATGCACGAAACGTTGCATCTATATCTGAGGCACTGCATCTGAGGCATCTACATTGCAGGCACTGGCGTGAGTCTACCTATTACGAGCACTGCCGGATTAATATCCTCTGTAACCATGTCCCCTTCAATCCGTATTGAGTATGTTTTAATTAAAAATGTACACTGGCACCCAGATTATGCTGTTGTTAAATAAATGATTAATTAAATAGTGCAAATGCATAATAAGGGGCAGGGGTGTCGGATGTTCTATGAGGAATCCTTCTACAAAACCAATTGGCCAGCAGAAACTCTACTTGGATCGACAGGGATGTGAACCCTGACACCAAGAGGTAAAAAGCGAGCGGTTTTACCACTACATAACGGTTTACTCATCTAAATAAAATACTTTTTAAGAGTTCTATTTACATGTTAGTAGGGGAAACTACGATGAAAGACTCTTCATCTTTTTAATGATTCATTGAATGTTCAAGTTTCATTGAAATCTTTTTTATCTACAGTGGAACATAAATCACAAACGGGAGACCGCTGGGGCTGATAAATGGGTTCTTGGTAACGAGCATCAGATCCCTCCCGACAATTCTGAAAACCAATTAAATGCTGACATCCTTCTTAATTTATGTAATGAATAGTTGAAGTTGACAAACTTGGCGGATAAGTTACACATTTTTTCTGCATCAGATTAATACTTCACTAGCACCTTTACCCTGTCCAACTAAAACCATGTCATCTGTCGTCTCACTATCACATCACTGTCACCTCAATCTCTTGATCACTGAAAATTTTATGGATAACATGGTTTTAAGTTTTAGTCATTTATCATGTTTCTGGTATCACAACGATGCAACATTTCTGCCACGTGATTTGAATATCATCGCGTAAGAACAATTCCCATTAGTACCAATAAATATTTAAATCACCACAACTTCCAAATTCACGTCACATACGGCCTCGCGCTATACGGTGACTGCATGTCATGTGTATTATAATATTATTATAAGTTTAATTCGAAACATGTTTCACATGACAAGTTTTACCTTCGAGCAGTGATGCATTACAACGCCAAACTAAGTGCAATCATCTGATGGGGCTAACCCGTGTGTCAGAGCTTGCGTGATAGTGGACAGCGAGACAAATCGATAGTCATGTTTATTTGATCAGTTTTTTTGGCTACAATTTTATCCTAACGAAACGCGACAGAGGGGATTAAAGTTATCTGATGGGACGCATGAAAAGCAGAGTTTACCCAATGTGAGTTTGAGCGAAGGGCATGGAATACAGTACATTGGGTAGTAACACTAGAAGACGGTTATGAAGAGCGGATAATATAACCGTGGATAATATAGATTAGTAAGAAAGATTCACAGAGAATAGATAGGAGAATGAAACACAAGTAACAGTACATGGTATTTCAGTGAATCAATTGGGCTTGAGGCATTGGGCAAGGGATTAGTGTCGGTCAATGATCATGTTTATGAGACATAAAACAGGTGATTAATGCTGGTCAATGAGGGGCATAAGGCTTGGTATGTAGGATTTAGTGGGGGCAATGGGAAACTGGACGTAGGATAAGGAATTTCAGTACTGCAGTGGGGAACGAGATATGAGACATAGACTTTTTTGTTTTTACATTCTAGGAGAACAATTGGCAGTCCCGTTTTTCCACAAGCAGTTCAAAAGATCTTTAAGAGACCAGCTGCTACATATCTTTCAGGATGTTCTCCTTTGGGAATGAATCTGCATTCTGGTGACCCTTTGTCTGGAAAATATCCAGATTTTTTTCATTCCTTGCCAAGATGGAGTGGAGTTTCCATAAAATATTTATTTTATGGAATTGGCGTATGGCGTAATTTTAGCGGAAGTAGGTGACTGTTCGAAAACATGTTTCAAATGTTTAATAGATTAATATTTATTACATGTTTTTTCTTTATTGATTTATTATGGTTTCTCTAAAAATCAAAAAATGATCCAATGAAATTTAGTTTTAACGAGGAAGTCCAGATTTTTGCAAATGACAGACAGATGTTAAAATATTCCGTCACACAAATTTGCATCATATTTAAAATTCAATCAATGCGGTCATTTGTCATTTATAACGAATCATATTGCAATGTAAATATGCATTCCTTCGGGATGAAATAGCTGAGGCAACACCGTGCAAAATGCACTGTGCAACATATACTAGTCTCGGAACTCACAACCAATGTAATAGACTCTAACACAAATAAATATTCACTTACTATACTCGTCCGTATTCCAGATTTGCGGATTGGTGAATGCATTTGTGGAAAAAAGGAGGTGATTAAATGTAAAATGAAACAAATCCGATGTATTTTTAATTCTGAATTTATCAAAGGAGTATGGACAGTAGGAATAGTTTGAAACCTGCAAAATACAAATTGGAGATATTTTATTGAAGACGGCCTGGCATAAAAACGGTGTTGTTGAATATTTTATATTATCCTGGGGTATTATGTAGGTTTATAAAATCTAACTCGTTGATGAAGACTATTTAAACATTTAAATCCATAGTGGTGCGTGTCATTTAATCTGAGATTTTGGAAATGTAAGAAACTGTATTTAATTTTGTGTTACATTATTGTGATATGGACATTGAAAAACTAAGAGAATCGTTATTTTGATAAATATAATTTTTAGTCTCTTTCACAGTATTTAAAATTCACAAAATTAGAAATTGACATTTTCAGAACGATGAAATAACTGTTAGAACGATAAAATACTGTTAGAATTACGGCTGTGTAGTTTTATCTTACAGCTGTGAGCGATCAACACCCTATGCACTAATACCGACGAATTTTTTATTTAAAAAAATGATCGTGTGTATAAAAATTATCTTTTGATAAGAGTTAAACGCTTTTAATATAGGTATACAGTGTATGATTGTATGAAACAAAATAGACATCTAACAAGAAGACCTGTAAAAACTTCAGCTTTCGAAGAAATATTGTAAATGTCATTCAATTGTTCTGAAAATGTATATCCCTTGATTTTTTACACATTAATTATAATGGCGAGAGAAATAAAAAACACGTTTAAAAAATAATATCTTCTCAAACTATACGTATGTCGGATGCAAGTTCCTAAAAGACTGTTTCGTTGTCAAGGAACGGTGGTTATCTAGCGCTCTACCAATGATTCGTGCATTCACAACATCTGTTAACATGTGAACAACATTGATCGTTTCTCGTCCAACTGTTGCTGGCCCTGTAGTCGTTTTGTGAACGCCAAAAGAAAGTGCTGGGCAGCACTCGAACGAATGTGTTACGTTTCAAACAAAAACGAGAGGCGTAAAATGGCGTTTGGGTGTGATGTGACACAGTGAGATGTATTTCGTAGTGCTAGTAATTGTATCCTAGGAATATAACCATTGATATTGATTGTTATTGCCAGCAGGTCAGTCGTTTCACATCCGAGAAAACACTTCGTGATTTCAATAGTATTTACTGGCTAAGCTATGTCTGTGATGATATTTATAAGATCGTTGTAAGAATTAGATATATGAACATTGCTAATGTCTATAATCCCCAGCTACCCAGTGGAGCGTTTAAACATCTTCCGACATACTCACATCCGACACTGAATGCCGGAGCTTCAATAGTCACCATAACGACTGGAAACATAGAGAAAACGATGAAAATGGTGAACACCTGGTTATGTGGGCAGAGCAGAATAAACTACAGTTAATATTTGACGCCAAGGATAAGCGCACCTTTAAATCGAGAGCCTGAAAAAGGAGTCCAACCCAGACCTGGCGTTTTGTATCAACTAACTCCGAAGGCCGTCCTCCACTAATATCAAGACGCATTCTAGAAGACTTCCCGAAGAGTCAACACAGCCCTGTTATAAATGAGATGGGAATCGAGATACCTATTATAAGATCTTACACCAGACCGAGGTGGAATTTCCAAAAGGCGGACTGGAACGGTTTCAAAATTGACTCGATAAACGTCTCGAGGTTATACCACTAACGGTTGCTAACTATAGAAGATTTGTTGGCGTAACTATTGCAAGTGCAAAGAAACATATCCCAAGGGGATATCGAAAGAAATACATTCCTGGATGGTCTGAAGAAAGTGAATCGCAGTATAGAAACTTCCTGCCAATCGGAGACCCGAACTGGCTGAGGACTTACTACATTCACTGGACGCATCTCGTAGACAAAAGTGGTTTGATACCACTGCTAATATTGATTTTAAACACTATTGCCGGAAATCCTGGAGCTTCCTCCGGAAACGATGCACCTGTAAACAAGCTGCTCTCCAGCGAGTGGATGTGACTCCTAACCAAATATTTGCGCGTATATGAAACCTTTCGAGAGCCCCCAAAGATAAGAAACCAAAGCCATCACGCGAGAGCTGAAGGTCTTACAAAACAAAAGTGTCGAGGAATCCGCAGAAGCCAGAGAGTTTGGGATCAGCGACGTGCCGGAAGCGATAAAATATTTGAAAATTGGGAAGGCGCGAGGGTTCGACGGGATCCGTAATGAATTCCTTATTAATTGCGGTCCTTACACTGTGGCATGGATAACAGACTCAGATGTTCTAGCCTCTGGAAAACTACCTAGGGAATTCAAAAGAGCCAAAATAATAGGTATCCTGAAACCTGGGAAACCAAAATACCAACCTGAAAGTTATAGACCAATTTTTCTTCTAACTTCTTGCTATAAGTTGTTTAAAAGGCTCCTTAGCAGACTAAATGGGAAAATATAAAATGGTGGGATCGGTGGAACAATGGAATGCGCTTCTCTCTTTGTCTAGGGACTCTCGTATTAAGCGGCGTTGGGTCCAGCGATCCAGCGCTGGCGGATCACCCGCCCTTCCGGATAACATGTGGCGGCGATGGTGTAACGGTTAGCGTATCGGACTGTTATACCCAAGTTATACCCATACTTATACCCAAGTTCGCGGGCTCAAACCCGATCGAAGCCATGGATTTTTAAGGGCGAAAAACTCCTTCGTGCGCCTTCCTTCGGAGGGGAAGTAAAGCCGGCTGGCCCATGTTAGTAGATTTACTGCATGTGAAAGATCCTCAAGCCTAAATGACGCCTCTGAGCTAAATTCACAATCGCCTGTTTCGTCGCCCAAGGAATACCTTCTTTCTCCGCTAGTTGGTAAAAGGAACGTAGCGAAATTTGCGTGGTCAGACGGAAGAGCAGGCCTCATGGCCTGAGTCTAGCCACGTAAAATAAGGCAATTCAATTCAATTCAAATAACATGGTCTGTACACATTGGAAAATATGTACGTGGCAGTTACAGCGAAATGCTTCTCACACCCATACTTATTTGCTGCACACCCACTGGGGGATTAATTCCTAAGCAGACTAAGGCTCCATCTGGGGAATGCCCCCCAGAAACTTTTTAAACAAAATTTAATATTTTTTCATGGATTCTCAGGGCTGTCGTGGTAGTGGGGCCACAAAACTACATACAAGAACGTGCGGCTGAAGGTGTAGTGTTCAGTCCTGTGTAACACATGGCTGTGGTGTCACAAAGTGGTTGTAGTCTCGTACCACCAAGTATATTATTCGAATTATCCCTAATTTCGATCAGGTGTTTGACCAATTTCCCTGACCCACTGTGCAATTGCTGAGATGGCCCTTTGTTTTGCTTCTAGACATTATTGTAGCTTCACTATGCTCACGTCTTTTGAGCTTTTTCAGCATTAATCTACATATACAATTTAGTATGTTGCGCCTTGCTCTACCTTCTTGGAAGTGAAACAAGATTTTCCAAACTTTAGGGATAGCTTTATCTTTCAACGCTTAACATCCCTTCATAAAATAATGCGAAACCGTCGCAACGCTTAATTGCTTTGTAGAAACTCCGGCGTTATCTCAGATCCAGGGCCGCCAATAAACTTCTATCAATTTTATTTAGTGTCTGGCGATACAGATGACCGTAATGTGCAATTGGAGCAACATTGTTAATGTTGATCTAGTTCTTTAAAAACATCCTTCAATTATATTTGCAATTTATTCTCGGGTCAGCCGTTCATTTCCTTCCCCACGTATTCTCCAGGTACCGGAATGTCATTGGTGGTGGCGGCTCGGTATGGCCACGTCCATATGAAAATATTTCACAACAGCCATTTATTTAAAGCACGTTACATTGAAGAGGTCGTTCTGGTGAGTTATTTTATCTTTCTGAAGCTGTGATGAGTGTTTTTCATAATATATAACAGACAGTATCCGTGATATAACGGACAGTATCCGTGAAAGCTCTCAGAATTCTACATTAATGGAATATTAGAATGGAAGGAATTTGAAACTGCTAATACAAAGGCTTCCTTTGTACAAGGAGGGAAATAATAGGAATTGTTCGAACAAGTTACTATACATATATATTTCTATTTTATTTTATTATATTCATTGAAGCACCTCGCATCTCGCAACCTCTGTTCCAATACTCGTGTTGCAATTAACGGAAGTGTATGTCACAACATTGCTTCTCTCAGCACATTAGGCAACACTGATATTCTACGAACCGCGCCTGTTAACTGCCAGGCATCTTTCCGTTACGTAACACAAAGCATTCCAAAACTTTATTATCAAACATACCAATGACATAATTATTGTAATTAAAATTTATGTCCATTTTGCATATCTTATCTTGAATTACCTTACGTTACAGTAATCACAGATATATTATTTTGCTTATCTCAATTCTCATTGGACACCGCCATGTGTGCGCGCCTAATTGTCAATTATACAATATAAAGCATTTTAAGACATCACTGTCACTCACATTTGATGATACAATTATTACGATCAAAATTTATACCCGTTTATACATTTCATCTTAAATCTCCTTTATTTTATAATAATTGCAACCAAATTATTTGCTATCTTAATTTCCCATTGGTTCCTGCTTTGAATTGGCGGGAAATCACGTCTTCCTCTCCCAGCGAACACAATCGTCCAGTAGTCTTCGTTAAAATGTTATGTGAAGCACTTCACGAGTCGGGGGCTCCGCGCCACGCGTGTTATTACTGTGGGACATCACGTCCATTTTACTCGTTACTCAGTGAACAACTTACTATCTTGCAACTTATAATGTTAACATTCCAGTCTGCAGTCAGTCTCAAGTGATGTGCCTCGCGACTCGGAACTTCGTGCCAGTGCGTGTTTCTCAGTGAAACTCAACTTGCTTATTATGCACTTTATTGTGTTAGTATTCAGTCACTCTGCATTCAGTCGGTACGCAAACCATTCCAGGACTCGGAATCCGCACTGATGCCTGTTATCATGTGTTACTCGTTTCTCTCCGTGAAACCCAAGCAGTTTACTTAATAACTTTGTACTCTTAATGTGCGACACAATTCACGTGATAATCTGCACATCAACCAAATGTGTTATTCTGTGAACCATCATGTGTTACTTGCTTCTCAGTGAAGCTTAAGCAGTTCATCTTGTAACTAGCACTGTCAATATGTGGCACAATTCACGTGACAATCTACACGTAACACACTTCATGTGACAAGAGCTTCTACAAGTTGGTTGATGCGTGTGAATGCTTAACTCCCCGCTTGTAACAAGGTTTTCAGAGATCGATCTGCTCAAACAATACTGTGGCCATCGCAGAACATCACTCATCACTCGATGGCAACCGATACTACAGCACCCTGTGTTCACTTCAAGATGATGCAATCTTATATGTATTGTATTTCATTTAGTGCATATGTCTCCATGCTCCGCACAGCTCAGTGCTAATGTGCTTCGCTATAATCCAATATGTAACTCAGTGTTGATCTGCCCAAATTAATTATATATTTTCTTGTGTTTATATGTTGTGTTTCATTATTGCACTCGGTGACAACTCACAAACCAGGCAACCTTTCCTGCCTTGAGCAATCAAAATTGGAGGGTGGTCCTTCATGAGCTATGGTAGTTTTGTTGGAAGAGAGGTAATATCACCACAGTCCACTGCTCAACCTCCTTCCAACAGGAATGTTATGTGACACCTGGAAAGCGGCTCCTGAAAAATTGTGTTGACGCTCGCGACAGCGCAGTTCGTGACAAGGCGTGGGCGCTTTCTGGAGCACGGAACGCTGTAGGACGAGCGAGCGAGCAAACGAGCGAGGGAGAGAGAGAGAGAGCGAGAGAGAGAGAGAGAGGGGGAGAAAGACTAAGATCATAGAGAGAAAGAGAGTATTTACGCGTTGTGCTCACTCGGCACCCAAACGGACAGAGCACCAAAAGAATTCATTTTCTGTGAAAGGCGCGCTGTACCCGACAAACAGTTCACAGAGATTTTGTTACAGAATACTGCATGGAGGCTACGTGAATGCGGGCGGGTCAGCCAGCCAACACCTACTGTTGTAAAAACAAAAAATAAGGGTCACTTTTTTGACTCGATATCGAACAGAAGTCATAAAAATAAATATTTCTGAAAAATGGAATGAAGACTGAAGTTTAAAATACTTCAAAATCAAACATATTGAATCAAAACATTAAATTAATGAAAATACAATAGTAACTTCATGTGATTGGAGAATATATCAAGTAATTTGATGTTTTCCATTTTCAATTTCTAAAATTTTAATACATAAAGCTTTGTATAATCAATAAATCTTAAACTATACTTCCAAAACTGTGACATTCTTATCAACACTGAAGCCTCAAGTCAGTTTTGACTACGGAAATTCCGAAAGCTCTGGAACAATTATTAGACTTTACTAACGTTTTTAAAAATCAACCTATAGAAACGAAGTTTCAAACTTTGTTAATTTTTGTAAAAACAAAACAAATGTCTACTGAAAACAATGATTTCTAGAAAATCGAAAACATAAGAAACAATAGCGTTTAAATACTGTCCCGTTTACTAATTGCAGGAGACTTTACATTTTATAAATCTTCATAAACCCTCGTCAGATTTAAAGTGGCAAGACTGTACTTTGATGATAATACTGGTGTCATCGATTTCACTATGAATCATTACTTACTTCCATCGATAATTATAGTTTACTTTTTTAGAAATAACAGCTTTATTTACCTACAGTTCAGTTAAACTTGCTATTTGATACAGCACACTAATTGCTTCACTTTCCTTCTATCATAATTCTTGCATTATAAGTAACATTAAAATGCAATTGTTATAAATTAATTTCGTTCCAAATTCATACGAGCGCTTCCAGGGAAATAATAACAATTAGGGCCCTTCTTCAGACCTTATAGGTTCACAGAATGTTCCCTTCGTAGTTGACTCTTTTTAGGGAGACCAACGTAATAACTACTAAAGGGTCCTTCCTACTATTGACTGTAAAATTAGGAAAAAGAGCATCAAAGAAGGAAGGGAAATGTGAAAAGATTCACTAGTTTCTAGCAAATATTATTTTATTGAAGAAACACAGTAAGATGTTGATAGGAGAAGTAGAAACATGGAAAAGAAAAATGAAATAACTTGAATGAAAGTATATCGCACTAGAGGAAAACAAAGAACATAAAATAACTGAATTCACCGATATTGATAGGAGGAACCACGGAAAAACTATCGATCAGAGCAGCCGGCCGCTAGAATTCTTCTCCAGACAGCGGCAGAAATCGACCTAGCTATAAAATCTGCCACCGCCCGGTGTCGAACTCAAGGACCTCCCAAACAGCGTTGCTGAAGAGGCAGCGGTAAGGCTGGCTCTGAGCTAAACTTGGCCGATGTAAAGTATTATGTCCATAGGGTAAATTGTTATTAGTATTACTAAGAAAATGAAAATACTAGAAAAACACGGACAAAAGTTACACCAAACATGGTAAAGAAATGTACATCAATTTAGAGTACGTTTATAAAAGAAGAGGTGTTGAAACATTTTGCCTTTACTTTGTGTGCGCGTAATCGATTGTCACTGTGAGAACAACTGCTGCGGCATCTTGCTAGGGAAAATATCGAACCAATGCCTAACCCGTCGAACAGGAGTGTGCAGCGGGTTGCCTGCAGCGATCACGCTATTTTATTGCTACACCAAAACTGAGTCAACCCAGGTGATGAGCTCAGCATGCTCAAAACGATAGTGATTTAGTGATTCAGTCTCGCTGACCATTCTCATAAGTAAATTACTACAGAACACAACTGATTTTGAATTTCACAGTAATTGTTTTTGTGTATCTGTCGTGAAAAAAGTTGACAAGTTAAAATACTCGCATTAATTTAGAAAGTTTGTTGATGCAGAAGAATTTTCATAATTATGGAAAGGAACTTATTATTTAAAAATTTGGAACCACTACATAATATTAAACTATTCTCCAGGGAAGTTGATACGCAGCGCGCTAACACACGCGTTAAGTGTGTAGAGACGTAAGTCACGCGGTTCAAGTCCGCGTCTGAAGAGTCGAAACACAAGACGAAACTGACCCGGAAAGTCGGCCTCCTGGCCTATGCTCACTCGGTCAACGACCAGTGGATGTAGAAGAGGGGCGTTACTTTCAACTGCTCTCATCTTTTCTCATTCGAGAAAAAGGTACAGCGGCGTGGTGCCATACCCCTACCGCACAAGTGTGTGTGCAGGGTGACCCTAGCGCAGAGGCGCAAAGGATGAGCATTTAGGGTAGTAAATGCGTTTCGTTCTAGTTCAGGACTCATCAGACAGATTTCCAGCCTGTGACGCTGTATGAACAATATGCTCTGTAGGTTCGTACACCCAATGCGCCAAGTAATCTACGGTTATGCAACGATGTTACACCGAAAAGAAGATGAATAAATCAACCATATAAATCGTGTGGCGCAACAAACATCAATATAATGTTGTAGAACACAAAAAGGTGCGTTTTTTACCTTTATGGATCATTTCACACACGGTCGTTATATGGCTAGTTGGTGGCGTACTATTCGAACAAAATGAGGGAATTCATGAATGAATATTCCGCAGAGTAGGAAACTGCTTCAAATGGATGTGAGTCATGATAATATCTACGTTACAACGCCACAGATGTGAGTTATGCGAAATGAAAATATGATTACGAAAGATTAAATATATAAACACAGCTATTCCCAAGGTTCGAACCCAATTACTCTTCAAACTTTGGTATTCAAGGCTCTCCCACCGAAGGGACCTCAGCTATCCTGGCCGGAATTATTATTATTATTATTATTATTATTATTATTATTATTATTATTATATAGGCATTTTGTTATGTTTTATTAAATATTTTATTTGTTGATAGAAACATGAATTCCAAAATGTTGTGCACGTATAGGGAATGAAAGAGATTCCGCTACCGCGGTGTATAAATTGAACTACGCGTGAGCATCTCAGAGACCAGGCGACAGAAAGAGAGGGAGGGAGGAGGGAGGGAGGGGGAGCGGGGCCCTGCGTGTGGGCCGGACGCGGCGCCGCGACGCTCAGGCGCTCGTAGCTCGGCGACGCGACGCCACGCCACGCCACGCCATCGATTGCGGCGCGGCGCGGCGCGGCGCGGCGGGTGGCGAGGAGGCGGCGACAGTGACACGATGGAGACGGGGGCAGAGGTTTGTCGTAGAGACGGCATAGGGGTGAAATGCAGTTGACAGCGAAGCAGATACAGTCGAGGTGTTGTGGCCAATGTGAAGGATATGTCTTCCTGTTGCGGTGGTGATGGTTGTAGTGGTTGTATTAATTCTGATGGTTTGTAATGATTCTGGTTGGGGTGACGCGGTTTTACGTTGTTTTGGGTGTTTCTGGTGGTTGGTTATTTTTTGGTGGACGCTGTTGTTACTTTGTCTGTGGTTGTTTTGGTGATTATGGTTGGTTCTGCTGGTAATGTTGCAATAAACGATGTAGATTTTTAGAGAGAAATTCACATTTTCTACGTTGTGGACAGTAGTGTTTTTCACTAGAGCTTCAACTGTTAACAGGATTTTCTATAAAAAAGATATTTCTCCATCGCTTTGTTCGTATTTTCCTAAAAAGCTTAACATTTCCATTATTGAGAAAGATTAAAGCTTTTTTAAATCCTTTCCTATAACTACATTATTGCAGATGGGGTTTTTCTGAAAGAAATTACTTTCCAAACTTACATATTTCAATAATTAGCATTTTTCAACAGGATTTATTTTTCGCCTAATTTTGAGAGAAAACTAGTTAATTGAAAACAATACGTAAATAGTAAGTTCTCAAAATGGGCTAAATTGTTTTTCTCTTTTCCTATAAAATAGTTTGTTGTTACTGTAATATTATTTTTACATAATGTTTGCTTAATAATAAGGAACAAGTTCGATTTCCATTAAAACATCTGAAATGTTGAAAATGGCGAAAGCACAAAATACTATCGACACTATCAAACTATATTAAATGTAGATATTGATTTCTGAATCCACCAGCGGTTGTGAAAGTCGGCGTCGGGTGTCACTTTGTTGCGGAAGAGGAAACACCGCCCGACGAACACTACACTTACGGGAATATTATCTTAATTAGTTGACCCTAGTAGAAGAAAAAAAAGCTTCTTGTTAGAAACTGTTATCAGGAAGACAGAATGAAAGTCTCGCTCCTAAAGTGACTTTGATATTCTTCTTCAATGGCTGTGCAGTCTATCTTGAACCTTGGCTTCCACAATACATTTTCTCCATTTTTACCTGTCTTCAGCTGCTCTTCTCCATATCTATACTCGCAATAATTCTCTTGCGTACCTAGCCACGGCATCTCCTCAACTATTTTTTGGTTTTCCTGTGGGTCTACAGCCATAAACTTCACCACGTGTCCTGCGGTGGGAACTGTGCCTGAGGTCGGCAATGGGTGTACCGAGTAGCCCAGAAGCCGCCGTTGCCCGGTCCCAAGCCCGGAAAAAGGAGAAAGGTTGGGCAACAGTTTAAAAACCTTTTCCCGCAAAAAGATAATTGCTCAGAAAGCAGAATATTTGCCTCGAAACACATATCGGAAACAACTTCGCCAAAAAAATATCAATCAGCCATGGCTATTGGTTCATGGAATATTACTAATGCTTAAAACTGTAATTGTTATGCATAAATAATAAAAATTAATACCATAATTTGTGGTAATTCGAAATTATTTCATAACTCGCTTACGATTTTTACAATTTTACTTTATACAATTGTTTGAATAGACAATAAGGATCTCAATTTTTTGAGGCGCACCGTTTACTGATAGACATACGAGGTTTGTTATTTCTTATTTTTTTATAAAGATACGCTACGTAATATTATAACGCGAAAATTAGGACTCATGATATTTTTAAAGAAAGATAACAATATTTTATTGCGGTGGACTAGACATATCGCGGCTCATGATATTGTCGCAATATTCCTATATCTCTGATCATAGAATCAATTGAAACTATTGTGGACATTTTGCCATTATCTTACCACCACCACAACAACCACCACCGCCACCACCACCACCACCACCACCACCACCACCACCCACACCACCACCACCACCACCACCACCACCACCACCATCACCACCACCACCCTCGTCATCATCATTATACAATAATGTACAACTGTGAGTACATTCAGCATGTTGACCACTCCGGCTCAAACATTGGAAATTATAATAAATCAATAAATAATAATGGGGCGCTAGGTCGGCTTGGGGGCAAAGGTGGCAGTGGAAGTGGTGGCGGCGCGAAAGAGGGCAGTGGTGAGAGCCAGTTGGTATGGATTGCTCCAAGCGCACGCGATCCCGGCCTATATCCCCCCTCCCTCTTCCCCCACCCCTCCGTCACCCCCCACACCACCGCAGCACCGCGTGCCACGTAATTGTCTCGTCACCACTCTGACCTTCCCGCGGCTCAACATGAAACGCGTTTCCAGTCGAAGCCAGTGGCTTAAAACACCCAAAGCTGCCTCATCTTCTTTGAAAAACACTTACAAAACAATTATTTTGATGAAGGCGCTACAGCCCAGTTCGCGACTCGGCTTAACCTGTAGGTTGCCCTACAACTCTTGGAGTGTTAAGCGCCACACAGATTGTTTTATATGAAAAATGAAAATTCCTCGCAATTCACTATGTGAAATTAGTATAACTAGCGTACCCGTGCTGAGAACACTCATATGCTATACCCCACCCTCTTCCTTATTTTTCCATTTCCATATTAATACTGTAATATATATTTTTCCTTTCGAGACTCCTCGTATCCTCCCCTCACTTGTTCTACATGTCACCTTGTAATTGATAACAATATAATGCACCATTCTCAACACAAACTATTCTTATTTAACTTTATTATCGAGCAAAGAGGTACACTCATGTAATTCAGTCGCATAGAATATCAAGTAATTAGTGATTTCACACACAGTCGCAGATTCTGCAGGCTCTGATCATGTGGGGTAGAATCGAGAAGCGTCGAACCAGCAATATTGTACGAGAATGGTCAAGAAGAGTCATCCTGTATATTACGGTTTGAGGCTTTTGGCCTCAAAGTTTTAGTTTTCAGGCCCTAGAACGCTTCGTTTATGAGTCATTTAATGATATAGATTCAAAAATCCTGACGTACGTTGCGGGTTGCATTTTACATGAACATTTAGATACGTGTTTTAAACACATCCTTCATATTTTTAAATTCAAAGTGCAATTCGTCACATCTCTGTGAAATTCTCTTTTCTTAGATGCCTCATTTATAAAGATTGGTTGTGTGTGAGAGCCGCAAAGGCAAGGTATACTATTGAAATCACATAGGAGATGATAGAAAATGCCACAAGATTCATTTATCATAAAACAAAAGCAGTTGTGCCAGATTAAGAAACATCAATGAATAATGCATTGTAATTAGTCACAGGTAAGGCTTACATTTTTACGCGTTTATAACGCATTAATTCATTTTTCTTTTGATTCACGGATTTTCTTTGCTGAGTAGGTTACATGCACGATTTCATACTACACGATGAGAAATATTGCTTCAATTTCATAATTATATCGCCTTTATTGACAAGGTATCCACAGAAGAAGGAAAAAAACAAAGTGAAGTGAGTGTAGTGAGACACTGAGGCTTTACTCGTGTTAAACGTAAAGCTTGCAAAAGTGTGTGTGAGGCGGGGGGGGGGAGATGCCGCAAGATTTCATTTTTTAAATTACATTATGATAATGATGAGCAAACATTACTCTAGGCCTTTAGACTCACAAACAAGATTTTGAGGCCTAGAGCGCGTTATTTTCAATTGAAAATCAATTTAATTTTTAATTATTTCGAGATTCATGAAATATCAATGCTAACTTCCAACTTTCTGACGTAATTTATCATGAACATTGCTTAAACATTTTTTTGCAATTCTGAGTCTGATCCCATTAAATGGAGATCGTTGATACATCAAAATGTCGATTCTCCATTTATTTTGAATATGATATCTGAAAATTGTTCGATAATGTAGAGGAAGTGTGAAGGTCACGAGATCAAAGGAAATGGAATCTCCAATATTCACATCGACAGTCCGCGTTGTAAATACATTTGTCATTAATCCGTAACTATGGTGACTATAGTAGATGATTTGGGGTTTTTTGTGATCCTACGCTTTCCGTTCTCATCAATTACCAGATACTTCCATTGAGTTGTGCATTAACACAACATCAAACAGATAGTGCAATAACAAGAAATCAACCCAATAAATCGCTCACCGCAATAGAATGCAAGTTAACACAAGCCTTGATAATTATTTTTGCATTATCAAATTACTCGGGTAATAATTACAAATTAAAGAAAATTCTGCAAAACAATTGAAAACTACAAATAATATTGCAAATTTACTACCAACTATTGAAACTGCGCGCCACGCCAGTAACTCAGTCTGAAGGAGGGGAACGTCGAAAGAAAGGTATCTCGCGGGTAAAATACACATTCATTCACGTCCGGCTTTTTTATTGGTATCCCTGTGCAATTGCACAGACGCCGATGTGGTCCACAGGGGAGGTGAAAGTAGGGCTCCACCTATTCGTCGCCGTCGGTAAAAGGAGGAGAAATGTGGTGAGCACAACGCTCCGGCCGCCTTCACCCCCAGGAAAGATCACTTGGAAAGGAGGCTGAGTCGATCCCAGAGCCGTCCTGAATGGAAAGCACCTGATAAAAATCCCGACCTACGCCGGGATTCGAATCTTGGTCCTTCAGGTCAGAAAGCCGGTGCCCTCCCACTGAGCCACCGCGGTTCCATGCACGTCTGGCTTGGCGGGGGGACACGGAGCGGAGCGGGTGTGACACACCGCCGCCGCCGCCGCCGCCGCCCCCCGCCGCCGCCCCGCCGCCGCCCCCGGCCGCCCCCCGCCGCCGCCCCCGCCGCCGCCCCCGCCGCCGCCCCCGCCGCCGCCCCCGCCGCCGCCCCCGCCGCCGCCCCGCCGCCGCCCCCGCCGCCGCCCCCGCCGCCGCCCCCGCCGCCGCCCCCGCCCGCCGCCCCCGCCGCCGCCCCCGCCGCCGCCCCCGCCGCCGCCCCCGCCGCCGCCCCCGCCGCCGCCCCCCGCCGCCGCCCCCGCCGCCGCCCCCGCCGCCGCCCCCGCCGCCGCCCCCCGCCGCCGCCCCCGCCGCCGCCCCCGCCGCCGCCCCCGCCGCCGCCCCCGCCGCCGCCCCCGCCGCCGCCCCCGCCGCCGCCCCCGCCGCCGCCCCCGCCGCCGCCCCCGCCGCCGCCCCCGCCGCCGCCCCCGCCGCCGCCCCCGCCGCCGCCCCCGCCGCCGCCCCCGCCGCCGCCCCCGCCGCCGCCCCCGCCGCCGCCCCCGCCGCCGCCCCCGCGCCCAAGCTAAGGTGGCTGCACAATTCCCCATTTCGTCAATAACGAATTTTCGTTTCGTATTTTAAGTAGTATTCGTATTGAAGTGTGGTGACGTATTGTGAAGTGTAGTACAATACTGAAGTAGAAAGAGAAGTGAAGTGCAAGTGTTGTGAAGTGAAGTGGAGTGGACGTCAGTGTAATAAAAATTCGTGTATTTATTAATGTAAAATATCTGTAGAAGACCACCATAAAATGTAGAATTAATGCGGTTATTGCTGTTAAAGCCTTTATTGTCATCATTGCTATCAAATTATTATTAATATTACTGTCATAAAATTATTTTAAGTTACATTGTATTTAATTTTTAATTATAATATGTAAATTTTAGTGTTCTGCCACCATGTTGAATAAACCTATCTGCGGAAATAAATATCTATCTATTTGTAAGAAACCTCGCTCAGTGAAAGGTCGATTTTGGGAGTGTGTCGAAATATTCCTTTGCTGATAAGTTCAAATTTGATTGGACCAACTCCTACTACTCGCCGGAGGATTCAATTAAACGAATTACAGAGAGCAAGGTTCACGGAGATTAAGAGATGTAGCTCTGCTGGTGGAGACAAAAGCAACGAAAATGAGTTCTGTGATTCTGTGTAGAGTTGACTTTAGCTTTTGTAGGCGAGAAGCCTCCCCGCGCACAGCCGCGAGAGGTGCTCATTGCATTACATGTTGACTGATGGTTATGGACATTAATACCGTGAGTAAAGTGAATGTTTTATCCTCGGAAGAGGCGGTCTTCCTTGCTCATTGGCAGCTAAATCCGTTCGTTCCACACGTTCGCTTGTGGGGGTCTGCCCCAGCCGGGGAAAAATTTAAGTTCCCAACATGTGTGGTAGTGTAATGCATGTAATCGTGTGTATGTGTTTAAGGGGAGGATAAAACAAGGAAGGTCAAAGAAAGATCGCGCCTCGGTTCGTGACCCGTTTATGAGGGTGCTCTTCCGGTATTCCCCTGGTATTGATCGGCGAAATCATGGAAAACTACCGAACAGAGTTGCCGGCCGCTTGAATTCTCCTCTGGGAAGCGAACGAATTCGACCTTGTTATCTAGCTAGTGTCGAAAACCCGCCACCGTCGGTACTCAAATTATTTGACCTTCCAATCAGATTCTATGTAGAGTCGGCAGGAATGCTGGCGATGACAGAATTTCAAACAGGGTTATATTACCATAATATCGCGTGCGGCTGAAACAATATCCACAAAAAGATAAGCAACACAATGGCGAGTGAACTTATTGGGCAATTTTTCAAAGTGCAGGTAACATTTAACAACATTATTCCATGAACAAATAAGGTACTAATAATTATATTAATACATCAATTCTAATATCGCAAATGTAGAAGTATCATAACAAAAATAAATTAACAACACATCACATTTTGCTAAAAAACAAACATTGGCAAACTGAAGCTTCACCGTCGAAAACGCATGAAAATCAGGAACTAGTCTGACAAATCCAAAAATTAGAACAACTCATTGCTTATGTGTAATATTTATTTTGAAGAGAATTTTCGCTTCATACAAATTAAATTACTTTTAAAAACTACCTTTCAGAAGAATGTTTAAGCTTTTGGACATTTTATTCTTTATATCCCTTTTCTTCCTTTTACAAAATAAAGAATTTTATTCTCTATTATTTACAGTTTTAGCTGATTTATTTTTAGGGAACGTTAATTTAATTGGGTAGTATGGTTTTCTCTAAAATGGAACGACGAATCAAACCTGCCACACAGATTCTAATGATGTTTTGTATCTGGCACGACGTCACTGTGTGCGCGATATGACGCCCTGGTTGTTATCTACATCAACTCCAGAATGTATAACCAAATCGCGAGGGAAATTTCATGAATCCACTAGGACATTGACTACTTTGAATCTTAAAAATAACCCAAAAGCTTGATTGACGTGTTGCAAAATCATATACTATGGAGATTGCTAGATCATGAATTCAGAGCGAATTCAGCACCAGCGTAACAAAATGAGTGCGGTCTCGCCCGCAAAACTTTTATCCGGGCCTCTTTTATAAAAATGTATAGCAAATACAAGTAGTGTTAGTACCATAAATCATAAAAAAATATAATAGGCCCTTTTTTACGTGGGCCCGCGCGCACCGCGGGCCTCGCGGATCCGAACGTTCCGTCATAGGAATTGAGACCTTTCTCCTTTTCACTTTCTCTTAGTCCTGCGGGGTCAACGAGACGGCAAGCTCTTTTCGTTTCCCTCTTTCGCCTTTCAACTGTTGAAAGGTGGTTACTTCACCCAGCATCGTAAATGATAGTGCAGTCACTGGTAGTTGCAGTGCACTGACCGATTACTTGCTAGTAAGAGCTCAGCTTGAAGGTGTGCAAAGTCCCAAATTCCACAAATGTGATATTTACATAGGTTCCAGAAATTTGGATAGGAAATAATATGAAATGTCGAAAATGATTCAATGTTACACAAGACGAGGATAAAAGAAAAGTCTTCAATAAATGTTACAGTTCAGAAAACTGTATAAGGGGTCCAGTTTTTAGTGATATTTTTTCTTTGTTAAGATTCAAAAAGTTCGTGTATGTAAATAAATAAATAAATAAATAAATAAATAAATGTTAACGTAACGATAAAATTATTAAAATTTAATTAATTCGACTCTCCATTCAAGTCTGTATGTATTTTGGCGCGACTATCTGAAAGTTACAGTTCTTTTAAAAATATATATTACCAATTAAAAGGCGAAAAGACACTTTCATTATAATGACGAGTCCTACCCACAATCAGGTGATGAACATAACTATACCGTGAGCTGATCACATTGCACTAGGAAGCCTGCCACACTAACAGAGGAGTGGTGTACTCGCTCTATGATGACATGGGCGTTTCTCGTTCCGCATTCGCCTCACCCATGTGACGCCTCTCCGAGAGTTCTGCTCTCCGACTCTCCAGCGAAACGTACTGCGTCAGTTGCCGCGCTTTGAGTTTCAACCACAACCGTTCTTAGAGGAAGTCGAGGGCGACTTCACGGCGAAGATACGTAGCCTCATTCAGGTGATAGTCTTTAATCTATTTCGTTCGTGAGATTTTCAGAAATGACATTCAAGAATTTACATTGTCCTAGATACTTCTGTAATTCAAGAAAGGTATCGTATTTTTCTTACAGACGTCGTTGCTGAAGGACTTTGGTTATACATAACAATGAGGTCCGGAGTAATAACAAAAAGAAAGTAAACGAGAAGGAGGTAAAGGAGTTGGAAGGAAGAGGAGGTAAAGGACATGTATAATGAGAAGTAAAAAATATGGAGAATGACGAGGTAAAGGAAAATGAGGAAGAAGAGGTAAAGGAAATGGAGGAAGAGGAAATAAAAGAGATTCAAGAAGAAGAGGCAGAGATGCAGAAAGAGGAGAGGGAAGAAGAATAATAAAAATAAAGGGAGGTAAAAGAGTTTCGTGGATGATAAGCTGAGCTGTAGAAGATGGAGGAGGATGGTGAGAATTCTTCACTTTTCTCGTAATATTCACTTCATATATGACTCTGGAGGCTTTGTATTTTCTCAAAATATTATAGGTAAACTCAGAAACTGGTGAAATTATACAGGTTATTTGAAGTGCTCGGGAATAAAAGATGTTAGCCCTCAAAATTATTTTTGTGATACCAAAATGTATGTGTGCTTTCATCTACTGACCGTACTGCTCTGTGATCTGCAAATTGTCCAAATTATGGCGCTTAGTTGTCCCCCGGCTATTGTCATCCTTATGAATCCCATTTAAACCTCTTTGAGTAAAAATGTACTCCCTGCCGGGCCCAACACCCCTTTGATGTAAAAATAGGTTACGTTTAAATTTAAGGACATTTTTTTTAGTAAATTCATATATTCAAAATCATCCCAATGTGTTTCCCTGCGTTACGCACGGTATGGTCTGATATCACGGATGGTTCAATTCCCCCCTCTGTTTCAGAGCAGCCGGGCAAAGTGCCGAGATCACTACGGGGAAGTCAGGTGTGGATCTAGCGAGTAATGTAAATATGGCCCGTAACCTTATTCAAGGTTTTAATTGTGGCCCTTGAAGTCTTGTAAGTTGGACATCCCTCGTTAAGGGGATTCCCAACCTTTTTCTTTCATCAACCCCTTTTAAGTGAATTGTTTGCTTTATCGACCCTGTTACGTTTTCTGTATAATATACAGCATCCATAATAATGAACAATGAATTGCATATAAACGCCTTAAAGATTTCAATTATATTGTAAATATCTCGATTTTCCCATAATCGAAAACGCTTGAGCTTTTGAGTAGCCGAATTTCTTATCTTTTAAAGGTAATGGTAAGAAAATGCCTTTTGAGAATATACCATAAGATTTCTCCCGCGCGTATAGCGGCAGCATTTTTTTATGCAATAGAGTATTGTTGTGAATGCATAATTATAATTTATTGAGTTTTCTGAACATTCTATCTTCTGTGGATGAACGATTAATACGAAAGAAGATGTGCGAATTTGTAATTCATTATTATGTAGTGTGATTTTTATAACTTCGCCTCTTAAGGCCCGGCTTCACGATGGCATATATCACGATATATCGCGTCTTTCTCAGTCGTACCGCTACATACCGCATAATTGCGACCTTATCAAGCAGTGCTTGCAATCATGCAACTTCTAGCGACACGACCGAGAAAGACGCGAAATGCTGTGTGGTATTCCATCGTCGCCAAAGAGGCTTGAGACGCAAAGGTATAAAAATCGCACAGTAGTTTTTTTTATTTATATAAGAAAAAAATAATTTCATTATTTTTTGTACCTGATTACATTGATCAGGCGCCGGTTCATATTTAGTTATTGACTCCCAACGGACCCCATTATCATTACTGACCCCATTGAAAGCTTCATCACTCCCCCGGGGGTCTGTACCGACCCCGTTGGGAACCCCTGGCTGAGATCGTGCATCGTTCACAAACCGACTCTTGTCTCGTGTCTCTGCTGGGGAGCGCGATGCGCTACCCCAAGAGATCTGGGCGGCGTGTTGCACCCCAGCGCGCCCTAGTGTCGCTCCGCTGATAGCCCGCGGGGATCGGCGGGTGCATCGCCGGACGAGCTCCCAGACTCCCCAGCGCACGCGAGAGGCAAGGCACTGCGTCGCAAGAGCTCCTGCCTCCGCCGAGTTCACCTCATGAAGTCAGGACTAGAGCATGTTATCTCTGAAGAATAGAATGCTTTTGCGTCTGTAAAACCATCCAATGTTAACAAATATGCAGAAAAATCTTTTCGGAGAGGTTGCACATGACAAGTTGCAATTTTACTTAATAAATATTCAAGTTTTAATGAAAAAACGCATCTAAATCCGTCAGATGGAAATGCCAACCGACACACACAGTCGATTTAGCGCATAACGCTCTGTTTCCTAACTCATCGATGCATAACTAACCTAGTGGTGCTGCAGAATGGAACAGACTTTCCCGTATTAGTTTTCTATTTCCTTTGGTCTCAGCTAGCTATTCAGATTTGCCACATTCATTTGCCAGCTGGGATATATTGCTGTCCAAAGTACATTTTTTTTGGACATTTTCCTAAAGTACATTTTTCCCCCCATTTTTCGGTTTCCTAACAGTAATAAGGAAATATTATTTTAAGAATATTAAAGAACAGTAAATGTTACCCTAAATGGCAATTTTCTTTGAACAAATTTGGAGCCGTTTTCAAAAAAATGGCATTTAAGCACTACTGTAAATGCGAAATTTGAAGCCCTTTTTCACAGACAATTTTTGAGTTTTCAAGAATCATTTGAAGTCATATGAAGCACATACACTCACAAATACAAAAGCGTTTACAAATTGCTGGAAATGTGCATAATAACGGTGTGAGAGATCATTCAAAAAAATTACATTTGTGTATTTTTTGAAAAAAACAAAAAATACCTGAAAATAAACTTAACGTCACATTAATGAGTGCAATTAGCACTAACTTTTCGAAAAGTTTGAAGAAAAATTTGCAACCATTTTTGAGAAAATGGCGTTTGACCGTTTCTGAAAACGTGGAATTTGAGCTAGTTTTCACAGAAAATTGTTGAGTTCTCGAGAAACTTTGTATGACATTATTTAAAGCACATATACTTATTAATAAAATAATGTGAACAATTCGCCGCTAGTGTAAATATTAACGACGTGAGAGACAAGTCACAAATATTTCATTTTTGCAATTTTTGAAAGAACAAAAGAATAGAGAAACATGACATTTATGTCATCTTATAGAGTACATTAGACATTATCCCTACCAAAAGTTTAAAGAAAAAAATTGGAGTTGTTTTTGAGAAAATATTATTTTTGTAATTTTTTAAAATTGCACATATTGCACTCAATATTACGCGAAAACTACTAACATTTTCAAAAAATGTGCAGGACCTTAATTAAAGAACTTACTACGGAAAACAAGTTACATTTGAAGAAAGTCTCTATCTTCAATTTTGTAGTTGTAGGAAGAGGCTGAAAGAAATTCAAACTTTTGCAATTTTCAAAAATTCAAAGTTAACCGTGAAAATGGGACGTATGCCACATTTTCAAATTTTCAAAGCTTCGACTTCAGCCAGTTCGACAAGTGTTTCTTCAATTTGGAGAAATTCCTACGAATTGTTTAGGCACTAGTAGTGTGCACAGACGGACGGGCGTTTTGCTTTCGATTGGTTTTCAGTATCAAGGACCCACAAAACAGGGATTCTGGCTGCACCACGTGTTAGGTGTTTTTATTTCTTAATTTAGCAACTTGATTTATCCATTTTTGCGTCATTACAGCCCTGCAATGAATTTTTTCTGCCAAAAATTTGCCATTTTTTTCGCGCAGCATATACTACGTATTTGCCCCGTATTTCCCTATACTACATATATTATTCTGTATATACGTACGTATATGGGAAACTAAAAACGTTGCATCTAGGACCTTAAGATGTTTTGGGTCCGGAGCTCTCAAGCACGTTCGTCTGGTCTTATTCTCCAAAATGTTTGGAATCTTCTTTTATATTTTTAGGCTTTCTGTTCGTATAGATAAGTACATTCCATAGTATAAATTTCAAGGAACATTCAGGTTAACTCAACAGACCCGTGATTGGTATACATTACGGACAAGACATCAAATAGAAACTAAAGAGGAAAACGTCAAAAACTACGTCAATAATGAGACTGAGGTTGTGATTTTATTATATTTAGTATGTTACTAAAGCGATAACGGAATGAAATTAGTATTTGTTTCTGGAAAAATTAGGAACGTTCTTAGGAAGTAATCTTATAATGAGACAATGAGTAATTAGCAAATGATCATTCCGTACAGCCTAGTTAAGAAGCGTAGCGCAGACCCCCTGAGTTGATATGAAGGTGTGTACATTCTTATGTGGAAGAGGATGTAAATCCAAAGCAAATCTATATGCTAAATTTCCGCTGAGTTTCTGTTACGTTCATTAGATTCGGTTCTATGTTATGTGTTAAAACGTGCAGATCTCCGCCACCACACCAGCTTTTTCCAGTGTGTATCGTTGAGTGTTCTTAACGAAGCTCCATAAACTGAGATATCATTTCTTAAGATGGCTCCACATACTTCGTATTCGGCGAGTAGCGAGGCTCCTTGAATCCAGAGTACTGTGGATGCGTTACTTGCTATTTGCAGAGCAACGAGCAATCTGTACTCGCCCTACCCATCGTGTGACTGTCTTTTGCACACATCGAATCAAGGTAACATTCGCCGAGTTGCTCATGTTGCCCATCAGTTGCTCTGAATTGGGCGGTCAGTTGCTCCCTATTCGGCTAATGTCGAACGTGGCCTTCTTTATGAACTCTCTTGACGATGCGACGTCGGGATTCAACGGCTGGTTTTGACGTCTGGTACTATCTGGATGAGAATTCTAAATTCCGGCTCTCTCATCCGTCGTTTCTGAGGTTTCTTCTTGTGAATTTTGTACGGAAGGCGAGCAATAAATACCCTTCTTAAGGGGCTGTTGTCCGCGCTTGATCATTCCCCCCCCCCTTTACTCCTATACTTAGGGCAGAGTGTTTATCTGATACATTGAGGAAGTCTGCCCCCGAGCTTCGTAGATCCGGAATGTTGCGACCGGCTGAAAGTCCCTGAGACACTGAATGGGTCTTATCGTGAAATAACGTACATAATACGCAAATTACTCCAAAGAACGCTGTGAGTTTACTGCAGCTTAATTGAGGGGTCGTCTGTCTACGTTTCAACCTGCAACGAGGTAACGTTAAAACCTTACGGGAGAAGATGTAGATTCCAATTTCAAATCTTTCCCGATAAAACGCTAAGGAACATTAATTGTCAGAAAAATTGAGTGGAGAGCATAGTAGAAGTAATGAATCTGTCGAAAGCGATACCACTTCCCAAGAGAAGTCATTAAAAAGAGCAGTCGCGTTGATAAAATCTATCTTGAATAATTGAGAAAGGAAGCACAATTCCAAGTGAAAATCCGATTAAATCATGTCTTACAAAAGATATCACGGTCTTTTTCTCCTCTCCTTCGAGGGCCTGAGGCAATGTACTCTCCAGCTCAATCTTAGTTTCCTCCGAAGCTTCAGAGTTCGAATCGTGGAGGAGTTTCGAACTAAAATAAAGCTCAGAAGATTTGCAGAGAAAAGAGAACATTAAAATACTATTTTCTAATAAAAATATACTGGATCAATGATTGTGCTTTCATGTGTTTTGGTTCCCGAATTTGCCAACACGGCGTTTCTTGATGTTCTACTTTTTCACAAATTGTTAGTCGAATGTAATGAAATGGGAATCATTTATTATTAAATGTGCGTTTTTTCTGTTTGTAAGTGAAATTAAGTAATAATTATTTGGTATTGTAAAATTACGTAATTAAAGATGACTGTTAATCAGGGTCGTATCTATAACATTTTTAGTAATCAAAGCATGTTTGAAAGAAAGCATGAAATGAAATACAATACCACCTGCAGCATGTCAACTTCGAAGAGAATTTTTATTATTTTCATTAGAGAATAAAACAATTAATAATTATGATACGAAGATACTCATTTCTATTTTCACGTTTGTAAATACGTATTCAATTCTATTTTTTACAATAGTTTAGTGTAACAATCGATGAAAGAGATTTTTGGATATCGTTGACCATGAAAGTTCCCAAGACTGGGGTAGTTGAGCTTAACCTTTCTTTAGCTTACACTTCAGTCCATCTTTTCTATTAATCAAGTTATTCGCCACCCAGTGGTAGTCAAATTCAACTACATGTGCTATTGTAGTAACTTTTCAATTTGTTCGTGCAGTCGTGTTGTCGCTAGAAAATAAAAGAGCAATAACCCTGTTATCCCAACTAAACAACATTTTCATTGGATACAAATGATACCGTTGGCAGTCTTTACCTATCTAAAAATAATTGCACCAATATGTGCAATTTATCTCAAACTCTCCCCATGGCGCTTATGTTTTTACCATCGCTAGTTATAATTATCTTAATGTATCATTGCTGGTAATAATTTTGGTTGCAAGGAAATAATAATTGCATGGAATTCAGCCAATGAGTACTGGCTATTTATACAAAACTGTTTTGAAAACAGTAGAAAATGCAAGGGATTACATGAATGGCAATTTTTATTCATACTTATTTATTTTCTTTTCTGTAATCTGACAGTTGGGATACTGAAATATAGTACTTCCCACGGATACTAAGCCACGCTTCAAGCGAGAATGTAGATTCTAAAAATGCGCATCAAGTTGTAAAGGGTCTAATGAAATAGAAATTATTTCTAAACGTAATGAACTTCATTTTAAATTCAATCCGTATATTTGTCCGTTCCATTTTTTCAGATTTTACTAAATTCAGTTTTGAAATTCTGATTTCAGTCAATTGTATTCATTAGTTATTTAAAAGGCATTGCAATTAATTAGCACCAAAAACTTGCACTTGCAGGTCCACAAATTGGTTTAAATTCCTACCACTCCCTGTGAGCCCTTTCGTCTCTAGTGCTTCTTCCAGTTAAAAGAGCGTCATCGTGCATTAGGCTAATAGTAGTGGGCGCTTTCTAAAGGCCCTTGTGCCAGGTAATTGCAGCGCTATCTAGACGCACGCGTTCTCCACCGCTCCCTCGTCAGCCCGCGTGATTGCATCACGTTCGTGCACACAACCGCAGAGCCGCAGTGGTTGAGGAAAATTTGCGCATGGGCGCTGCCACAACAAACTGCATGTGCCGGAGCCATCAGTCTGTGCCTGTTTATCTGCCACCCTGGATCGTCACAACCAGGCCATTCGTTCACTCCTACGACAGGACAGACCGCACTCACTGATTTCACGGCACGGTGTGTGATTGTGATGATGAACATACTTCTCGCATTTTGATTAATAAATCAGTGTAAAGGTTATTGCTTGGTGTCTGGGGCACACAAAGGCATTTCTCATAAGCATGGCGTCATCATCTATGTTAAATAGATGTTACATGTGTGGGTGTTTTGTGCTTTATATAATAACTTTTGAATCATTGTACTGATTCCTCTCAAATTTTGCACGGCAGTTTTGAGAAACGCAGAAAAAACGTAAGGGTTGGCATCTCGATATTATTACAAATTTGTTACATTTCAAAACATTACTGTACATGATCAGCGGCAATGCATGTAGTAGGTGGATTAAGGTCTGCCTCAAAATTATGAAAAATTGTGAAATGTTATCTTTTTCATTTTTTATTGAGTGAAACACTATTTATTCTCTTTTAAATGCTTCAAAACAGTTCTTTCTACGTTTCTTAGTTTTGAGACAATTGTTTTCCGAAGTCAGTGCGCAAGTGCCACTGTTTCCTATTGTCAACTATCAACCCTTACACAACGCATCTGAGCGAAATTCAGATGCATTTTCCTGTATTGGGAATTTTCAACATATATTTCAAAACAATTATTTTCTCTGAACTAATCAAATCCTGACTCTAGTTTTCACAATTCCTTTTCCATTATAGTTCATTCTCTAGAACATTCGTGATTAATGTACAGAAAGGAATTATCAAGATATATGAACCTGTTGTGGGGATAGGACTTCTGGAGTAAAAACTTGCATTTTGGTTAATTAATTGTAAATAAATATTTTTTTAAATTATTTAACCTCTATAAGCATTTAGAATACAAATATACAAGAGAAAACAAAATAGAATCAATATACTTGATATTAGGAAAACCCGGCAGAAGTTGCTCTGCCCTTCATCTCCCTCTTTCCCTTTTCTCACTATCTCTCTCCCGCCCTCATCCTGTTCCTGTCTGTCTCTGCCGCTCTCTGTCCCTCTCATTCACATTTAATTGTAGATCCTGCTCATCTCTGAGTGAGTGAGGTAATATCTTGAAGCGCCGGACCAGCAAAAATGTAATAGAATGTTCACGATGGTCTCATCCTATAGATTACGATGTGAGAAACGTTTCTTGGAGCCCTTTGGCCTCAAAATTTAAGTTTTTAAGACCGTAGAACGCATCATTTAGGAGTTATTTAACGATATAGTTTCAAAATGCTGTCGAGTGCGTTGCGGGTTGCATTTGACGTAAATATTTAGTTTTGTTCTACAGCGCCATGTAGCGGAGCTACAAGAGATTTAACAGCACATAAACCTTCTCGGTGAAAAACACGTAGAAGCGCCAACTTTCATGGAGATTGGTCTCACGGTGTCTGAGCTTAGCTCATATTCCTCAGATAGGCATCTACTGTGCGTGGGCGTGCCATGAGGCAGGAGCGGGGGCACGCTTAATAGATGGTTGTCACGAAATAGTGTGTGTCATTCCTCATTCCTGAACCCAGGAGAGTCAGAGCATAAAGTTTTATGTCCTCCCCTTTCACACCATACGATTGTGCGGTCGCTTAGTGATGTCTTCCTCTGTGTATTAGGATAATCATGAAGGATACATGATTATGGTTGTTGAATAATCATGGATTGAATTTGTGATTCGTTTTATTATAAGAAACCCACCATGTAACAACCATATAACATCACCCATTCCCTACGCAGGAATGGAACCCGCAGTCTTCGGCTCCGCATATCTGGACATTGCATAAAGCCCCTGAGCACTGATTCCAAGAAAGGTGATTATAGAAAGCACTATGTTTACTTTCTCGACATACTACGTACGTAATAAAAAGAAAAGTATTGTAGTCCTGCGACTAAAATTGTCAATTTTTTGACAGAAAATCTCATATTGAGGGGCCCTAGTATCAAAAATATGGATAAATCCTATTTCCATATGTAGAGAATTACTTCCTGAAAGACGTTGTGTGGTCAGAATCCACGTTTTGTGGATCCTTCGTGTCGGAAAATAGACTAACGGCAAAACGCCTGTCTCAAGGTCCTGCGAGTTTCAAGCAGATATTTTTATTTCAGGAGTACTTTACATAAGCCTCCACTAAATTTTCAAAATTTTCTCAAAATGTGTCCAATTATTTTTCATTAAACTTTGTTCTAAGATAGCGTAAGTAAAGATTCAAAGTTGCGCAGGTCTCATTCGTTGAAATTTCTAAATTTTCGAAAATTAAATAGAAATAATTTGAGAAAGTATCTCCTGTTTTATCACCACTAGTTTCTAATTTTTGTGGTACTTCAGTTGTTGTTCATGACTACAGTAAGTACTAATAACTTGACCTATGTAATCATATATTATGTAGTAATAACTACATAAGATTTGAAGTCCAAAACATAATTTTCCTGCTCGCGCACGTTTTGGTCTCTATTTGTATACTTCAACGTGACTTTTAACAAACTGTTAAGTTATTAAACCCGAAAAGCACTTGTGTACGGTATTAGCAGTGTTAAGATGATCTGCAATTTTTCATCACAAATCAAGAATAGGTTTACAAGTCAAATGGTCAGATAAACAGACAAAAATGTTAGCAAGTGGGTGGCAAGTGCTATTTATAGGCGCGCCTGCTCAAAAGGTTTCCTAGACCCGCAGTGAGAGTATGATTTAAGGAACCCAGGGTCGAAACAGAACCAGACTGCTATCTTTTTGCAAGTATCTGGCACACATATTCATTTTTATTGTTAATTAATAACGTTAGAGACCTTATAATGTTTTGATATTCATCCATGTTACCAAACATGTTCTGTCAAACATTAGCACTCAGTAAGATATTGTGTTCTGCAGCGATTTGCGACGTCTTGTGGCAATAGCTTACGAATACTTTTGCTTTCAGTAATTTCACGTAGTAACGTATCAATGTGAAACTTAAAACCGAACTTAATGCCGCACAGGGAAATTTAATGGATACCCATCACTCCCATCCTAGAGAAAATGTTCAACTGCAAAAACATATATTGAATTTGTTATATTGTATTTTTACATTCTCGCCCTTTTTATCTTCGTTATGAGTGTAAAGTTTGTTTGGAATAGGTTTTATTGGAAATTAAATTACATCATTTACTTTTTAAACCAACGTTATCGGACGTCATAAAATTAAAAAAATAACGAAGCATATTAAAAAATTAATTTTGAATTTTTTAGCTATTGCGTAAATGTAATGATTTTGTACTGTCATTTAAACTACTGAGATTACACGGAAGTCTCGGTGTTCCATGATCCTAAACGTTCGGGAACTTATTCAAATGAATCAAAGATTGCACAGCAATTTAGTACGTATGGGGCAATTTAGAACTTTTCTCTCTTAGAACTTTTCCATAGCTCTTCCTTTCGTGTTTTGCAATCGCACGGATTCAGCTGCTAACTTAAACAGTTTGTATAAGGTGGAATATGAACCTTAGTTTTAGGTTGCATGAAATCGCTAGATTACTTCCTTAGCATTTAAATATTAACCATATATAAGTTAGGGCAATGTGTTTTTATTTTCTAGCCTAATTACATACTTACGTAAAGAGGAACTATTGTAATGCGGTTACACAAAATGCATATTTTTCGACAAAAAAATTCATATTCTGGATTCCTGATATCGGAAAACTGCGTAATTCTTGCTCCATTATTTAGAAAATTATTTTTAATACGTTGAGTAGTTGAAATCAATGTTTTGTGTGTCCTTGATACCAAAAACTTAGTTCATCGCAAAACGCCCATCCTTACGCCTGTTCATCTATCAGTGGTGAAGCGCGCCTAAACCACTCATAAGGTTTTCTCCAAACTTGCTCTTCCTCGATTGATCTGGATCTGGCCGAACTCGACTCCTTGAGAATATGAAAGAAACTTTTACTTTTGGGAGGGTTCTTTTCATGAAGTCTTTACATTTTCAAACTTTTTCTCAAAAATGGCTCCAGTTTTTACTTTCTCGCCCGTACGAATGTACTTCGTAAGATGAGACAGTTACTTAATTCTGCGCCGGAAAACGGGGAATTTTCGCAGAAAACTCCCATTGTCGCTACCAATTGTAGCGATAAAGTGGATAAATCTAGTTGATAAATATAACCTAACATGTGGTGTACAAGAATACATGTTTTGCGAGTCCGTGATACCGAAAAAAACGATTGATGGGAAAACCGCTGTCTATCTGTGATTAACACTAGCCTCTAAACCGTTCCAGCTGATTTTCTCCAAATTTGATATTCCCTGAACGATTTGAACGAACTGGAGGATTTGGGAGTTTCAAACGGATATTTTGATTTCTGAGGACTTTTTACATGGAATGGGCATTTTTATGCCTCTACAGGAGTTAGATGCATACTGGCGCTTCTGTGGCGCACTGGTAGGAGTGTCGGCTCTGAGGATGTGAAGTTAACTCTGAGGATCTAGAGTTCGGGTCTCGAAGCGGGAAAAAATGCTGGTTGATAATACTTTTACAAGTTTGTGTAGTAGCATATACAGACGGAACAGATAGAAATAATGCGAGAAAGTAAGTGCTTTTAGCAGCTACCACATGTTTTTCTTTACATTTCATTCTCCGATAGAGAAACGCACGCTTACAAAAATGGCGTGGATCCAATTTTTTCATTCTATGAATATTTGAAAATTGCAAAAATTCAATTTTTCGGGACCTTCGTACAACTACAATATTGAAGAAATATTTTTGGCTAAATAAATCCATTCTTCACAAGTAGATCTTCAAGTAATGTTATTATTTTTTGAAAAGATGAATTACACTTTTTCAACTTCCATTGAGCGAGTGGAGAATATTGTTAAAAAAAACTCAGCTACTTTATTCTCATAGCTTGCTAATTCTAGGTACGTGGGTTCTAATTCCAGCATAGGTACAATTTTGCAAGTTGGCAACAGTTTTCCAGGTTCAAATAGTATTATATACTGTTACAAACGATGCGAGAAAGTGCGTGTTCTTGTAACACAACTGGTTATATTATCGAGTCGTAGCATCGTAATAGGAAATCTAGCCAAATATAACAAACAGTTTCTAAATTTCTTACTAGATTTTCATAATAAAAAGTGAGGGATTTCGCACACGAATAAACTCCACACGTGCACTATTCTTTTGTGAGACACCTTGCTGCTCTAGAAATAGGTAAGATTTTATCTGTTTCAGAGGCATTATGAAATAACGGTTTCAGACACCAGTGCGAAGCGACTGTTCAGCAGAAACTGTTGTAGAATGGCAAGGCTTTTTCCACAAGAACTTTCAAGAATTAAGTCCCATGTTGGAAGTTTCGCAGCCTCTCATGTGAATAAATGCATGAAGTTGAATACATCGCATCCACTCTAGAAGCCTTTCGCGGAGAAAAGGAGTGAATGTGGAGGAGATCCTAAAAATAGTCTTCGCAGAAACTGCCATATTTCCTCGTTATTCCGTCAGACATTACTTTTCGCTAGTGAGTGTCGCCTTGGAGTCTCTGGTACAAGGACGTCTTGAATTTAACATGCATTTGTACCTTGTAAAAAGTTTCCACAGTCATTTCAACAATCATGGTTTCCACTGTCAAATTTTGTGACCATCGAACACTTTTTTGTTGTTCTTTCTTTTGACCTATAACCAATTTCAATAATTCACAAAACAACCTTCAACAATAACCAATAGGTAAATGTTACTCAATCCATCATTCAAAGGGTTTAATCTGATAATATCAATGATGATGATGATATATAATAATAATAATAATAATATAATGAACTGTAAAGGACACAGTTTTTATTGTTTTGTATGTGGTTATTTATATAATACTTGATAATACACTGCTATTGTTCTGAATGAATTAAAAACTTGAAATCCTTAAAAAATAACAACATAAACTGAAAAGTGATCATGCAAAATGTACAATGCACTAGAGTAAAAAAAACACTTTATTTTTTCACCTCAGAAGTTAGTCACATTCCCAAAAATAGCACCTTGATCCCACCGTCTAGAGTAGCGAATAGAATATTGTTCTATTTAAGATTTTTGTAGGTTCATGAAAAGTTAACAATTCAAAAATATGATACAATACAATATTTTTGATTTATTTTTTAATTTATTTTTATTTATATTTTCTTTTGCTTTAGAACATTTTAAAAATGTTATTAATTTTATCTAATACCACAATACATCTTTCCTAAATACCTAACGGTGATATTCATCGCATGCATGTGCACATGGAGGAATTCTCTGTAAAACCAGTTAAACATTTCTCTCATATCTTGCTGACTGTTTTAATTCAGGCGACGTTTCGTGATGCTAATGTTCGCTAAGCAGATGTTATGTTTTCTATCCTACAACGAATAAATGTAATTCCTCTAGTAAGTTCATTATCTACTTGCGTCTAAAAAAAAGACAATTACATTTCAAGAAAAAACTAGTGTCCTGCAGTAGGAAAAATATTGCTGAAAACAACAACGCACGCACAAAGTGAATTTCCAAAATGTAGTACGGAACACTGCTAAGTGTCAACTAAGAGACTTCACGAACACTGCAATAACGTAGGGTGATATATTTATATAGTAAAATAGACATTTACATTTGAAGAATAGAAGTAAAGTTTCCGATCCATAAAGCCAAAACGTGAATAGTAAATATTTAATTGTGAACAGCCAATCGGGAGGTTTTACGACTCATGATGTCAGCAATATCTTAAACAGTGACACACTAAGTATGAAAATTCAATAGCGAAGCGCAGTATCATAATAGGTATGATAAAACTTAAATATTTGCATTTTTAGTCAAAATCGAAACTATCATGTTCTCTAGTTACTAATAACCTATCAAAACCACAGACAAATCTCACATAGCCGGAAGCACGATAGATTTTTTTTCAATTTCTGTGTGCATTGGAAATTTGTAATGATGTTAACAATTCATTAATAATTTGATGACGCCGAATCTGAGATCACCATCACGTAAATTTACTGAACGAAATCTAACTGCAACATAACAAGCTGGAAAAATAATGAAGTATATTTTTAAATAAACTAGAAAAGTATGAATAGTTTACCGATGATCTTACGTGATACATGAATTGAATGCTTTGGAAATCGAAAAATACTATATTATAGTATTTTTCGAGCGGTCTCTTTTTATAAGACTAAATTAAGAGTCGGGCATTCAGAGTTAGAGAGGCAGAAGAATGTGCGTTTTGCCCGAACGGAATGTGCATCAGCCCTCTTGCAGGCGAGATGGCCCTGTTGGCTTTCCTCTCACGTCAGTCGGCGGGAGCGACGCGCACCATCTGAGACTCTGGCCGGAGGCTGCGCTCTTCGTGCGAGGACGGCGCTCGGCGCCAGGCGGGTATCGAACCAGCGCTCGCCCGGCCGACCGACCCTCACCCTGACCTCGCCCCCCTCCCTTCGACCCCCTGCTGGACGCTTCGCACGCCTGCATCCACTGGCGCCTTGCTCGGCACCACGCACGGCACTCACCGCGCGTCAGATCCATCAAGCTGGCCCGCCCACCACGGCAGACTCAAATCAAATTACTACCAGAATTATTAACCATTTTATTACTAATTTATTACCGCAAAACCAATTGTTTTACCGCTAATCTTCACCCCCAAAAAAGCAGGTTGTCACCTTCACCCCCAAAAAGTCAGCTTGATATCAAGCTGGCCCGCTCAGCACGTCAGAGACAAATCAAACCAGTACCAGAATTTTTAACTATTTTATTTCTAATTTATTACCGCAAAAATAATTTTTTACCGCTCATTTTCACCCAAAACGGGTGGCGGACCAGCCATCAAGTGTTTGGAGGGGGACGGTATGAACGGTAATAAAATTAATTTTGCGGTAGTAAATTAGGAAAATAAAATAGTTAAAAATTCTCGCAGTAATTTGATTTGAGTCCGCGTTGGTGGGCGGGCCAGCTTGATGAACCTGACGCGTGGTGAGGTGCCGTGCGTGGTGCCAAAAATGCTGATACTAGTTTGATTTGATTCTGCCATGCTGAGCGGGCCAGCTTGATATCAAGCTAACCCACCACCCCTTTTTGGGAGGGTGAAGATGAGCGATAAAAATGGTTTTGTGGAAATAATTTAGTAATATAAAAGTTAAAAATTCTGGTACCACTTTAATTTGATTCTTCTACGGTGAGTGGGCCAGCTTGATACGCCTTGCCTCGGATCTCCCGTCGCCCCTTTCTTGCCCGCACATCTGCCCCGGCGGAGCGCTCTCGCCTCGCCTCACAGCTTCTCGTAAACAGCGGCTCAGATGGATCACGGCAGTAACCGTTGCCACTGCGGCGTGTCAGACAGAAACACTTTACCTTTCGAATCGCGACGGCTGTGGATTTTCGACGCTAGCTAGAGGGCCAGGACGGATTCAGGTGCGGTCTGCAGGGGAATTCTAACGTCTTCTCTGATTCGGTGGTT
This sequence comes from Acheta domesticus, assembly GCA_031308135.1. NCBI lineage: Eukaryota > Metazoa > Arthropoda > Insecta > Orthoptera > Gryllidae > Acheta > Acheta domesticus. The sequence goes on along the minus strand of JAHLJT010009419.1, from coordinate 18,853,229 downwards.
TTCATGTTTTCGACGATCAATACCAGACGAATGGCGGAGTAACACCTAACATAACGGTTGTAGTGTCACGCCGTCTGTGAGCAGCGCCCTAAAAAACGAGTTACAGAGAGGGCGCGATCTTTCCTTTCTCTTTCTTCAGTTTTCTCTCTTCTACTTGCACTCACACTTTTATGCACCACACTACAGCACATAACGGGAGCTTTTAGCGGTGGCCCTCTGGGGGAGATACCTGAAGTCATGCACGTGCTTTACCAATGACCTAAAGCCACTCGCCGCCCAGACACACAGCGTTTTGATTGCTTGATTGCAGGCGCATCAATTGATAAGGTCATTTGTCCCGAAAATGTAGTATATGATTTCCCGGAGAGTTGGTGGGGATCTTTTCCATCTGGATGATGAGATCCGCCGACCTACCGTTGGCTAACGGGTTTCCCCAACAAGGTATCTCCCACCAGCGGAGCATCCTCCTAGCTGAGATAAACTCTAAGCTCCCGACCGGTCTCCCGGAATGGGTGGTAGTGTAGTGCATGAAAGTGTAAGTGTGTACTAGTAAGAAGCGATGGTAGGACAAGGAATAGGAAGAAAAGATTACACACGTTCCGTAGCCCGTTTCTTAGGTTACTGTTCCAGCATTTGTCTGGTGTTGATCGGAGAAACTACGGAAAACCACCAATAAACGGGACACCAATAAAACGACCAGATTCCGTTTCTATCGACTCCGAACTATCCACTCTGGTAGGGTCCTCCCTATGCTGTGGTGTAGCTTCAGCTCTGATCGTCACTGCCCTGGCACGTTTATGGCGTTATGGTGTTAAATACGATGAAAGGTTTGTTTCAATGATGGACTTATACCCTTGGCGACCCTGTAACCGTTGTTCAAAACGTTGGTCAGTCCTACCAAATCAATTCCCCCTATTGGTTCACACCCAGTTGTTCTGATCACATAGCATCCGAGATGACCGATGTTTCCAAAAGATTCGTAGAACCTTACATTGTCCATGTTACCCGATATATGTCGGCCATGCCTGCCTTCAATATATGAGCATACTGCTGTGACAAGAAACAATTTTTCAAGGATGTGTAATGTTGTGCTTTACTACGACAAAACCAGAAGCGGTAATATACCAGCTATCATTTATTTTGTTGTTCAATGTCCTGACTCTTCCACACATTGTGCTTGAAGCTCTTTCATACGTTGATTGCTCCACAATGTTCACTTTTAACTGCAGTTTAAATGTCACTTCAAGGATTGTTCTCTTTCAGCAAAAGTAATATGTAATTTTGAATAAAAATATAGTGCGTACAAAAGAGTAATAATTCTCAAAATTTTAGTGTTTTTGTAATACAATATTTTTGGCTCCTATCATCGGATATACATGCAATGGGATACTCAATTTAATTTATAGCTCCTACTTGGCTCCCGGTTATGGTGATTTTTATGTAACGCTCTTAAACCCTGTAACCCAAAAAGTTTGCTTGCTTATTTTCAGAAGGCGTTTCCTTGTGGGTTATAGTGGTTATTGCTCAAACCCTTCAAATATGAAAGGTTTGTTGTTCACGACATGAGTTCGTTCGGTATACTCCATTGCCTCTGTGCAACTCCAGTTAATTTGGAAATCAACACCAAAATTAGACACGTTAATTTTCCTCTTTACTATCAAACGTTTGGGAGAGCCACAAATCATTGGTTTCCCACTAATCTGGGTCCCGAATTATTTTCAGAGCCAGCAGACATGTCGCTGGCCTCAACGGCATGGGAGAAAAATAGCCTGCATTTGCTTTTACGATGTTTAGCTTCTGTAGCATATGGCGTTTAGGTGACACGAGAAATATAAATGTGCTGTGTGCCCCACAAAGCGTTAGAAAACTATTCGGAGCGTGTTTGCATTTCCATGGGCTAATGCACTGGTGACGTTTATAGTTGTAAAAACTCGTAACAGAGTGCCTAGAAATGACGCTTGCATCTAAAGACGTGGAATCCTACACTTCTTTATTTCTTTTTTCTAAAGTGCAATTATGGTGATGATAATAATATTTAATAATAATAATTATTATAATGAATTAATCACACTTATTTTACACAATTTATTTATCTCGAAACGAAAATATTTTGATTTTCAACAGTGGCGGCTTGTGCGCGTTTCTTAGAGGACAAAAGAAGTCAATTGCATTAGGTGAAACACACAACAAATTGGTGGGATGTGTTACTTAAATTCACACATAAACTTAAACATTAAACTGTAGCAAATATGACTATTTTGCTTAACACGTACATTGTGTTTTGCACGATAAACTCTAGCTTCTTCACTTAATGATAGATAAATGCAATTTAATTTTTACCAAAGCGTATTAATTTTAGCAAACAATCAAGTAATGATTTTTGTGCCTCTGAATTCTGCAACCTAAATATTAATATCTCCAAAAGCATAAAACGACCAAACATCCTTATAATTTTAAATACAATGCATGTAAAAGGAACCAGAATTTGTCTTCATTCGCAGCCTGTAAACCAGGATGCTTTGCCACACCATATCGTGAAAAAATTGCAGTTTCCCTGCAATTGCTAGTTTCACATGAAAGCTCCGGTAGTGTCTGCGTTGAACGTCCTTTCTTTACAATAGTAATCTGTTCTCATAAACTGAATTTTTCTGTTTCGAAATATGAAAAAATACTAATTTATAAACGATTACAAAAAAAACAAATGTGAGAAACAAACTTAGAGCCGCACATCAGAGTTATACCTGTAATCACACAAATCAGCTTAGAAAGAGAAGATAAGAAAGCATATCAGGCGACGCATATAAAAGAGAGTAGGCAACAACCCTTTTCACTAGTTGAATATCAAATTGCTTTGTATAATAATCGTTGTTATCCCTGTTTATCGTCTTGGGATCAGAAAAGGCCAGGAGAAGCGCATCTGTTCTATTTGCTCCGTCACCTGAGTTCTTGTCAGCACATAGTGCTTCCACAGCGTCAGATGTGATTATATCGAATTTCTACCTACGTCCAGGCTCTTGGACAAGATTCATGCGGCAAGATTCAAGATTCATTGGGGGCCCAGAGTTGATTTAAATAGCTGACAAGAGATGACGGTTTACAGGAGGAACCCCTCCCCTCAGACCGTCGAGCTTAAAAACGTATCTTCGTCTAGCCGCTGCAGCGCTGTGTGATATGGACAATTATTACACGAGAGGAGGGAACTGAGATTTTTCCGCGAAGCAATTCCAATATTTTGCATTGCTTACAAAGCGAGCACAGTGTAGTCTCTTTCCTGATAACTTAACAAAAAATATAAAATTTTCCTCAACAAAGCAAAAAATATTATTTAGTAATTACTTTCAAAAGAAGGTAATAAGTGTTGAGGGCTTTCCTCCTTTCCCTCCTCTAAGAAACCAACATATTTTTTCACTCTTCTTTGCATGCCCATCTTTAGCCCTCTACTTTTCCTTACCTATCTTCAGAATCACAGAGTGAGTACAAGGTTAAAATTCGATTGCAGATATCGTGAAGTGCTACCGTCTAAACACCTTTTCATAATCTTACAGGAGCGATGAAAAAGTGAAGTAGAAAATAAAGAAAGCATCAGAGAAGGGAGGGAAAAGAAAAGATGACAAAAAGAAAAGAGAAGACTGAGGAAGGAAGGAAAGTAAAAGCCACCAAGCTAACGAACAATTTTTTCAACGAGAAGAACAAGCATTTATAACAAGAATAAGTAATTTATACTGAATGTGATGAAGTTTGAGAATCTTTATATAAAGTTACATTTTACTGTCTAGATTTGACCGGCCCAAACAGTCCTCGAGCCACTGCTCAGGACAGCCACTGACACATGTCTTGGCTCCGGAGCTACGAGCTTTACGTCTAGTTCATTGGGTGGGGGAGTGAGGCTGTGACGGTGATTTGTGGTGGGAGGCTGTGACGGTCCGCCCGCAAAGGGGAGAGAGGAAAAAGATGGGTTAAAGAAGAGGGGACGGGGTGATGGGAAGGAGAAGGGTGAAGGGCGGCAGATGCCCTTGCAAAATCTCTGGACATTTCCCGAGACACTCGTTGCTCTGAATCCAGCTTTTCAAGCAGCTTTTTATCCAGCTTTTTATGCTTGTTCTACTCGTAGAAGAATACATTTGACCATCTCTGCAATCTCTCTTAACATGGCGGATCAATTGAGCGAAAATCATGATGGTGTGATAATGCGAGAAGGTGAACAATTCATAACGCCTTTAAATAAGTCTTCAAACATTTAGAGATTGGAGATAATATATTCTAATGAAGAGGTGTAGAAAAGACACTTCATTTTCCCGTATTTTATACAAAAAGAATAAGTTGGAAACATTTCATTAATTAATATTAGTTTTGCAGTTAAGTAACATGCACGTGATACATTTTTTGACTTCGTGTCTCAAACACTTTAAAGGGATAGAATATTGAGATGCCATGAGTAAGTGCAATGAGCCACTAAGTAAAGTATCTGAACATTACCAACCTTTTTCAAATTGCAAGTGTCCACTACTAAATCAAAACCGGAGTTTGAAAAAAAATAATAAAGAATAAAACAAATTTAATATTTGCAATTTTAAAGGAAGGTATCCATTTAGAAAGTAGTATACTAACATTTCATCGAGTCCAACACAACGAGTGTTGTAAACATAATATAAAGAATTCCAACAGCTAATTGAGTCCAATAGCTCAATAATTGAAGAAAGCTACAAAAATGTTTTTAACTGTGACCACCAGTGGTGCTTTTATTCTATAGCTGGACTCCTAACTTGGGTCGTAAACAAACAATCTCTGTGCGGTCACTTTATTAAGTTCTCGTATCTCCTAGCGTGTTGGAACTCCTTTAGCCTTCAAAACGCAATGCATTCTCCTATGCATGAATTCAACCTGAATGATGAAGACGTCGAGAGCACGCAAGCATATGTGCAACACGCAGCACCAAGAGGACGCACGTGTGCACGTGCAGAAGGCAGGTCCATTTTTTTATCAACGCATGTTTCAGTCCGGGACCATCTCTAATTTCTGGGTACAATATCCGGATCATACAAAGCAATGAGAATTTTCAGCACCTTTATCTAAAAAAAGGGCATACAATACTAGTTACTAGGTATGCAGGAAAGACGCATCTATGGATATTACTGTCATTTAATAAAGAAAAAATAAAATTGCGCATTAAGTAAATTCTGATACTCTGAATGTTTTAAAATGTTAGTCGTGGACTTGTAAATCAAGACCTATCGGTTATCCAATGGCAAATTTAATTTATTATTGACGATTTAGAGAAGTTAGAATACTTAATATTTATTTATATAATGTTTACAAAGTCTGACTCGTGTTGAGCAAAATAACTTTAAGATCGTATACATTAAAAAATTGGACAAGAAATTAAGCAGAAGTTTTGCATTCCAAGAGGTATTTCTTCTTACGTAACAAAGAAAGGAGGAAGGTGATATTGTCAAAATTTGTAAAGTTATTTACTCATAAGACGATGTAGATATAAGTTAATATCACGCGGTTGGAAATCTTCCTTAAAACACGAATTTTAAAAAAGGATTAAACTCTTAAATAGAAAGTTTATACCCATTACTCTCCCATCAATAGCGTGTTTCAGTAACCCATTTCCACACAATATGAACTGGATTAGAGATGTGTTCATGAGGGGATCGGCTTTATCTTTTCCTCTGAAAATCAGAATTCTTTTTCCGATAACGACAGAAGGAGGAGTGGTCGAGATCAATTCACTAATTCCCCATGACTGCTAAACCATTTCAAAGAATACGAACAGCGTACACGAAACTTCCTGCGCGATGTAACCAAGTGCCGGAGGATAAACTGTCAAAGTGAACAGATGGCCCCAAGCCAAGAGTGCTGTTTACGTATGCTGTTGTATTCAAAAGTGGACCTAAGGCTATCAGTAAACTCACATGTGCCAGGAAAACAGTGTCACATCACAAAAAATATCACCTTTCCTTTCCATGAATTCCGAGCTTGCTGTAAACTGAACGCACATTGATAGTAATTGGACAGGTGCAGTTACAGCAGAGGATTTTACATAACCAGTCAGGTTTTATAGACTAGCAGCAATATGTAACGAATTTCAAAATTTGAAAATATTATGTGACGTAGCAAGTTTCATCTCAAAATACAAGGAAAGTAACTAACTATTGACAGCTAACAGAGAGAGGGGACATACTCAGCAAAAGACCTACTGATTGCGTAATACTGCATGGATCTATTAAATTATTGACATTGAAAACACGTTGTTGGTAAATTTGCATCAACTCCGAGGTAATAAACATCGACAAAAAAATCACTCACTGAGGTGCACTGAACTGTAACGTCAGCTCTCATCACTAACGTAAACAAGTGAAAATCTACTGACAAGTAGTCTAAAACAAATCTATTTCTTGTCTTAGTCATTCTGGTGATACAATATAAGCCAAATGTAGTCCCTAGAGTATAACTTGTTTATTTTCGAAACGGTAGCGACGTGTCTTTTAGTGTGATACAATATAAGCCAAGTGTACTCCCTAGAGTATAACTTGTTTATTTTCGAAACGGTAGCGACGTGTCTTTAGTGTGATACAATATAAGCCAAGTGTAGTCCCTAGAGTATAACTTGTTTATTTTCGAAACGGTAGCGACGTGTCTTTTAGCATAACGTGATTATTCACAACACGGTGGAGGCAATTAGTGTTGTTCTAGTGTTTCAGCGTAACAAGATAAAATTGACATTTCAGAAACAGCGTGTTTTTTGTCACAGTACACACCGTCCTATTTGATTATCATTGGTGAGATCAATCGTTTGCAGAAATGTCAGAGATTCTCCTGCTAACATGCGAAAAAGTTGCAAAACTGGCGATTCATATGCATTTCGTCCTCAATTAAAAACTTCCTATTCTAAAACATACATTTATTTCTCCCCTTCCAGATTATTATCCATTATGTTTTATATGTGGTAATTTTATGGTCGATAACGTCTTTAAATCCCCACGTAAGTAATTTTATGAAACAATTAGGAAGAAATATTTTAAATATGTCTTCCATATAAAGTTAATCCATTGATGAAAACAATGTTCTTTGCGTAGTAACTCTCAATGAGTAACGAATGACTAAAACTATTTTGAGATATAAGACATTTTTGAGATACAATTGAAGACGGTAATGAGATTTATCAAAAGATCAGATAAATTAGAAGGAATTATTTGAATACGAAAGCTACACAGCAAAATTTAAGATAACGCGTGTGCGTCATACAAGTACAAAAAAGAAGTTGGCGTATCGCTTTGCAAAAGTAAAATGAAATCCAATGTAGAATGAGGATGTTTAAATCAGGAAATTTGAAGGAAAGAATAATTCACTTCACTTTTGAGGAAAAATATACTGCAGAATCGTTCTGTTCGCAAGAAATGTATCATCTCTCTTGTATTGATTGTCGACCTATATATCCGCCAGATGATACTCCCGTGGCCGCCTGAAGGTCACCCGCGCGCACAAATACTTCTACAATAATTGCACTGTGCAGATAGTTGGAACATACCTACCTTGCTTCATAAGGTAGTATTCCCATGAGTGGCAGAGTCGCGTTGCTGTGGAGCTCATCTTAGTTTACAATATGAATGTTAATAAGAAACATCATAAAACCATCTAATTAAAGCATTTGAAAAATTTCTACTAAGTTGAAGGAACTGCGAGAGGTCGAATGTATAACCGTACGGTTGCCGGCTACTGTATACCGTTCAGACCTAATTTCGACGGCGTATTTTATTTTATTGGCTTTCATCGTTGTGATACTGCGCATGAAAATGGCAATCTTTAGACAAACTCTTATTGCTGGTCCGTGGTAACAAAAACGTGGGTAAATCTTATTCCTGCAGTGAATTATTTCCACTAAAACGTGTGGTAAGAATCCGTGTTTTGTAGGTTCTCGATACTGAAATATCGATTGATGGCAAAACATCTGGCCATACGTCAGTCCGCGCGTCCGTCTTTCTGTCCACCCCTGTCCGCCCGTCCGGTCCGTTCCCCTCCGACCGTCCTCCACAATACGTCCGTCCTCCTCAGTCCGTCCGTCCTCCTCAGTCCGTCCGTCCCTCCTTAGTCCGTCCGTCCTCCTCAGTCCGTCCGTCCTCCTCAGTCCGTCCGTCCTCCTCAGTCCGTCCGTCCTCCTCAGTCCGTCCGTCCTCCTCAGTCCGTCCGTCCTCCTCAGTACGTCCGTCCTCCTCAGTCCGTCCGTCCTCCTCAGTCCGTCCGTCCTCCTCAGTCCGACCGTCCTCCTCAGTCCGTCCGTCCTCCTCAGTCCGACCGTCCTCCTCAGTCCGTCCGTCCTCCTCAGTCCGACCGTCCTCCTCAGTCCGTCCGTCCTCCTCAGTCCGTCCGTCCTCCTCAGTCCGTCCGTCCTCCTCAGTCCGTCCGTCCTCCTCAGTCCGTCCGTCCTCCTCAGTCCGTCCGTCCTCCTCAGTCCGTCCGTCCTCCTCAGTCCGACCGTCCTCCTCAGTCCGACCGTCCTCCTCAGTCCGTCCGTCCTCCTCAGTCCGTCCGTCCTCCTCAGTCCGTCCGTCCTCCTCAGTCCGTCCGTCCTCCTCAGTCCGTCCGTCCTCCTCAGTCCGTCCGTCCTCCTCAGTCCGTCCGTCCTCCTCAGTCCGTCCGTCCTCCTCAGTCCGTCCGTCCTCCTCAGTCCGTCCGTCCTCCTCAGTCCGTCCGTCCTCCTCAGTCCGTCCGTCCTCCTCAGTCCGTCCGTCCTCCTCAGTCCGTCCGTCCTCCTCAGTCCGTCCGTCCTCCTCAGTCCGTCCGTCCTCCTCAGTCCGTCCGTCCTCCTCAGTCCGTCCGTCCTCCTCAGTCCGTCCGTCCTCCTCAGTCCGTCCGTCCTCCTCAGTCCGTCCGTCCTCCTCAGTCCGTCCGTCCTCCTCAGTCCGTCCGTCCTCCTCAGTCCGTCCGTCCTCCTCAGTCCGTCCGTCCTCCTCAGTCCGTCCGTCCTCCTCAGTCCGTCCGTCCTCCTCAGTCCGTCCGTCCTCCTCAGTCCGTCCGTCCTCCTCAGTCCGTCCGTCCTCCTCAGTCCGTCCGTCCTCCTCAGTCCGTCCGTCCTCCTCAGTCCGTCCGTCCCCCTCAGTCCGTCCGTCCCCCTCAGTCCGTCCGCCCTCCTCTCTCCGTCCGAACTCCTCAGTCCGACCGTCCTCCTCAGTCCGTCCGTCCCCCTCAGTCCGTCCGTCCTCCTCAGTCCGTCCGTCCTCCTCAGTCCGTCCGTCCCCCTCAGTCCGTCCGCCCTCCTCTCTCCGTCCGAACTCCTCTGTCCGTCCGTCCTCCTCAGTCCGTCCGTTCTCCTCAGTCCGTCCGTCCCCCTCAGTCCGTCCGTCCTCCTCTCTCCGTCCGAACTCCTCTGTCCGTCCGTCCTCCTAATACAAAAAGAGAGGCCAGTAAACAGTGAAGTGCACATTAGTGAAGCTACTCGTACATTATTGAAGCTACTTTCGACGCGGCGTCTACATACGAGTCACCTCTCTATTGCAACCTCACTGCCCGCCCTCGAGCGTCTCCGAGCAGCGTGGGTGCGACTGCTGCCGTTTCGCTGGCGCTCCCGGCAGGCGCTCGCTGGAATCAAAGGGCCCTTCAGCATGACTGCCACTCAGCAGATCTTCAGGGGGGCGTGTCTGCTGGCAAAGCATTGGTTTATAAGGGAGTATTCCCACGAGTGGCGAAGTTGCGCAGCTGTGGAGCTTGATGGCGGAACTCCTGCCACCAGTAGCGCAGAAGAGCCGTTCACACTAGCAGAACACACATCTAAGGGCAGACGAAGTTCCGTGACGTGACGCAGTGTGACTCATGGTGAGTTTCGATAACCATTGCTTATTGGATTCGTGGTTGTGCGCAGGTCCAATAAGTGGTTATGAGAAGCTCACCTTGAGTCACCCTGCCTCACGTCATGGACCTGAGTTTCATTTTGCGACTACAGGGGGACAAGTTAGAAATCTCCCTTTTGGGAGGTGCTTACTTTCGCGGGCTTCTCCCACCGCTGCTACAGTGTCAGAGTATCTGACCTACTGCGCGCGCGCGATTCGTCGCCCTCCCCCAGCAAGGAGGAGCCATAATTCATCAATGTCACTGCAGCCTTCGCTGTGTGACGTCATTGTCGTTCTCACACTCAGAGGAACTGCCCCGCAAAGAGACGATAATTTTTTCCACCTTTGCTTTCGTCGACATGTCTGTTTTCATATATTCTTCTTCGATTTTTTAACGTGTTCACAACACTTCTTCCATTGATTTGGACAATATTTAGAAAATAATATTCGGCATACATTTTCTTTAACTCACAGACGGGTACCGATGCTTTTTTCGTAACATGATTCCTAATGGAACTCCAAACTAAATCGATGGAATTGAGATCGGGATGGTAAAGTGGGTGCTTGATGTTCAGGTTATATTACCTGCAATCGGTTGTTCTAGTGTTAGAAACAAATACACACAATATTACGCCTGTGAACGTCACTGGAAATTACGCCTACGCTAAGAGACGCCACGCTGCACAGCACTCGAAGACGAAAGGGACAGGACTGAGGACCAGGGGCGATGCTGCCAATACATGTTTCTTTTACTGAATCTTAATATATTAAGAGTCAGCGTTTGTGCGTAGACAGCTGAAACGGTTTTGATTTGGATGGCTGACACTTTTACTGCTGCGCATTGGGCCACGAACAAAGCAGCCTGTCTGTGCGTTAAGAACCCCCTCCCCTCGACCGGCCACGTCGCCTGGCGCGCAGAGCGAGTGAGACAGCGAGCGAGACGCAGAGCGAGTGAGACAGCGATATTTTCAGGGGAAGTGTGCGGTTGATGGTGGGAGTCACCCCTCCTCGCGCATGCGCATTCGGAGGGAGTTTTGTAAAATGTCCTACAATAGCCTACACGGCAGCATTCCCACGAGGCGCGCCACAGCCCCGCCACTGAACCTGTCTTTGCTCTGCGATGCTTAAAAACATCGACGTATTTTGTTCGATGCATGATTAACATCGATGTCTTAATTTTGGACATTGATGTTTGCCAACGATTTTTGCACATAGATGTTTTGTTGTCGATATGGCATCACTGGTCGGGAGATCATTTGGGAAGTTAGAGCTTGACCAGGCTAGAGCGGTGGATCGTTTGGGGGAAGGGACCTGGAGGAGCAAATCTTCTGCAACCCGACATTTAAGTCGAAGCCGGATCTCACCATCCAGCAGAGGAACACCGCCACCTCCTGGGGTAAAACCTTCACTACACTTACAGGGCTAATGAACAACGAAGTTATCCTGCCCGAAAGCAATCAATCATCTAAATCCTCGGACCGCAAACTGACCTATTCTATGTCGCTGATAGCGGATGCAGGTTTTGCTGGGGAGTGGTGGGCTTACCAGAGCTCTGAAAGAAGCATTCAGATTGAACAGAAAACGTTCAATTCAAATCAATATTTTGTTACGAATGCGTGTGGACGTATTAACTTTTCCTCGCTTTTTCTACTTGTACATTATTTTCGACAGACGTAATGAGATACACAGCCACTTGCTCATCCCAGAGCACAATTGCCCGCGCTACGTGGGGGTCAAATGAAGCAGACTGATCTACACGGAAATACCTGATCAGAGATGCCACCTTAGAATCGTTTATTGCTTTTCGGTGATCGTTGAGACTCCAAATAAAATAATTAGAGGCGTTGTCTTTTCCAAAAATATTGTATATTGAATCAGCAGCTTTCGGTGATTTACTCAGTTTAGCTTTCGTCAATTTCCTAATACAAAATACTAAAACGTTCAATTATGGACTAATAGATTTCTAATAAAGGATTAATTGAGAGTTTATTAATACGTAATTGTAAAAATAAGAGAAATTAACATCATAACAAACGAAAGACATAAAAATGAGGGGCGGACTGAAACATAATATGTAAGATTGAGACCGTTTCGTACCTGCTGTTTGGAAGCCACAAAAGACTACGGGACTTGGGACGAGCCTAGCGGCTTCAGCACCAGGCTGCGGGAAGGAGGAGGGTTAATTGAGCCTGGGGACGATGCATTGAATTGCGCCGCTCTATACAGATGTGTGTATGGGGGTGGTATCTAATAATAATTTCAGCAGAGGGGATAGGTTATGGTTTATGTTTTCATTCACTTGAGTTATCAGTAGTTTGTCGAAAGTTGCTACTTCAATAAACAATTTTGTTGGCAAAGACGTCTCTAATTATTTTACTTTAGAGTACTACCACACCCACCGACCACCCACGACTTACTATATAACCTGCAAATCTCGGGGTCTGTAATCCTGGTTCTTTCGGTCTACGGAGCCTAGTAGGCTCTAACAAACTCCATTAACGCGTGCGTAATACGCATTATGTCCCGACGCCCTTAATCCTGCAGCCCTTTGACGCAGCGCGGCGGTGCCGAAGTGATCCCTCCTGCTCGACAAAGCCCGGCCACAGAATCCATAATATACAGAATGGTAACTTCCCTCCATTCCGCGCGCCAGTGTATATTGTCCGCCATGTTGCAACCGAGTAAATTGCTGAACCAATTTTTCTTGGGACACCCTTACCTACTGGCATTTGGCTGGCCGACACGCTGTGTCTCCGTTGCTGTGCACTGATTGTATGCCACGCGTTATTTTGTAGTTGTTAGTTCGCGAATTCTTTTTTAGTAACCGGTTGTTTGCATTAAGTTTCTTTCGATGTGGATATTAAATTTATACATATTTTAAATGAGCAAGAGGAAAGGTGACCGATGATATATTTATATTGCTTGTCCTTTGATACTAATTTCCCTCACTGAAATATATTTTAGAGCTTCCTTTCACTACAGGCGTACAATACAATAGACTAGCTCCTTAAAACTTCATCAGTGTGTCATTCATTATGGAGGTAGAGTATTCTATATACTGTGTACTGTATTGTGTTTATTCTGTTTCAATATGGCGACTAATGCAACTTCGGTGCCTCTCAGAGATCAAAGATACCGCCATCAAGTTGCCGTTCTGAATGTTTTCTATTTTGTGGTTCGGCACCCATGCCATAGGCCTTATTAGGTACAATAACTAGGTAGTATTAATACTTAATAAAAATATAATATATTACTGATTTCATGTTATAAATAAAGTGATAATGTGAAGTATTTATTATGATTCCATAACCTCTGCTTCACATTTTTCGTTTACCGCTGGAAGCTGCACGTACTTAGATACAAAGATGGCTGACCGCGTGTCTCTTTATGAACGAGCTCAAATTTCTACACGTTAAGAAGTATGGAAATCGATCGTTTGATGCAGAGATAGAGGCGTACAGTGAAGGATGTGAATGCCTAAAACTTGGCGAGAGACACCTACGAACTGACATCCAAAGTTAATGACCGGAGTTACCAAAGTTACGCAAAATTAATTATCGTATTGACCGAAGTTAATGACTGTAAAAGGCATTATAAGATGTGGCCATCTTTCCTCATTACGGTCATAAGAAATTCACAGTTCAAGAAATGAGAAACCCCATCCTGACACAAAAGTCAAGTAACCTTCAGTAAGAAGAGTATTTATTGTATCAGTGAACGATTGAAGATGATGATGGACAACATCCATGCATATGTTGAGATTTAAGACATTCTTTTACTTTCTTAGTACTTTTACTTTCTAGTAACGTCTATGCATCGTGTTTCTTGAGCTCTATATCAAAGAGATTTAAGACGAAAAATATGTCCTCACATTAATATAGATGCAAACCGTGACATCACGTTACTCTGCCAACAAACTTTGCCATTTGAGCGTAAATCAGAAAAGAAGCGTTTTGCGGTATTCTCTAGAATTTGAACGGCCTATTTCACTTTTGTGCAATCTTTTGGACAGAACTATTCTTTTGGGAAAAATGTTTTGGAGTCTTCTATTACATTTGGGAGTTCCACTCTTCTGTAAACTAGATATTCAAAATTTTTTCGTTTCATTTGCTAGGGAAACCAGTGCACTTTTCGACACCTAAGGTTTATAAATGTATTTTATTAGTTATAAAAAATACGACTTTAACAGTTAACAAATGTTTATTGTGCTCTTGCCACGATACCAGAGTTCCAAACTCCTACCGAAAACAATGCTTCAACCAATGTAATCCTTAGATGTCCAAATAATTAAAGCACTATTCTTGCCACTAGGAGAATTACCAGTTCTTAGCCGAAGTCACTAAAGTACAAATAGAATAACCAAAAGTGGGCACTGCCCGCGCAGGCAGAATTACAATAACAACTACAAATATATACTGGTGATGAGCAAAGACTCGCCACGGGCTCGCGTTCCAGGCTGCTTCACCCGCCCTAGCGAGCCATAACACAGCGCGTTGTAGTTGCTCCTTATAGTTTTCAATATCATCACAATTAGTTGCAATAGTTTTATATGAAACACAGGATATATTATTCAGAAACAAACATGGAACATATTTTTAAGGCGGCTCCGTGTTAATAATACGAAATAATATTTGTTCAAGTGCATAGAACTGCATTTAATCGATGTTTTGGTACTTACACACGTCATACACCTGTGAAAGAACATTAGACAGAATATGCGATGATTGATAGGTAACGTAGATTGAAATTTTCAATTTTTAGTGCATATTTATAATGATTTTTTGTGTGTTCATTTACTGCCAGCCTCTGTTTTTTCTCCTGTTTTACATTTCAACTAATGCGACTCAAAGGAATGGAAATCGCAAAATATGTTTTGTTTGCTCAATAAAAATGAAATTTTTGTCCAATACCAAAAGGAAAACAAATAATGTATTTTATTCATATCATATTATTCAAAATGAAAATCCGTCGCTATAATTATTTTCACATCTATATTTTCCGAAGACGAAAAACCTTCGCGCTTGGAAAGTTTTAAAGCAAAACACTTTTAATGGCGTTTTCTCCAGTCAATTTCAACTCCTTCAGTCGTAAGGTTTCATATGCGAGCGTTAGATTCCCAGAGCGTCTCCATCATTACTACTAGAAATGGTGGAAAAAACGAAAACTTCAACAAAAAAAAGATCTGTAGATTTTGTTTCAATGTGATAGTCGAGCGTTATATACGTATGCATAACATAATAATTGATAATTATACAATAGACGAGACACTGTACACATTTCCTTATACAATTTGTTATTTATTTATACAATCATTATTTATTGAAATGAACAATGCTGGAAAATATTTACAATTACATTTCCCTCATACGTCACATTCAGTTTTTACTGTTCATTGACTAAATAAATCAAATAAAATGACGCTCCTATACAGATGAAGATATATCCTCTTCCTAAGCACTAGCCAAAAACCGTATCTGACATTCACATATTCAGAATACTATCAATCAATCAACTATGCCTTATTTTACGTGGCGAGACTCAGGTCATTAGGCCCGCTCTTCCGTCCGACCACGCAAATTTCGCTGCGATCCTTTCACCATTTAGGGGAGAAAAAAGGTATTACTCAGGAAACAATAAGGTGATTTTGAATTTAACTTAGGTGCTGCTTCTTTAGGGTTGAAATCTCTTACATGCAGTAATCTACATGATGGGAAGTCGGCATTTACTTCCTTCCGAAGGAAGGCGTACGAAGGATTTCTTTCGCCCTTAAAATCCACGGATTCGATCGGGTTTGAATCTGCAAACATGGATATAACAGCCCCATATTCTAAACATTATACCATCAAAGCAAACTAAGAATATTGCAGGAGTTCATCGACATTGCAAAGAATTGGCCTGCCGGCTCTAATTTTGAGAGTGAGGAACTGATATGGATCGAGCTATTTTCTTCGCCCGTGATTTAAGGTTCTTTTAATGCATACAATTGAAACTGATCGGAAGAATTTATAAGACCTACTGATCAGTGAAGCTGACCTTTAAAATTCTAATTCAGTAAATGGTGGGCTTCTTAGCGCACATTCTTTAGAGAATATGACTGGAATTGATCGGAGGGAACCATGGAAACGGCCGGTCAAGGGCACTCGGCCTCTCCTTCAATGATGTGGTTGGCCAATGAGGTGGTGTCCAGCCACTCAGCTGCTGTCGAAAATCCACCACCGTGAGAATTCAAAAATATACCCTCCTGTGCTTCTGTGTGGCAGGCTTGTGAGTGTGTACCCTACACGTACTTACAACTACATGACCGGAGAACTACATAAGTGATGTCGCAATTAATTAGGTCTCGTATTAACAACAGAAAGTTTTTGTGACATTTAGAAGGCAGCACAGACAGAATTCGAAGAAATCTTGAACTAATCTCTAATGAACATGCATCTGAGGGGGAAAAGAGTTGCAATTGCAGAGTAAAAGAAAGTCTGCTGTGCTACGTGGATTTCAAATCTTAGAAAAGTGATTACTCCAATAGCGCTATATTTACAACAGTTATTTCCAGATAATTTTTCTTACTGACACCTTTAGTGAAAAGAACTGACAGAATGAAGTTAACATGTGCGAACGTTTTTTACATCCGCTAGGAAATCACAAGGGAAATATCTGTTTAAGTGATATTTTCATCCAATTTTGCAAAGTTAATGATACGAATGCTTTGGCAATTTCGAATTTATTGGGTCTAAGCCACGAAGGAATGTATTCGGAAATTTTCAAAGTTGGAGTGATGTTTAATACGACTTTTCATGAATTAAATTATGCCCCACAGTTTTAGAATGCGTACAATATAAAATATATAAATGTTTTGTATTCAATTTTCGTTAATAAATTCCGTTCGTTTTATTAAATTCTCCTTAGTTTAACCACGGCCGTGTAATAACCGTGTTTAACCACGGCCGCCTTCTTATGACTGAAGAATTGCTATTTATGATTGACTAATAAGGAAAAGTGGTAAGAAATATTGGGTAGAGGAGCGATAATTTATTTGTAGATACACAGCCGTGAGTGGAAAATATCAAATTTATTTTTAAATATTTGATAATTTGATGACAGCACAATAATCAGTTTAATTTCAGATCAAAGTGCAATGGCCGGAGGAACCTTGAGTAACTTGGAACGAAGTATTAAACTTCACACGTTACTGGTCACGTGATTGTTCATTACGTTCTGCAAAAATTTTAAAAGACTTTCTCGCGAGTATGGGTTTTTTCTGTCTTGGTTTGGACATGATTGTCAACTATCTTATTGATAAAACGTTCTCCCTCAAATTCGGGCATGTATTTTCTATGACGTCTTGGATAAATTTGATTTTCTTGTTTGAGGAAACATTCACGTAATAATTCCAGCCGATATTTCACAACTTCAGGGGCAGAATATGCAGCGAAGTGGCGCTTAATACTTGAGGGTGCGGCGGGTTGCGTAGAGCTTCTGTTAAGGGTCGCATGAGTCAGCGTACATTCATAAAATCGTCATCAACAACGCCCCCATTTTGTATCTACGTACGGCAGACATACTCACATTCCCATTGTGCTATGTTTATATTCTTCGTGAAAACAATAAGTTTACAAAATTTTGTCGTAACCGGATAAACAGTACGGCAGCGCATAAAATACGAACAAACATTGATTTTTATATATTAGATTAGGAACACACTAAAGAGATCCATATCTCGTGATAATTATAAACTTATTTCTTTAAAATTTGATGCAATTAAAGTAATTCATGCTTATGATTAGCAAGAAGAGGAGTAGAATTTTCTAGTTTTAGAAGGAGGAATGTTGTGCTGTTTCAAGTCGTATATCTACAGAATAAAATGAAGGCGTGGTCGTAAGAGAACATTCTGTTTCGAGGAAATGTGATTTTCGAATGCGTCGGAACATGTAGGTCGCACGGAACATAGTTCCTCGCGAATATCCCTTCTTATTAATGTCATGTGTTTTTAAGTCCTTTACCAGTGTAGAGCGAGAGAAGTGGTTTTCATTAATTTGTGAATATAGTTTAGACGGAATATTCGGCGTCAGTTACGTGACGTATGTGATTTATGCAAAGACCGCTACCTGAATGTGAACATACATAGACATTGTTTACTTCTTTTTTTCTTTGAAATCTATATATTTAAAACACTAAGGTTTTCCATTTAGAAAATAATTCTAGTTTCCTACTCAACTAAATTTCGTGACTGTAGCTTAAATTTCTATGTAACTATGGGATGGGCCCTAACTTGCTATAAATAACAGGTTTATAGAGTTTGTTTAATGCAAATAATGTAATGTTATTTAATAAATATAATGTAAATAATTTAATTTAATTACATCTTAAAATTAATATAATCAATGCCAAGCTGACGCCATTGTTCATTAGGTCAATTTAAGACTAACTACATTCTTTAGTTGAAATATGGTTCGTCGTTGTCGTTTTGTTGTGCTACTTGCAATTGATATATCGAAAGTGGTTAACGTTTCGTAGAGTTATAGTTAGCGAGGCAAAAATTAAGAGATTTTTTTAGTCATAATATTGTTCTTAAATGTAAATATTAGTAAGACTATATTAACGCAATGTCCAGCAATCGTTTGACACAAGATTTCCTTTACAACAATTTCTATGTTTATAATATTGTGATGTATTACGTTTTGAAGTTTGGGTATGTAAACGATTTTTCTACTGTAAGTTCAGTGCAACATTCAATGTACAGATGTTTTGTAAATACAAAACATTTCAACTTTTCAGAAACTGTGTTCATAGTGAATAGAGATTGTATTGTTCTAGAATTTATATACTTCCTTCATGTAGAATAAGTACTGTACGTCTTGAAACTATATTTTGAGGTTTTCGATTTTCCTCATAATATAATTAATTTTATATTCTAACTTTTCAACACATCTTTTGTGTAATGAAATCGCAGAGGTTAATAAAATCATGTAACTTTTGAAAGAAATCTCATTGACTAACGAGAGGAAATTTAATATTTGGTTGAGAAGTTTCGTCCACAGAGAAAATGATCCAACAACAGAGGATCAAGATGAGAGACTTAATTTTAAGAAGAAGAGCGAAAGTACGTACGACTTATTTAATGTAGACGGTTCAATAAATTGTCGTTTTAAGGAATAGATACTGTAATAAATAACATTAGCGTACTTATACAATTACTATTTAAATTCCCTAATATTATGGACAGTTCGTTTGGTCCGTTCAGTTGCCAGATGTCACTTACCATTTGATCAAAACTATGGCTTCATACAAACGAAACAGTTTTCATCAAAAACAAATAGGAGAAAAAACAGTTTAAAAGTTTATTAAAGCTATCCGCAGTGTCGAGAAATGCGCGGTATTATATTCTTCTTTAGTTATATCCTCGTGAAAGCTTTACACGTTTGACTTTGTCTTGTTGCATAGAGGCCCTTCCCGTTAGTCAATACAATCTTGGGAAGACCCCGAAGTCATGTGTTGGAGAAATGAGCTTTCCCATTATGTTCGGAACACAACGGCAATTTGACGCACGCAGGATTTTTGAATGAATGGTTCTGCGCAAGGGTTGGTGTTGTGACGTGATGTAGTGAGCATACACATACAGATAATTTGAAGTTTTCTGGTATAGATTTCTCCAGGAGACAGTCTAATTATGCAAAGTATTTTCTTGTGACTTTGAAACAGAAATTAACAACGTAAATCGCAAAGAACAGTAACTAGAAGAAACTTACTTTACGAGAAGTTGACAATGGAATGGGCTTCAACTACAGTTCCCTCAAGAATTTTAATAACAAGTTAATAAATCATTGTGGTCTTTATCATGCATTGAGGTCACGCTTTCCCAAAAGACCGAAGCTTCCACACTGCGGACTCTTTTATTTTAGAAAGCACCCGCAGTACAAGACGGCTCTCTAGAGAGCGTGACTGTGCCCTCGCTGTGCAATATGCAGCATTGCGACCATTCGACGTGCATCATGCATGGACCAGGACACTGCATTGGAAGTTGTAAGACAACGGACATTCTAGGAATAACGCACATTGTTACGGATATACCTCTTCATAAAATTAATGCAAAACTGAAGACACATTCATCTGAGTTTTAAAATAGGCTAAGCTCACATTCTCTTGTGGATTAGTGAAAAACACGAAATATGCTCGAGCATTAAAACTAGTAAAAATAACTGGTATACTTATTGTTCTACATTTTCATATGGAAACATTCGATATACACGAAATTAACAATTTTTGTTTTATCTTATAAAAACACGGGATGATGGGCTTATTCGGTTCTAAATCTAGAGAGTTGGACTTGCTCTTTTCCGTAACTAATAACAACAACAACAACAACAATAATAATAATAATAACAATAATAATATACTTAATCGGTTATGTAATTACGGGATGGCCGGTTTCGAAGGCATTACACGTGAGTGATTCAATTAAGGAATGGAAATTAGCCTCTTGTGGTACTAATATTACTTAATTAGTTTCTTAATGCAGCTCATTATAACAGAGGACTTAGTTGGGTTGGAATACGAGGGACTTGGGCAGATTCCGTAACTAAAGGGCGAATTTTGTCTACTTCCACGTTTAGAAACAAACCAAATTGTATTTTTTAAAATATTTATGAAAATACAATGTTTTGCAACCATATTGTTAATAAATTACTCCAACATTTGAGCTATACCTTCAATTTTTATGTTTTAAACTTGTCCAATTTTGAAACACATCTCTTTATTTTGTTGTTTACTAGTCTGCAAGTCACATTCTGCCTTGTGACTACAATATGATTATATAACAAACAAATGATTTCTTAGACAGCCCCTAGAATAAGCGAAGACTTTTAGGGCATGCAAAGCTTGCTGGCTAAAAATTCAATTTTTAGAGTGCTCAAAATGGAGACGAATCTCAAACGTTCAGTTAAAACTACAAATACAACAAAGTAAACAAAATAATTTCGCCTGATCACATCAGCTACTACTGACTTTGATGGAACGTAGTGATTTGTAGGGGTTGAATTTAAAAAAATGAATATAAGCAGGGCTGTCTAAAAAAATAGTGAATGACACATCGAATGTCATGTAATATAACACATGTAATGTAACGTAATGTAAAAGTGATTTTATTTTGCTCATAGGATTGCGCCGTCTACCGTCTCTGGGTCACAACATTTCGTACTCGATAGATAAAATGCCATTTTTACAACTCGTATCGTAAATAATTATTTTTAATAATTGTAGAAAAGTTTCGTTCGTTCAATAAAATAGAGAAACTAATTACACAACTTCTATATAATTGGAATAAAAATGTGTAAAACATTTAAAAACCAGAAATGAGCTTGTAGGCAAACTAATAAATCAGTTAATCTGAAATAATATAGGAAAAACAAAGAGTGTTAGAATTTTCTTTCTCTCAACTTTTCCCCCCAAAAAATTAAAATTTTGAAAAAGCCTTGTTAAGTTAGATTTCTTAATGGAACTGGAACTAGTATTATAAAAATTGTTGAATTTATACTATGTTTAGAATTAAAAGGAAAACCTATTTTAGTTCACGAAATTTTTACTTTCGCGATGTAATGTAAACATGGAACTGATTAGTTAACCGTAGTACCAGAGGCAACCTGGTGCCTCTGGCAGTAGATTCTGGGAGGAAAATAAACAACCACATAAGCTTTGAGAGATTGAGTAGAGTGGATCGAAAAAGTTTTCAGATCCATGAACAGTGAATTGGTTGTTGTATATTATAGTTTCCATGAACAGCGGAATATTTCAGTAAATGTGAGATAAAGTATGAAATGTAAGACGAGTCTGTTGTACTAAATAAGATATTTGAGGAGAAAAGTTGTTTCTCAAGAGTGGTTGGAACTGTTGACGAGTAGTCAACTGGACATATAATAGGGAACTTTCAGATGAATGAGATTTTACACTAGCAGTTCTCAATCCTGTAGAAAGTTTTAACTGTGTTTCTTTCCATTGTACCCTTTAGAAATTCCATAGAACCTTTATTGCGGGTTACAAATGTTTGTTGTGGTATTCATACAAACCTGCGAAAGTCAGATCTCAAGCATAAATGAAGACGAACTATCGAAACATTTAGGTTCCTTCAATATGTACCTCATCAAATACGAAAACAAATGAATGCGCGCATATCAAGCGTTGAATCAAATTGTGAATAAGGCTGGTTCCGTTACGCTCTCAGACAAAATCAATTTGCTCACAGAAGGAAGAGTTGAAATTAAGTTTGGGGACAAAAACTCTAGTTACCAGTGGCAATAAAATATTAAAAGCATACTCTGCGGTGAACATTTACTTAATTATACACCCACAGTTTCTCGGTACCTTCACTTCTTAAAACGAAATGTTCCTACCTCAACACATGATGAAAAAATTACGAACATCTTATTTCTGTATTGAACGTTGGTATTCGCCTTAACATAAGCCCACGGAATTGTTTTTGTCCAAAACTTTTAAAAAAATTGTGTAATTTGCCCAGATATTACTAGATAGCTCCATAATACTACACTAGAAACAAATACTTGAAGCGATTTCTCTGAAATGTGCAAAAATATTTATGCCTTCAGCATATGGCGATCAAACATTCACTGGTATGCAAATATTTAGGTTTCCAGAATAATTTTCATGGTTCTGTTTGCATGAATTATAAACAAGATTCATTTGTCTTATACCTTTAGATCCAACGTGGGCGTAACAACCAGCGTGAGAAATGAAAATATTTACCTACAGATTTGAACTGATTACACTCTTACATAACATGGTCCTAGATTGCAATATGGTAACGCATGCCTGCACATCATGCACCACTGAATATTTCAACGAGGAAAACTTGGTGTAAGTAGGAATTATAACGGCATCCAGAGAATTCTAAAGAAAATTTCTGCTTTCAGCGCGTTGTGGATTCGTAAATTACTGAGCTCCCACTATGTCAAGAAGAGATACACCGCAATTCACTCAATAGCTCGCCAACTCCATTAAAATTCATAAATTTCACAGGTATGCCATGGTAAATCTTTTGCTGTTAACACTATTGGAGAGTCACATCGCATTAAGAAGACAAACTACGTAAGCACAAAACTGAATTTCATAAAAAATGAAATTGTCTCTTATTCAATGAAAAACTGATAGATGTAACCAACAATCAAGTTTGGGTAAGTGGAGGAAAAATACGTTCATTTTAATTGAATTAATATTAAAAAACCAATTATTATATATTATGTTAAAGTTCCCACATTTAATATTCTTATGAAAGATGATGGTTTTTTACCATTTATAAGAAACCAATGACCCAAAATCCCGTAGACATTGCTGTTGGAAAGGAAATTACTCCCTGGTCGTCCACCAAACAGATTTAAGACGAAAAACAAACAAAAAAAAGAATTTCATAGATTATGAATTTGAGAAAACTATAGACGCACGTGCAACCTGAAATACACATTACACGAAACGGGGAAAATATGTGCTCTAGACCCTTGAAACCGGATTTTGCTGCCACTGATGGGGCGCAAGTTTTTATCCGTATTCCATCAAATATAAAACGCGACTTTGGACTTTCTGTACGTTTTCAAAAAAAACTCCCTATTAACTCTCCGGGGGGCGCGTCCCATCATTTCCCACCAGCAGGCGCGTGCGGCACTCCGTACCGCATTTATCATCTTCGATTTCCGGAACAATAGTTATTACTTTTGTTAGGGAATGTGAAAGAAATATTCGTTATTTATGTTTTTATACAGTTTATTTCATAATAACTAAGTACCAAACGAAATAACAATATTAATAAGAATCTGATCCATCACTCGCTCCCTCCGCGTCTTGGTACGTTACATGTCGGGGAATGAATACAGAATAAATACGGTGCCTTTTAACGTGTCTTCAGAAACAACGCATTTAAACATGAATTAGTAGTTAGTACTCCAAAATCTGTGTCATAAAGCTCAATAACAAAACAGCAGTAAGAATTCTAATGGATAAAATACGCAAATATTATACGTACATGATAATGCGCGTGCGGTACGGAGTGCCGCCAGCGTTGCAGATTTCGAATTACTAATGAATAATGGTCGATCGGCAGTGTCTAAAAGCATGATTTGATTGTCATCTGGTTGAAATATAATGAATGAAGAATAACTATGAGCTCACATGTGTGACACCAATTATTTACACGAATTCAACAAAAATGTGAGAATACGCTACGCACTCGCCGGAGGGTTAAGGAGAACGAGTTGTCAGACACTTCAGAAATTGGTTTCATTCTGAAGTTATTATTTCACTTTTAAATGAATGATTTAAAAAGTGAGATCTTTTTGCAGACTGCGGTTTATTGAGAAAAATATTTGGTCTTTTTTATTATATTTTTGTAAATTCGGCAGTTGGAGACATTCTTTTCTGAAAATACAGTTTCATCCGCCAGGACACAGCACTCTCTACGAACGTAAAATTTATAATATTATTTCTTAGTTTCAAAAATATATAAAATAAATGTCTGAGCTTCCAGCTTAATTTCCAGATTATCATGTGAGAAAACACGCACACCATGCGGGCGTAAATGAGAGTTTTAATTGAATACATCAAGGTGATCGTAATACACAATATAATTGCATTTTATGTTCATTTTGAATTTTGCAGGTGCATATCCACCACGTGCCTCCACTCGTACCCCACGTACTCAAAGGGTCACCATAAAATTTTCGTCGCCTTCATGATGAATTCTAGGAGATCGCTAGTCATGTATATCCTGCTTCATTTTTCGTATGACCCTATCGCCGAAGACTTGGTGTATATTTTTATAGATTTTGTTGTATTATATTTTTATCTTGTTCCAGTTGTCGATATAGTGCTATATTTAATTGATACTGATGTAAATAAGGACATTTCAAGAATTATAATTAAATAAGCACATTTTTCAGAATTATTGTCTTAAGTAATAAGCAAGTGTCTGCACTTTGATAATAAAATGACATTCTGATAATACAGTTGTTTTGTCTTTTTTCTATTCTTGGCATGTTTGGTTGATATTTAATTCTGGTTATATACTAAAAGAACAGGCCACTTTCTTATTCTACTTTCTGAATTCTGTTATAGAAGAAAATTGTGCAGGAAATTAGCAAAGAATGTTTTTGAGATTTACAACAGCAATTAAGAAATCAAATTTGTATTATATTTCTAATTTAAATTGGCATTTATTTCTCCATTCAGAAGGAAAATGTAGGTAATCGCAAAGGTGACCTCAAGGGCACAAAAAGTAACTTTAATTATTCATTGTCATTATTAACATCTGTAAACTTTAATACACAACTACTAACCGTATGTTTAAGTGGACATGAGAATGACAAAATTTCATATTATATTAAAACATTAAAATCATCCAAAAAACCAACTATATACTCGTCTGACAACTGCTATTTTCATTTTGTTGTTAAGCGAACATCACAATGGAACAACTGACCGGGAGGTCCTAAGTTCGTATACCGACCGAGGCAGGATTTTCGACTATAACTAGAGAGCTAGATCGAGTTCAGTCGCTGTCTGGAGGAGAATTCTACTTAAGCGTTCGGCTGCTCTGATCAGTAGTCTTCTGTGGTTTCTCCGAACAATTTCCAAGAGAATGTCGAAGCAGTACTCTAACAAACGGGCCACGGACCGTCACAGACCTTATTTCCGTTCTTAGACTCGTTTCCACTCTTCACGTCGCTAATATCCCACTAATTCTCTTCACGTCGCAAATTTCCCACTAGTATAGAAATTTTCCAACAAGCATTGGAGACCTGAAATTTAGCAACAAGTTGCAAGAACCCAGACATACTATTACGAGTGTCTTGGGGTATCAAAAATGAATATTGAAAGTACGAAATGGCAGCAATATTGTTTTTAATACTAAACATACAAAAAAATTAGAATTCACATCGTTTTTTAGAAATAATTAGTATTTCATATAACATCATGGACCAAACAGGAAACTGCGCTCAAGTTAACTGTAAATTAGCTAAATGATACATTACGGGAATATTTGTGATTATATTTTTCACTCCCCCGCGTTCATCGGAAAACACGTGTTCAGATGTCTACGAGTCTGACATCGGCAGGTGCTCTCCATTTCTAGTGTCGTGCCTTACTTGATATTAAAGGCAGGAATGTAAGTCAAGGGAGTCATGTATTTTCGGTGTAGTGACCCAATGATCATACGAAGTTAAACATCCTCTGAAGATAGTTCACAGACCTGTTACTTGTTGCTTCATTGCCTCTTTCATACTGGGCGTGGCCGAGTGTCTTTTTAGTACGTGTCTTACTCGGAGGCAAATCACTACCAAAAAGCGAACTTTCATTTAATTCAATTTAATTTTCGTTTTCCCATTTGTTAATCTTCCGGCTTCAGGTGGATGTTCCAACAAAATTGAAATTTTCTCTTGTCTTCGCAGTAAGATGATCTCTTAAAGAATTGTATCTTTGATATCAACGTGTACATTTCATAAACATATTTTTCATTTCATAAACTCTAACATATTTTTACATCGTATAACGTTTAAACTATTTAAAAACGTACGAAAATTTAGATGAAGTATTTACATACCTAGAATAAGGGCCCTCTTAGAATCCTTTTTCTAAAATAATGATGTTCACTGTTTTATAGCTCGTTTATCCCACAAAATCCACAGCCAACAGTATGCACCTGAACCTGCTAAAACCTTTTGCAAAACATGACAATACTAATGCAATAAATAAAATAATGCGACTCTCTTGCTCCCAGAATGTGAGGATTTTAAAAGTTAAAGTTGTATTTAAAGAGAACATTGATGCTTTCATGAAGGCTAGAAACTCATATTCTTACTTTTGTTCGTGAAATTATTATTTTAAATTTCTGTTGCCATCAGCTCCGATGGTCATGAAGTGAATTTTTCATAAATGCTTTCATGGAATGCAAAAACCTCGATTCATACTATTTAAAATGGTGTGCATTTTTTTGATAACGCCATGTAACAAAAAAAACCTTTCTGCTTGTTTAAGTGAATTTTATGCTTGTTTTGGATGAATTAGATCACAACTAAACTACAATGAACATTCCTACTTTTATATAATCGTATCTTGCTTTTTATACCCAATTATATGAAATTAATTGGTTAAAATTATATTAGCTAAGAATACTTCTTCTATGAGATGAATAAACGGTTCAACTGAGTGTTATCTGTTTCATATTCTATAATTGATTTATAATGGCATATTCCGTTGTTGAAAGCGTAATCCAGACTGTTTTTTATGTGTGAGGCATCTTCCTGAGATCGAAAGCAGTAAAAGCATAGAATAAAGGATGCTAAAGTAATCTGCTTAGCATACAGTTCATATTTTGGTATTCCTGTTGGAGACTAAGAAAAGAATTGGGGACCACATGTTGAATGTGGGTGTTGCAGATCAACTCTCGAGGCCTGGTATAGAGGAGAAAACAGAAAAATGAAATTTGGTGTACCTAGAATTTGGCAAGAACCAACAGATCCTCTCCAACTAGTTATTTCTATATTACCTCCCTTCCGTATTAAGCTTGGAGTCATGAAGCAATTTGTAAAGGCATTAGATACAACACAGATTCAATGAAGTACCTCCAGAATGTGTTCCCCAAACTATCAGAAGCTAAGATAAAGGGATGATTTTTTTGTTGGCCCCCCAAGTGAAAAATTTACTTCGTGATGACGCATTCATTTACAAGCTTCTTCCAGTTCGACGAAAGGTCTGGAAGAGCTTTGGAGATGTTGTAAATGGTTTCCTAGGTAATCACAAGAGTGGACAATCACAGGGTTGTGGTATAATGTGGCAGGTATGTGGTTGAAGAACTACAAATCAATGGGGTACAGAATGTGTCTTAAGTTGCCTGTATCCACTCGCATCTGGATGTTTTCAAGCCTCATATGGGTGCATATTCAGAGGAACAGGGCGAAAGGTTCCATCAGGATTTGTTTGAAAGAAGGTATCAGTGACAGTATAACGAGAGAATGCTTGGTGATATGTCTGGGGACTGATTAGAGAGTGATGTAACGTACAAGAGGAAATTTAGGTAAAACACATTTTTAAGCACACTGTTCATGATATATAAATAATTCATGTTTTTTTAACAATTTTGTCTATATATTTACTGCATTTACATTTTTTCAAACATTGTATTTAAGAATTTCTTTTGTTTTGTTTAATGGGTAACTGAAAACGAGCATTTATTAGTTTCAAATACTATATATATGGTCCTAAAATTAAGAAAATCGATGTCATTCCCTAAAACAATTTCCCGTGGGCAAAATTGCAGTTTAAATAGGGTTTTGAAACACACTGCATCAGGAACAACAACAAAATTAACTGAAACAAAATTTTGTTACATCGTGTAATCTGTTGCCGAGTTATCAATCCTAATGAACACGTTGAACTACTTGATCGTTTTCAACGGAATTCAATGAGATATCAATGAAAATCGAGCAAACCTTTACACACGCGCAATCAATGACTGGTTTGAGCGAAAATTGATTCGCTTCCATAGTAGGTATTCAGCTGAAAGCAGCCTGAGAACTCGTAATGTCACAAGTGCTCAGTTACAGTGCCTTTTTTTCTGAGTTTTAAATTATGGAACATACAGCAGTATGGAAAATTATACAAGCCGCTAGTTTTGCTATTTTAACTACCGGCTGAGATGGTTCAGGGCTACAAATCTTTCTTCTACAATATCACTTATCGTGAGAACCTATGGTTCGAATACCGACGGTGGAATATCCATCGGCCAAGCCCCATGGTTCATCTCCAACAAGCAACTACACACCGAATTTGTTGTCTAATTAGACATCAAACTTATTACGCATCATATTGCCTATCTGGTCAATAACTTTATTCGAACCTGCAATTCAACCAAAGCAGAAATTTCAAACTGGGTAAATATAGAGCAATACAACCAAAGTAGAAATTTCAAACTGGGTAAATATAGAGAACGTCGCATTCGATTAAAAAACAGATATCCGTTACATGCATTCTTGGACTTTTCAACAATAAAGAATAAATAATTTGAGGTGCTCTGTGAGTCCCCTTGTCAGATATAGTTTAGTGTTAGAAGTAAGTTAGACTTATAGCCAGCAAATGCAAATGTAAAGTTAAATATTAACTGATTTTGTAATTTCATCCAGAAAATAAAGAAATGAAAAAACGACGACGGAAGATACACCACCTAGTTATCTGGATTTAATCAGCTGATTGTCAATCAATATTGCTCTGATCGATAGTTTTTCCTGATTTCTCCTATCAATTCCACGCAACTTTCGGAGCAGTACCAACGGGCTACGGTTTGCGCGCGATCGTTCTTTCCTTCCTTATCTTTTCCCGTCACGTACCCTCCCTCCCCCTTACGCACACAAAAACACACACATGCATTACTCTAACACACGAGTCGGGAGAAGAGCCGGGAACTTGGAGCTTATCCAGTTCGAGGCGGCGCGCCGCGGCGCCCCGATAGCGGATGCGCCTGGAGGTGTAGAAATCCAGCAAGCCAATCTGCGGGACGCCGCGGGATTTCGCGTTTCAGAGGAGGAGTAGCCACCACCTCCAAGGATACCCTACACCTACGGGACTAATGACCATAGCAATTGATGCGCCAGGATACATAAAATCAAGCAAGCAAGCAAGAAATCGTGTTTCTTTTCCTCTGAAAAGAGCCTATTCAATAGACCAGAGACCATAGCAATTGATGCGCCAGGATACATAAAATCAAGCAAGCAAGCAAGCAATCGTGTTTCTTTTCCTCTGAAAAGAGCCTATTCAATAGTCCAGAGACCATAGCAATTGATGCGCCAGGATACATTAAATCAATCAAGCAAGCAAGCAAGCAAGAAATCGTGTTCCTTTTTCTCTGAAAAGAGCCTATTCAATAGACCAGAGACCATAGCAATTGATGCGCCAGGATACATAAAATCAATCAAGCAAGCAAGAAATCGTGTTCCTTTTTCTCTGAAAAGAGCCTATTCAATAGACCAGAGACCATAGCAATTGATGCGCCAGGATACATTAAATCAATCAAGCAAGCAAGCAAGCAAGAAATCGTGTTCCTTTTTCTCTGAAAAGAGCCTATTCAATTTCATTTTTGGCCGAACCAAATATCCTTACGATCGTAAATATCGTAATAGAAGTATCTAATTAATGGGGCGTGGTCGACTTGTTAATGACTTGTTTGCCGACGATTCCGAATATTTATTTCCATCCCTCAGAGCTTACTGCAACTACACCAACAAACACCAGAGCTAAATATACGAATATTGATTGATAACTACATGCAATCTCTCGCCCATTTGCGTGGAACCCAGTCAACACTACGTGTTTGCTTTTTCGTGTCATTTTCAGTTCGCTTGTACAATTTACACCACTCATAACATTTATCGTGTGGTACGCGAACTGTCAAGGAATAGGAATAGTTTTCCGACATTTGCACAGTCCAGCCCGCGCTCGGATGCGGCGCGGAGAACGCCCTCTCTCCACACGCATTCGCCGGATGCGTTTTAATCTGGCGAAGTGCGCCGCGCCGCGCAGCGCCGGCCCTGCTAAGCAAAGGAAGAGAACGAGCGAGGAGCCGCCGAGCGAGGAACGAGTTCAAGGTCGCGCAAGGCGGGAGGGCAGTGACCTCAAAAAGCTTGGCCAAACCTCTCGTGCGGTGCGCAAGAGATGTTCAAGAACAAAGGCAGAGCATACCTTTCTCGGGACAGAGGGGAGTATCCCGTACCATCCTTCCGCATGAGGCTTATTGGCAATGCTAAGGGCAACTGATACCATGGCATTGGCCTTCTTCTGCACAGGTGCTATCGACACCTTTTCCGATAGCAAGTTCTTTGTGATGCCCGGACCGGCTGAAAGGGGTCCGTGTTAAAAATGATATTGTTGGAACATCTTTGACGAGGAGGTTCTAGGATTCGAGTGACTACGGTGAAAGGATTTTCGACACTAGCTAGATAGCTAGATCTAGACAGCCGCTGTCTGGAGAAGAATTCTAATGACCGACTGCTCTGATCGGTGGTTTTCCTTGGTTTCACCGATCAATACCTGGCAAATGCAATACCAATTAATATTCTGGTATTGCATTTGCCACGGCCACGAACCGCGCGTGGTCTTTCCTTCCTCTTCCATGTATACATACATCGTACATGCACTGCTCTAGCATTGTCGGGACCAAAGAACTCATCACGGTGCCCCTGGAACAGATAACCAGAGGGTGAAATTAACCGCAAGCCAAGAAGTAGGTAGGTAACGGATTTCATCCGACAGGGAAGGAACATCTCCAGCGACAAAACATTCAGAACATTTACAGCACTAATGGCCACAGCAGTTGTCGTGCCCAAAAACATCGATCATTCGTTCTATGTAAAATTCATGATTTCTAAAATTGAAAATAAATCTCTCTTGTTCCGAGATTTTTCGTGTTTTTATTTCTTGGCTGTAATTGATTTGGTAGCTTCAATTCTCTTCATTACAATATTCACTACAATCACATTGGTTTCTTTCTTTGTATTCTTCAAATATGCTATTTCTTGAAGGCATATAAATGATTTGAGGCTTGCTTTTTTCGCTGTGGACATTACGCAGAAAAATTCTGAAGGTATTGGAAGGCCCGATATCGCGAATGTGCTTCTTCACTTGTCGATGATCGTGTGAAACATGAAGTGACACTCTTCAATAACGTCGATATTACGACAAGAGATAATTCTTAAGCTGTTACTGTAATTTCGATTTTTTTTAAAGTAAATTAATTACCTCTAGTCAATACCGGTTCGTGCTGAGGAAAACTTTTTTTAAGTTCTGTTGCGTTTTCGTACCAATGTTCTGAAAGCCCTTTACTGGCGTCGAATGTAACTGTGGAGTAGTCCTCCTTAAACGTAGTCATTGTCAGTCGTAGTCAGTCATCGCCTTTTGTCCGTTCGATCAGGAGCTCGGCGCCTTTGGATCTCAGAGTTTCCCATACGGTCACCCGTCCAAGAACCCGCGGTGTCTCGAATTGCTTAACCATTCGTGACTTCAGGGATCGTAGTTAAGCAATTCGGCTAGACACCGGTACAAGTTTTGATAATTAGAACTAAAATTAATTTCGAATCTCTTATCCTTCACCTTTGGCACATTCTGTAGTTTTAAAAGACCAAACAAAGTTTCACCAACTGCTCCGACAGGTTGCAGTCTCTTGAGTTATAGTGTTATAGTAACAAGATGTCGAGGTAACAGAAAGAGGAAAATAAGATTTTATTCACAAGGGAATATTTAAACTCAGATGATAATGGGAAACGTAGGATGTACTAATTTCTGTGGGTAAATATTGTTATTTGTGAACGAGTGGTAAAAGTGACAATTTATTTTGCTCATAGCAAAGATTGCGACACCAGGCCCGATAGGCGAGTCCTACGAGCAAAACAAAAACATGCCTAAGGAAAATTGTATGTCCAATTATAAAATCAAGTAAAATTACCACTTTTAGAGTTTAAAGCCCTTAAACTATGTAATGTAAAAAACTATGTGAGCTAAAAGACAAAATTTCAATGGAGTACCTTAATATTGTATGAATGGGCAACTGGAACACTTATTGTTTTAATGTCATGCCAGCTGTAATATTGTTTTAATGTGAATATTGTTTCCCATCTTTATAAACTATTGTATTAAAATTAAAATTCGCAATTCTGATTTTTTCATATACTTAAAGTACTCTCGGCATCACAAGTTTAAGAAAGCAGACTTTAACTCACAAGTGAGTTTCATACTCTTAAACAAAAATCTTAACTGTTAAGCTCAAATCCATAAGTTTAGAGCTCTGGAATTCAACATGTTGGTTTCTGAGCAGGTCATTATCAGGCACTTTACAACAAAAAGTGCAGAATCAAAATTTTCGTGCTACTAGTTCAGCTCTCCTCCATTTTATGTGATCACAATCAAGATGAATTATATTTCAATCTACTTTATTATTTTGAAAGCTCGTCCTTTTCGTAATAACCCTGTATTGTTATATCGACATGGCGTAACAAAACCGGAGCGAAAGTCACCTGTTAATTGTCTTAACAGTCGCCGTCCATTTACATAAGGGTCATTCCATATTAAATCAACACAGTGATTTTACATCACCATTATCAGATTCAGATGAAATTTGACACATAGGTAGTATGAATGAAGAATAAGAAAACTACAAATTTTGAGTAAAATATTTCCACCCGTTTCTGAAATACAGCCATGTAAAATTTTGCAAAATTGGGTTCCCGAAAATTTTTAAATTGATGTAGAACCTCACCAAATTAAGATAGAGAGCTGGACCAGGTGTCATTTTGCAGCTTTCTTTATGGCCTTTAATATGATATACAACTCAATAGGGGTTGCGTTCAAAACGTTTTTCAAATTCGAATTTAAAAGTTTGATTTTGAGTTTTCTCAAAATGGTCATCTTCAAAAATATTGAAAAAATTCTAAAATAATCCTTATATGTTTCCAAACAGATGGTGCAAGTTTGAAAATGGGACTGCAATGGGTTCATATGGTAATCTTTACTTAAAATGCACAATATTTACTTACTCTAGATTTTACTGATTTAAAATGCATTTTATTTCAAGTTATAACCCTTAATATATACAAATTATTAATGTGTTGTGTTTTATTGTAACGATTATTATCATTATTATTATTATTATTCCACTACATCATGACTAAAGATGTTGCGAGTCGGTTGAATATAAAATCTACTCCAGGTTGCAACCAGCTACCTAAGGTTCTGTTCCAAATAAAGCGATTTCTTGCACTTCCCAGTCTTTTGAATTAACTGGGAGTTAAGACAAGTTCTTACTCAAATTTTGCGGAACAAATCCCAGAGCTCCGATAACTATCGGGACGACCTGTGCTTTCACGCACCACATTCGGCAGATTTCGATTTCCAAACTCTTGTCTTTAGACGTTCTCTGCCTCCTTGGTAACGACGTTTCGATGGTACAGACAAGGTACAGCACCACCGACAAGTAAACACGATTTTTTTCTCCAAGTCCCGGATAACCATATCCCGTTTCTTTGCCGCTATCGTGCGATCAGTGTGAATTTGTTGGTCGTACAATATCGTACACAATCCAAAAGACGTCACTGGTTTTGGTGAGTGTTTGTACCACTTGGGGCATGTGTTTGGAACTTCGAGGGCGGTACACATCTGCCAATGGAGGTAACTACACACCCTGTCGTGTCTTTTCAAGTATTCGGTCTTTGCTAGGATTGGACAAGCTGTGACAATATGATCAATGGTTTCTACTTGCTCCAGGCAGATGCGACATTTGTCATCTTGGGAAATTTTGAGAACCGCTTTATCATAATGTCGTGTTCTGATCTTGGGCAGCTGTTACAAGTGCTTCCGATTCTGGCTTCATTCTTCCCCTTTTAAGCCACATAACTGAGTGGGTTTTTTTTATCTACACCTTTTCCATTCTTTTTAGATATTGTCCGTGGAGTAGTTTGTCTCTCCACGAGTTCTTTAACATTTTTTGTGTCTCACATTTCATGTTTAATAGCATCAGAAGTTCAGTGTCTGTGTTGTTCGACGTGTCTTGCCTAGTTTTTTTCGCAATGCTTTTTGCTACACTAACAATGCCTGTTTTCCATTATTCGGTCATTATAATGATAATAATAATAATAATTATTATTATATTATTATATTATTATTATTATTATTATTATTATTAGACCGCGGAACTTCATGCAATTGCATATTTTACTTACTGTACATATCGAAAGGGAATGTTTATAACTTTACCTATCACCAAAAATAAAACAAATCTACCCTATTTTTTATTTTGCATGTGTGCAGTTTTTAGTTCAACTGCGTATTTTAATGTATGTGGTATATTTTAGTGCATTTTTCCAAGTTTTTGTGGAGAAGTGGATCGAAGTCGGATCTTTTTGTGTATTTCTCTTTCAACTTAGAAGTGGCTGTCTTCTGACAACGCGGGTATGGAAATTGAATCTCCTTAGTACCCCTCGCACGGTTTCGGGATTTACTTTCTTGCCAATGCCAATTTATAACTGTGGAGTAACTTTTGTTGTATTAATACGAGGGTCTTTGTTTATTATTTTCACAACAAGATCCTCTTCTCGATCAGAAATCGAGATCTGCCGAATGTGGTGCGTAAAAGCACAGGTCGTCCCGATAGTTATCGGATCTCTGGGATTTGTTCCGCAAAATTTTTTCGCAACAAAAAATGTTTCCGCAAAATAGCAAAAAAAAAAAAAAGTATAGGAAATTAATCAATAGGGTGAAAAGTGCAGTGAAGTGAAGTGAAGTGAAGTGAAAGGTGCGATTATGGGTAGTAAACTAAAAAGTATTGAGCTATTAGTATTTAGGTAAAGTGTTATGAGGTGCAGTGACGTGAAGTGAAGTGCAGTGAAGTGATTTCATTTCGTAGTTTAGTTCGCTAATCTTAAGCGTCTTTTATAGGCTATTCTGACAAAAGTTCGTATTTATTGATTGATGTTAACGAGTGTTTTACGTGTTAGAAATGTAAAAATTATTATAAGTATTGTATATTATTATGTTGTAGGTAAAAGTGATTATCCATATTTGTCTGAATATGATTGTGAGTGAATACTTGTAGGTTGGTGTGTATGCGAGTGTTCTTTTGTCTTTGTATGATATGTATGTAAGCGTGTATGTTTGTATGTATGAATGTTGGTGTTATATGTAAGTAAGTTTATTACTTAAATGTTAGTATATATGTAGTTTCATTTGTTGTATATGTATAGGCATGTAAA
The DNA here is from genome assembly GCA_031308135.1 of Acheta domesticus. Lineage (NCBI taxonomy): Eukaryota > Metazoa > Arthropoda > Insecta > Orthoptera > Gryllidae > Acheta > Acheta domesticus. The sequence continues at coordinate 18,817,618 of JAHLJT010009419.1, read as the reverse complement.
TGCAGTTGCATGATCGTTTGATTTTTATATTGATTTTTTATATATTGTTTTTATAGTTAATTGTGTTTTGTACTTTTAATGTACTTTTGTTTTTCTGTATTCTGCCACCGGGCAACATCAGCCCAATTGTAGAATAAACCCTATCTATCTAAAATTTGAGTAAGAGCTTGTCTTAACTCCCAGTTAATTCAAAAGACTGGGAAGTGCAAAAATCGCTTTATTTGGAACAGAACCTTAGGTAGCTGGTTGCAACCTGGAGTAGATTTTATATTCAACCGACTCGCAACATCTTTAGTCATGATGTAGTGGAATAATAATAATAATGATAATAATCGTTACAATAAAACACAACACATTAATAATTTGTATATATTAAGGGTTATAACTTGAAATAAAATGCATTTTAAATCAGTAAAATCTAGAGTAAGTAAATATTGTGCATTTTAAGTAAAGATTACCATATGAACCCATTGCAGTCCCATTTTCAAACTTGCACCATCTGTTTGGAAACATATAAGGATTATTTTAGAATTTTTTCAATATTTTTGAAGATGAGCCATTTTGAGAAAACTCAAAATCAAACTTTTAAATTCGAATTTGAAAAACGTTTTGAACGCAACCCCTATTGAGTTGTATATCATATTAAAGGCCATAAAGAAAGCTGCAAAATGACACCTGGTCCAGCTCTCTATCTTAATTTGGTGAGGTTCTACATCAATTTAAAAATTTTCGGGAACCCAATTTTGCAAGATTTTACAGTGGCTGTATTTCAGAAACGGGTGGAAATATTTTACTCAAAATTTGTAGTTTTCTTATTCTTCATTCATACTATCTATGTGTAAAATTTCATCTGAATCTAAAATGGTGAGGTAAAAGTTTAATTAAAACTGTGTTGATTTAATATGGAATGACCCATAAGTGAAACAAATGACTTGCATGTAAAGATGTCGTACGAGTTCAAAGAAAAATAATTTCTTTCTCTACGAATGTTTCTGATGAGAAAGTGATATTATGAGAAGTATTAAACGACACACGGCGCATATCGTAAATAACCGGTTGATTATGGATCTGGTCCATCTCCTCGGTTCAAAAATTTCAACCGCAACTGTTATGTGCTTTATATCGATCTAATGATGTTTTAGTAACTTAATGCATTTCAAAACTCGATACCCATTTATCACAGGCGTGTTTTGTACCAACAAATGGATTAAATAAGCAATATTAAATAATGCCAGTCTTGTTAATAATTGATTTTTGAAAGCAAAACGGCGCAACTTAAGTATTAATATTTACATTTACAGAATTAATATACTCATAAATTAATTGCCTCATTCGATTTGGCAAATATCAGTCTTTACGCCAAGCGGATAGTTTATTTTGTATTATTTTGCAGTTCCTAACGCATATTCTTTGACATCGACATTTAGTCTTGTTTTTTGTTTTGATAAAATAAAATATCGTTTTTGAAGAAAAGGTGTCGAAAAATGTTGTATAGCTTTGCAAAGATAGTTTTTAAAGTGATCAATTTGTAGATAGTACAAAGGAAGGCTTCAAAGCGAAGGCTACCAGAAAACAGTAATATACCATGTTTTTCATATTAAGCAGACTGGCGTGTTTTCTCATATTTTCCTGCTCCAGCCAGGTCAGTTATTTTCATTGCCATGCCGTGCAATGTTCTAGATATTTTATTTTCATTCTAGATACATTATTATCAACAAACTGGCACGAAGCTACTCGCGTATCCGATTTTAATTCAATTTCAAGCAGCCAAATGAACAATATCAATTGAAACAACACATTCCAATTTTTCTTCCAGTCAGTTCTGTACTGAATACAATTCCTCTATTCTGCTTCTCATCAATAACCTCTAATGATCTGTGTTGTTTTCTTTTTTAGAAAAGCGACAGTATGAAATTGTATAATACGTCACCTATTCGATGTGCGAAGTGTGTATCAGCATTCATTTCTAAACCTGAATTCCCACTGCACGGTGATTATTCATTTCCCAGGCTTGTAATGTGATTAATTATTACTTATTACTGTGTACTTTTATATACTATTTAGTTGTTGGTGAGACACACACTACAATTATTTTCTTGAAAATAGTATAATTTCACCTTTGTAGTTTTTTTTCAATTCAGTGTTGATTCAGTTTTCTTATACATAAATGTAACAATTTCTTTACGTCTCTTTGTCAAGATCGTCATTAAAACGATGAATCATTATATTCAGAAATAACACACAATATTTTTACATTTCATTTTAACTTTCCGCATTCGCTTACTGTAGTGAAAATATAAAAAAATAACATAGGCACTACAAAAGTACACACAATATTACTCACTAATGAAAATTGGATTCTTTGATCGCCTCGAGTATTCTTTCTAAAAATTAATACAATTTTATCTTGTATCAAAAACTTTTAATACAGATTGCGTACATTCACAGATATTTCATCGTTTTGGAACAATCGGTCTCTTTCCTAAAAACAATATTTATCTTCGTTTATATAAAACCTTTTGAAGGTTTATTTAGATGTATTCTTGGGAAAATATTACAATAATATATTGATTAAAAATTAAGCACAAGTTTGCAGCTCTTTTTAAAATACCACTGCTGTTATATAGGAACTCCTACAGGCAAAAACTAATCATTAAAAATTATTATTACTCTGGGCATTCCGACGACCTTTCATAAAAGTTGTTCACTTGGATGATGGAGATTTAAATTTAAAATTAAAACGTTTAGACAAAAAATACTTTACTCATTGCAATAATTGCTCCCTTGAGAGGTACAAAATATTATTGATATACATTTTTCATAAATTAGAGTTTCGGAAGAATGCCAGTGACCCTTAATTTTTCTCCGAAACAGATGCATTTTCTGAAATTTTGCTAAAATATAACGTTATAAGAGCACTTTAGTGAAAGATTAATAAGTTCAATGATGTGTCAAATTGCTTTGGCTATATGCTTTATTCACATAAAACTAAAATTGGATAATTCAGACTTTTTCATTAATATATTTCCCTTGGTGATATCTAAACTCATAAATAAAAGTAATTACGAATTGTCATTTCGACATCCACTTAATGAAGTCCGTTTAAATTGCTTTTCCTCGTTCCTAGTAATTTTCAAAATTATAATTTAAATGGTTCAGCACTCATCCCAACTACTAAATTATTATAGCGAATTTTAATTGTAGAATCTCAAATATATTAAATGTTTATTTTGCATTTCTAAAATTGGTTATTCTTAAAAGCAAATAACATATTAGCAAATTGCAAATATGTAATTATAATTTCCAGACTCTTTTGCGCGTTGTAAACAGCATGTGTGTGGTTAACGTAAATGTCAACTTTTTGCAAAGCCTGAGATAACGTCAGGAACATAGAACTTATTGTACTATATTACACGACATTCTAAACGTCAGTAGTACTATTCCTAAAAATGAAGGCCTTTGGCATTGTACAAATAAAATTAGTAACTTAAATATTAAAAAATCAAAATTCAGTTAAAAATCTCTTGATCAAAGAAGATTAAATCATAATTTTAGTGCATTATTTTGCTGCGCAGGTTAGATTTTCTCCCAATAGATTAATTAGTGGCTGACCGCTTTCACATAAGTTTGAGGCGATGCGCTAATGTGCTACACGCTATTAGATTGCAGATTTGAATGCTGAAAATGTCTCATTACAGATATGGTTGAATAGGTTCTTTGTAACACTCTTTCCTAATTCAGACCACAAAAATATTAAAACTAAGATTTATGTCAATTTGCTTCGCACTCCTGAATACTTTATTTAATTTCCGCCATTTCGTGTAAGTCATGAAAACGAAGTTTTGTAAGGCAGCGTATTTAAATTTTAATTCTTACTCATAAAACTAGTAAGGAATCAAAAGGAATATTATACTTCTTTTAAAATATAATGTCATCCCTTTTTGTGCATTGGAAGTTAATTTGTCTAATGTATGAGACTAATACTGTTTTGGACTGTTGACTTCGCTAGTTTCCAGAAGCATTTTATTTATTTTATTTTGAACTAGCTTAAATATCTGCATTGCCCATCTATTTATTAATCATAATCATATAATTATTAGTCAAGAAAAGGAATAAATTCTATGTGTATTGTAACCCCGCCGTACCCTATTCCACCGTTGGCGTGCCGCTTCTCTACGACCGGCCCGATCTCGCTCAGGTTCACAGTATCCCTCCTCACTCTGGCTAAGTCGAGGAGTTATTACGATAAATCGTAATAAACTCTGCCATGTTTATTACGATTTATCGTTGCTATGGACATTCTGTAAACATACTATTGTAGCGTTCCCAGCAAACGTACAATAAAAATGTTGACCTGCAATTAACTCGAAGTCTAATTGTCCTAAAGGAATGAAACACAATGCACTTAGTCGAAAATTTAATGGGCTTTAAAAATCTTTAATTATCTTTGAGAAATTTCTCGCCGTCTTTAATATATTTGCGAAATACTTTTAGTGCACACTTAAATTTACTTTAAGGGGTAGTGTAAGGGATCATAAACCTTAGAATCAAATATAATTAATATTTCCGACTATTAATTATTCCACCCCATACTTGGACAAATCAGATCTACAATGACTCCTATGTTTCTTAGATTTATGTTCCTCTCAGTACAAATTTATATTTAATGTGAATCCACAGTTTAGTATAACTGTTGCGAAGCTCTAATGGGAGGAGAATTAGTACCGTTCGACACTAGCGCTCCTGATGGCGAGCAAGAGGCGTCTGTCTTAAAGGCTGTAAGTACTACCTAGTAATTCATAATTTTTAATGCTGAAAGTTTTAGAACACTTTTAAAACAGCGCAACGGCTTGTACATAACATCTGAAAATTTGTGGTGTATACATATCAAAAGGCTCATTCCAAATTTATCATAAAATAGAAATTTATTACTGTTAAAGTAACATGATAAAATCTAGGCTACACTTACTTCGCAGAAGCAAAATAATGGACCATTCAGCATTTGCTCTATGAATTAAGGAAATCTGAGCGAAAACCTTATTGAGATGGGGTCGCACACCTAGAAGTTACAATAATATTTAAAAAATAATTATAATTTTAATATGACAATACATTTAAAATGATAAAATGGTATAAATCAACGTTTACATATTATTTATTAGCTGATTATAATCTTTCTTGACATTCAAAATGATTGAAGCCGAAAATACAAAAAATATACTCAAAACCATATAGAAGAACGACAAGAAAACGTTGGAATTAGCTTATTGCAAATGCGCTTTAAAATAACAACATTCACGAACGATTTTGTTAACTCTTTCCTTTGTCTCTTTAGGAAACATAAAGAAGGATATATTTGGCGAATTCTTTTGATTGTTGCTATAATTTATACCGTAAATAGATAGGAAATGCTGTGCATCAATGTGTGCAGGACGCAAATGTGGTCAGTCATAATTTAACAATGGCAAGTGAGCTAAGAGCGGATAATAATAATATTCAATCGATTCAACTCACTTCATCAAAAATGTATCGCTATCACATAGCATCAAGTAAATTACGCGTAAACAGCATGCAAATATACATGCCGCACCTAAACGAACTGGTGCTGCCTCTTGCTGGCTACTGGGAGCGCTGAGGTCGCACGGATGAAAAAAATTATAGGGAGCTTCGCAACTTGTTATACTAAACTGAGGTGAATCTATGAAGTCGTTCCTATACAGGAAAACGAATAATATTATATTTATTTGGGAACCAGGCACTCTCTCGTCTTCTTTCCCTTATCATTGGGCTTTTGTTACCTGCTGAAAAATAACAAAGATTTTCAACAATGTTGCCAATCGTAATATCAGAAATTATTTATTACTCAAGTTTTTCTTCTTACCGAAATAATATTCAACGAATCAAGTTCTCATTCTAATACACGAAAACATAACAACGAAAATCCAAATAATATTAATTACCTTTCCCTTTCCCAAATAACCATACCCAAATAATATTAAATACTTTTCCCAATTTAATGTTATATTTAAACTTTTATGTAATCGTACGTCACGTGTAAAAAACATATTCAATTGTCTTTGCCTAATATACGAACATTTATTTAATTAAAGTTTCCGTTATTCCAAAATAACATGTTGGTGCGACTGTTTATTTACTTCCTAAATGTTCTTTGTTAACTGAATTATTTCTTACAGAGCTCCTAACAACATAGTTCCTTGGATTTTTAGAAATAAATAACACTTTATACATTCACCATTGCACCTAAAATGTCACTTTTCGTTATTTTGTCCCGTTTATTAATATTTATTGGGACGCGTTCGAATGGACCGCCACAGTAGGAAACGAAGATGTGTATATTTTACGAAATCTCATTTGGAGAGTGGCTCTTCTCTAGTTTTAAAGGTCATGAGTACATTTTATTAAGGTCTGAATAAAATTGTAGATTTATATAAAAGCATAAAATATTTCATAAGTAATAGAAAATAATTATCTGAAAATAGTAGTCTAAATTATAACCCACAAAACAATTTTCTTTTCCGTTAAAACCTCGTCAAAACTTGTTTAGCCATTTTCGAGGTTATCCTGGGCAGACAGACGAAAATCGTCAATTCAGTGTTTTTATTTCACGTTGATAACTATAAAATATTATAAAAATTGAGTTATACAAAATGCAATTATATAAATTAAATAATATTATAAACAGACACATTTAATTTCATGTATTTAGAGATAATTTTAAACGTTATCACTCCCACGCTAAAAATCTATCGCTTTGTTCTGAGATAATCAAATTCGTAGATAGGAATGAAACGTAAAGGTTTCAATTTCTTCATTAATTTCAAAAACTGTTGCCGTGAATAACATAACCCTCGTTTGCTAAACTCAGTTCCATAAAAAAGGGAAAAAATAGACGTCGCAGTCGTAAAGAAAGGGAATTTTATAGAAATATCACATTCATCGTTGAAATGATTTCCTCTTAGAGGAATATTGATAATGAATGACAATGGGATATTAATCAATTTCCATAACGTGGGAACAAAAAGCAGCATTGAATATCTTATCACTGTATTACCATTATACAGGAAATTTAATATTTTTGCTTTATATAAATTTGTAAGGGTCATTCCGAAAAGGATTGTCTCGTCAGTCACTTCCATTTTCTACGCTGACACCGAGTTGCAGGTTACAGCAAATGAAATACGTTTCTTTATTCGAAAAGTTCTTTAACGAAATTACTCACTAAGAATTACGATGATCATATACATTCATTAAATAATTATTTGTTGCTGCATTTCTTTGTGGGCATATTTTTTGCACATGAACACATACGTGTGCGCACACCCGTACGCGCACTTTTGCGTATATATGCATACATATAAGTAATTTCGAGTCACCTGCGTCCGAACGTCGTCCACCAGAACACCAATCGAGACAAATGAGGTGCCATTCGACGCATCTTGGTCATCTGATGAGCAACTGTTTTTTTATTATCTTACGTAGAAGACTCAAATAAATTTCTCAAAAACATGTGTTTATTGTTTTTTAAGCAACTAAAACAGGTTTTGTGTGACTTACGACACCTACAGAAGTGATCAATATTTTATTCGATTCCTCTCGTCAAGACACATTGGTTTCCACAATTCTTAGCCGATTCCCATTACATTTTCTGGACGAATTCTAGAAATACACATGTTTGTATGGTTTTATTGTAAGGAGTACAGTGGGAGCAACATGTATTCATGGAATTGTTTAAAATATGTAGCTGTAGGAGACTAGAATAAGAGATAGTTCTTTGATGCATGAAAGCAATGATACATGTTTCAAATAAGACGAATAATTTATATGGTTTAACTAAATATAATAAATAGTAATATGGAATATTGATAATGGAGTAGATATTAATTCATCGGTACCAGAAGAGGAGAATTCAGAATCGTCAGCAAACTACGCGTAATAGTATGATAGATGCCAAAACGAGTAGGTTGGTGAAACGTTCTGAATTATCACATCCTCTTTCCGGTAATTTCATAGTTAGAACTTAATTCATCCGATTGACGATAACTAAACGTAATATTGTCAATAAAAAATTAAACAAGTCCATTTTAAAAGGGACTTTCTCTTACGCCTTTCTATGCCTGAAATGGAACAAGCCAGGACCCTGTTATACCACAGTCTAATATATGCTAGAACTGTGGTTATATGTTCAAAATTTCAAAATTGATTGAATTGTGAACTTGCAAAGCAGAAATAAAACTTTTTAAAATGAAAATTCTCTTTGGAGACACCAGGTATTTATAAATATTTAATATCGTGAATTTTGCAAAAACATTCAGTAGAGCTAGTAAATTTTATTACCCAAATCTGTACGGTTGATGTTTTCAATAACATGTTTTGTTTTGCGCTATCCCCGGCAACGTCAGAAAAATACCTCGCGTGTAGTTTTATAATATCTTCAGTTATAAATCTGTAACCATTTTTTTTAAAAAACATTGATTTTCTAACAAGCGAGGAAATGCAAAATAATTATTCGTGATGTTTCCTACTACACTGAAATTTGTCAAATGTAACAGCAACGAACTGCCGAATTAAAAGTGTGTTGGCATTTGCATCTGCATCCAGCTAATTGACCTTCATGTAATTTCTGTTATTTTTGCCCATGAGTGCATCTAATTGTGAAGGCAGATAATCTGGTTAGAGGCGGCAAAATTGATCTTCTACGAATAACCGTAATATATCATTGAGAAAGGGAGGTAAAGAGAGGAAATGAAAGGATAGAAGGAGAGCGAGAGAGTGGAAAGGGAAGGGAGGAGGTAGTGAAATGAGAGGAAGGAATGTTGGGACAGAAATTCAATCGGTATAGGACAGGGTTTGCGTGCAGAATATTTAAATATTTAATCAACGGAGTATTGATTGGATTGCTACGAGGTTTTTGCTTTTGCTTTGGTTAACCTGGATCACGACATTTCTTCTTTTATAATTGAATGTTAAACTTTTTAATTTTCGTTACGGACAGAATTCTTTTTATTGCTTCTTTCTTTTGATGATTTCTGTCATTTAAAAAATAGATATTCTGATTGTTATATAATTTTATTGAAGTATTTATTGGCAACGTCACTGCAAATATTGTGGAATCTTTTACTCATGAATGAATTTTCCAGAAGTTTTTTTTACAAAAATGTCTCAAATTTACAGAAATAATAATATTTAGTAGTATTTAATAATAATATAATAATAATAATATTTAATAGTATTTACTTATTATTTCACATTTGAAATAGATAGTAAATATTCTTTGAATAAAATAAATAAATAATTTAAGAATTAAGTCATAACTCTTTTCTAATAGCTTGAGGAAGAACTAATTAGTTGAAATATTATTATTGTTGCGCACAATAGGTTTGTGGGACTTGAAAATGTTTTCAAGCTACCCATAAGACGTTTTGCCCACGATTGCCTAATATTTTTCCCTTTATTAGCAATGGTTTCCTGTGACTGGCTTTCCTACTTCTGGCTGCATGAAGAAACTTTATTATCATCATATTAAAATTAATTTTTATTGAATAATTCATTTCGAAAGCAACGATAATGTGAAGTTACAATGATTATGTGAAATTTAGTCTTCTAGTGGTGATCAAGTCTCAGGCGGCCTGAATTAACAAAGAAACAAGTGAATAGTCCGATAAAACATATCAAAGATGTAAATGTACAAACACAAGAAAGTTATTTAAACTCATTCTATATTCCTCCATGATCATTCACTATTCTGGGAAGAGAACGACACAGTACGTAGTATTACGTATGGGAGAGAGACAAAAGGAGGATTGTCACTCATTGTTCGATAAGCACGTGAAAAACTTTCTTGGTGCAACTCCCACTACTCACTGAACTAAATCACACTATTTCGCAATTAAAATATAGTATATTAATCAAGAAAAGAAATAATATTTTTCAAACAAATGATTTAATTCTTAATTCTTCAACTTCTATACACATTTCTTGGGTATTCAGGGACTATGAGCCAATGACTATGAATCAATGTTTTAACGCTTACATCTCTTTGAAGTCTTTTAAAACAATTTAATTATGGTTCTTAGAGAAAACATATAAAATGTAGGAACAATTGTTCAAATGTTATTTTCAAATTTTTGTTTAAACAGTATGTTGTTTGGGATATGGGAAATTCTGAATTTTTATGCCTCTGCAGTTATAAAACTCATTTTCTGAAGGGTGAATGTTGTCTCTATTCAACATACTCGTCTTACAATCAAACGAACAAAAGTGTGGTTTTCGAGCTTGTGGGATTGGCCATAGTTCTCGTTCAGTAACGCAGCGATGTTTTTATTTCTGGGGGATGTCACAGTTTCGTCCACATATTTTTACTATGAAGTTTTAATGGAATTTGTTGAAGGCAACCAATTGCTGTAATTTCAGTTCGTCATTATAAAAATACTTTGAAACATATTTTCTGTAGGGTCTTGACAACCGATATAACATTCTCTAGGCTCGTCGAAATATCTTACAATTTACAGCCTTCGCTGTCTGATCGAAAATGCACCAGGTTTCGTGATAGGCAACGATTCAGTTCCGGAAATTCTCGTGCCTGATATTTTACAGATTGTTGCGGAGCGACTTTCCCGATTATAGTTTCAAGAGGTTTTCCGATCTCCTAGCAAAGATATATCCCCAACTTGAATCCTCAGATCTTATTTAAAAAAGATTAGCAGGTAAATAAGAATAAATATATTGTTATATATGGTTTCAACAATTTCATTGTGTCTAGATTTTTCTTGCGTTCGTTGATTGTATGGTAAATATGTATTTTCCCTGTTAATTCTGATTTAAAAAATAATTTCAGATGAAATGTTGGTTTCAGCGAGATAATTCAAAACTTTGCGAGTGCATTTCTTGAGATAGTAAGGATAAGTTTATATTCCTTCATAAGAGACGCCTGAGACAAAAGATGGCAACATTTTCTTTCTTACTCGAGACTTTCTTCCCTCTATATCCTTCATACTAGTCTGCATGCTGATTGCATTTCTCTAGAGAGAAGAATTTCATTCCTCTGGAAATGATCCTCAACGCAACAATCTAATACTTGGCGCATCAGTGACTATTTGTAGTACATGCTCTTACGTCATTTGTACTTCATGTCAAACTCCTGAAGAACGAAAAATAAAGATATTAATTGTGAAAAATAATTAATAAATTACAAAAATTCATTTAAGCCATTTGAGGTACGTGAGCACGCAACGCACATCAATCAGGTTACTTTTTTTTCAAAAACTGCTAGGCACTTACAGAAACTTGCGGCAGCATGATCACGTTTCAATCCTACCTATAGGAAGTAAATTAGAGATTCCAGACTTACAGATAATATTTCAATATAAAAATAGTGTTCTATCGATATCTTAACGTATACATTTCCTCTGCTGATGGTGGTAGTGAAGGGTGCAGGTGATGGTAGTGAAGTCAAAGGCGAAAAAAAATTAATATATTCTAATAATGTTTGACGTAAAAAATCTTAAGTGAGTCATGATTTATTACCTTCTCTCGAATGTTCGATGAGTTTCAAGTGAAGGAAATTGGCCAATTACGGAAATGATTTGATTAAAATATTCCAGATTTAGAGATCTTTATTATTGTTGCCGTTCTCTACAAAATATTGTTGATTATTACATAGAATTTTTATTAGATAATTGATTTATGTATTTACAGGCAGCCATTTTTTAACATCTCAATAGATAAAGTTTAACCATGAAGACAGAACTGTATATTTTGTCGCAGTAACAATATAAAATTTAGACAAAATAAATTGTTTCATTCATTAGTATGCTCTGCGGTTCCTTCTAACATCAGTATTCTTCTAATTGATTGCGTTATTTTCTTTATGATGCCACTTTTCACTTTACTCTGACTTCTGAAAACTCAAACTCCCACTCTTCTCCCACTTAATTGCTACTACCCAGACGCACTGGGACGCATTGCAGTACCGAGTCTATGCCAAGTCCTGTGCAGAGGTTTCCTCTGTTCTCTGTAAGGATGTGAAAAATAAACTGTTAAGAGAAATAAAATCGACTAAATGATATATCACTGTATATAATATATAAGACTAAAACGAGAAAATCCTTTTCCTTCAGTGTACGCAAAAAAGTTCAGTGAATGAAAAAAATTTCACGTTCACATCTCGTTTGAATTTAGAAGTCATCTTATCTTGAAATATTCAAGACACGAACACTCTCCATCGATGGTATGAATTCTAGTAAACTAATATTAGTGGCGTCATGCAGTAATGACGTTTGTCAAATAAATTCCTGGTAGTCAGTGGCGGATCCGGAGAGAAGCCATGGTCCTCCCGCCAGAAGGTCCTAGAACTTTCATTTGTTATTTTTGTTTATTTGGAAAAATTGATTTAAATATGTATTTATGTTAGAATTATGTAATTATTTAAAAAATAATATTGTATAGTATCATATATATACTACAAAAATAATAAATAATATAATAATAAATGTTTATTATTTAACAAAAGTCTATGATGGCCCCCTCCAAAATGATCGGATAGATCCGCCCCTGATGGTGGTGTGTACTATATCAGTACACTGTATACTATCAGTTGTAGGCACTGACATCATGAAGAACTAGTATTCTGACATTCTCAACTAAATATAAGTAAACACAATTTTATCTGTTATTCTTGTCAATGAAGCCATTACGTTTTACATAAACAGGTTAATTATTATGCATTTAAAAAGTGTATGCAAACTCAAAACTTTGGAGACCCCGATAAAGAAATTCGAAAAACAAGCGTATGCTCGTAAATAAGCATTACAAAACACGAAATAAAAATGATTATTGTAAAAAGAAGAAACTCTTGTCATACAACAGAGGTTTATTGTTTGCCAAAAAACACATTTCATACTAATATGTATTGAAACTTCCAGGTAAATTACATTGTCTTTACCTTGTTTCATTCACATGTTTCTGTTGGTTATGGTACAATCAAACCTTTTTACATTGTGCACTATTTCCACGTTTTGATGATAAACTTGAACTGTATTGCATTGTAAATAAACGTTTTCAGGGAGCTCTTATTGAATGTCACGCATGCTGGCGAATACTGACAGATTATTTTATCATGTATGATGCAGAGAGTGCAAAAATGCCAGGTTTTTAAACTCCTAATCATAGGTACCTCTGATTCCCGCCCTTCTTTACTTGTTAAAAAATGACACCAAGAAGAATCACCCCACACTAGGTGGTCAAATTCACAGAAATCCTTGGACGAATGTATTTGGTGCACAGGTAAGAAAACATAAGTCTAACGGCTTTTTTGGGAGGAGGGGGGTAAAAATAAATATGAAGAATGCCTAAAAACCTGATGAGTATATTATTCGAGGAACTTCTCCAAATTAAACTTTATTCTCCTTATTATGGTCAATAATAACCATGAATTAATTTAATTCACATTATTCAATTATTCATTAAATAATCTATTATATTGTATTTTGATACATTATTTTAATGTGTCAAATTAACTTCAACATTTACGGTTCATCTTGACTGGGCGTTTTCCCTACGTGGTGTTTTCCGTAACAGGAAGTACTCAATACAGAAGCAGAGGCTGTACGACTATCAGGCGTATCCGCTTTTAAATTTTAAACAAAATAGTAATAAAAAAAAGCCTATGAAAGTCTATGAAATGAATGAATAAAATGTTCTACAATGTACTTGATGTGGTCCGCTGTGCAGATCTTTCCTAAATCAAAGTGCCAGTGTTTTGACCATGTCGTTCATGGGTGACGCAACCCGAAAACATAAGTTTCGACATAAAAGTCTTTAAAGTTCTTGCTGACAATTGAAATGCAGAAAACGCGCTTAATTAGTAATTAATGTGTGGATTAAGGAGAAATAATTATAAAAATACTGCATGTGAATTTGGTTAATATTAATTTATTCGGTTAATATTAATTTTTCTGAGCGACTTCCTTGTGGCTGAAGAATTACATAAACGAATGCGTTTATTTGCAATAGTGTTTAAATATTATCATAAATCCTTACTTATGACTTGAGTATCACTACAGAATTTGTGTTCCATGAGTGACATTTTGTGTTCCATGTTCTGTGTAAAGAGAAACATCGCTCAGGTCACGTGTATCAATATTATGCATGCCGTCATACTGACTTGGCCCCGGAAGGAGCATCCCCCAAAGAACGCCGGCGCCCACAGTGTTCACTTATTTTCGCGCCGTAGCCTTTGAGTGTCATTATCTCGAGCCAGTGTTGCAACCCATGAACAAAACGTGCAAGACAGCCCCATGAGGCTCGCGGCTCCCAGTGAAGCAGACGTGACTCACCGATGGTGGTGTAGATGGTCCCGCAGAAGAAGACGGCGTTCCAGAAGGTCCACTGCTTGTTGTCCTCCTTGGTGGCGTTGGTGTCGAGCGCGTGGTCGTGCCAGTCGAGCACGACGCCCTGCTCGTAGTCGATGAGGCGCTGCGCCGCCTCGCGCATCCACGCCTCCTCGTCGGCTGCGAGGCGCGCCTCGCGCCCCAGCGCGCGCAGCTCGCGCAGCAGGCGCAGGCGCTCGTCGTGGATGTCCTTGACGGCGGCCAGCACCCGGTCCTCGTGGCTGCCCTCCACCAGGCGGAAGATGAACGCGCCCAGCAGGCTGTACGACAGCACCACCAGGAACAGGAACATGTGCGTGAACCACTTGCGCGACCACGAGCTGATCTTGCCGTACAGCCAGAAGGCCGTCTTCTCGCCCACGCTCAGCCCCGGACTTGGCCGTGTTCATGGTGATCTCCTTGAAGCCCTCGAAGCCTTTGAACATGAACTCGGACGCCTTGGTCGGGTAGAGCTGGATCATGCCGAGGGTGCCGCCCTGCGCGATTGGCACGCCGCCCACCGGGGTCATGGGGATGGAGACCATGGGGGTGTGGGCGGGGGAGGCGGGCGCCACGCCCGCCGTGGGCGGCGCCTGAGGCTGCAGCACGGGGCCCGGGGCGGCGGCGGCGGCGGCGGCGGCGGCGCGGCGCGACGGCGGGAGGTGGAAGATGGGCAGCGTGATGCGCGGGCGCGCGCCGCGCCGTTGCGGCTTGCGAGGCGTGTCGTGCTCGTGCGCGTCGGGCACCGCCAGCGTCGACGCGCCGCTGTTGGTGGGCGCCGCCATGGCGCACGCGGGGCGAGGAGGAGGAGGAGGGCGAGGCGGCGGGGCTGAGAAGGGGGCGGGGCGCGGCGCCTAGCGGCGCGCGGGCATCGCAGTCGCCGGCGATCTGCCGCGGGGGACGCTCTCTCGGCGCGCGCGAGCGGCGATCAATGGCGCGGTTTACTCGTGTTTGCTACGGCGGTGCTTTAACGGAATTGTCGGGGTGAGCGGTAGCACGATCGATCCTCGGCGAGTAGACTTGCCTTACGAGCAACGTGAACGTACCGGTGCGCGGCGTGGGTGGGTGGGTGGGTGGGTGGGTGGGGTTTCTGTTTTCTTAGGACCTACCTCCGCGGCACTTATCGTAATTCTTAGAACGTTCTAGGACGATCCGTTCCTCGACGGCCAGGAGCACGATAGCCCTCACGCTACGAGCAAGTTTATCGGTGCCGTAACGTACCTTGTCCGCTGCGTTAGCAAGGCGCGACGCGGGGTTATCTCGTGTGTGCGATAGGAGCTACGTACGCGGCACTAAAGTAATTCTCAGGACGGACGGTACCTCCTTCGCGTCGTGTGTCCTTACGAAATACCTCTCCAGCTTGTTGTTAGGACCACTTACCCTTTGTTTATCTTAAAGTTAAGCTTCCCTGGAGACACGTTAACGTAATTCTGAAACTACGCGCGGTATCTCTTTGCTTACGTGTTTTTAAGACAAAGTATCTTCGTTATTACCGTATGCTTCCGGCGCTGCTGGAGAGAAAATACAGAGACTTTGTTATAACCTACTATGGCAACACATTAACGTAAGTGTAGTTTAAAATCTTCCTTTTACTCGTCAGTGATGCACGACTCGACTTTCACGATCCCTGTTGAAAAATTCGCACTTTAAGTTCTCACGAAAATTTCTTCACCCTATGAATCTTTGTCAGCTACCCAAACTTCTCCTAAATGATACGGTGTGTGTATTTTTAATGATGAAACATTACTCGATTCCGTCAATATTTCATGTTACAATTAAATTTCCTATTCTAGTGTAAGGGTGTTTCACACAAAAAATAAACTCAGAGTATATCAGCTACGTCAAAATAATTGACTTCGCTTGAAAGTACACGTCGTTGTAATAAAATAGCATAAAATTCTCTTAAGTGCAAAATGTTCGCTGAGCACACATTCACTGTTTTCGTTTCTCTTTTGAGTAATTAGTAAGATATATTTACACTTTAAATCGTCACTCACTCGAGAGACAATTAAAAAATTGAAGACTAAGCATAATATCATACGTGAGATAATTGTTTGTTTATTTCTTTCTCTCTAACTTAAAATGTTCACGGCACACGTCGCACTATCATCTGCAACACAGAATTTTGTAGACAGGTACCGGTGTCGGAAAGTGCGTGATTATTGACATATATAAACAAGGCACTGAAGACAAAGAACGTAAGGAGACAATCCGACCGTTGTATATCAGCACTTCTGTCTCCTGCACCACTAACAGCACACGATACTAAATTTCTTCCGCGAATTTTCGAATTGTGAAAATACCGAAACAACACAACGATGATCAGACGCGTCTTTCGGCAGCAACAGACCTCATTTAACAATCAACACAGATCGTCCCTATTTGTCGCACCACAAAATTTCGATTGGAGGGAGAAAAATCGAAACGACGGCCACTGCCTTAGGCCGACCCGTTTGCAAGAACAAGCTTTCCTTCGCGTGCACTGTGAGTATAACGGTCTTATTTACTCTTTGCCGCGGGGTGATGGGGCAAGAGGGAGATTCGGGAAGCGGGCAGACAATTGCAGCCCGGCGGTGTAGGAGGCGGCGGCGGCGGCGGCGGCGATGCACAGCGTCACAGGTGGCCTTGCATCGCGAGGCGACTTTCAACTTCTTTTCTTTCGCTTCCTTTTTTCGCGGCGGCGGCGGCGGCGGGCAGCGAGTGGTGGCGGGCGCGATCGACGTCGGCGGCGACTGCGTCTGCGGGCGTCGGGGCAGCGTCGGGGCGGCGGCGGCGGCGGCGACGGGGGCGCCCGGACGGCAGAGCGCGCGTGAGGCGACTGGCGCCTGCCGCGGCCTCGCGTACGCACGTGCGCGGGCGCCGCCCGACAGTGCCCGAAGTCGACCGAAAACACCCGATGGTCTCGCGCGCGCCCACATTCACGAGGTAGGCCGCTTAAAAATATGTGCGCCCCCGAAAAGTTATTTTGGTGTGACTTTTTGAGACGGCTGGAGAGGAGGAGGGGTTGAGGAGGCTGGGCGGGGGAGGGGTGCGCGGGTAAGATGTGTCGCCTGTCAGGCTCTGCTAAGGAGGGTTATTTCTGTCTTGGGAATATTTTGGTAACAATCGTAATAAATATTTTTAAAAAACAAGTAATCATAATACTACCACTAACTAATAATAATAATAATAATAATAATAATAATAATAATAATAATAATAATAATAATAGTATCGACTATCAAGTTCAATCGGTTTCTAAAAAGGTTTTTCAGGTAGTTAAATATATACCTACGTGATTGAAATACACTGCACACAATTGTCAAGTTCACCACCACTATATTAATTGGATAGGAGAAGCAGTGTCGTACACAAAATTAAGATGTGATAATTAAATATACGAAACGTTGAATGTATCTTTTCATTTATTGTAGGGAAACTTTGACATTATCAATAAATTCGTAAATGAAAGCTGTATAATATCTGGCGAAATTATATGAACTAGAAATTATAAGCAAAAGTGAGCAGGTTACGATAGATTATGTAATGCATAATGAAATTGAATAGCATATTATTGGCTTTGTTGCCATATGGCAAAAATATAATTAAAATGTTCATATATGTAGGAATATGGTTCGAAAATAGTTGAACTGCGAACATTAACACATAACTGGTGACGTGCAGGTCTCTGAGACCGCTGAGGAAAAATAAACGTGTAGTCCTCCTTTCTCGGTACAGTCGCAATAAGTTATTCTTTACAGTACCTTCCAGTCTCTTTCTAAACTACACTCATACGCGGGGGCATCTGATTCAATGACAGCCGTTGAGGGTCAGTTGAAGTTTCGGAACGGTCTCGCAGACCACACATCACCAGTAGTGGGACTTTTCTTCCCACAATGAATGTGCATTGCAAATTTTTTGTTAATGGATAATTTTCGTGTAACAATGCATTATCGTATTTATGGTATGAAGGTTTTTTAATGTAGTGAATAATATATCAAACCATTCTACGAGTTCTTAAGATAATTAATAGTGAAGAAACAGTATGGAACAAATTATAGCCAGAAATTTACTCGGCAAGTAATAAATAATTATATTTTTATTTTACATATCAACAACAAATCCTTTTATTTTCTTGTTTATTATAGGATTGTTAACGTGAAAAAAGTTGTCAAATCAACATGAAATGCAACACCGAAAATAGTCTGCCTAAAACTCACTAGACCTCATTTCACTGGTAAGAGAAGTTTGAAGGCACGTCACCAGTTAACGGTTAAGTAAGACCAGTCTGAGGTTGAAGATCATTTATAATGTAATGCTTTGAAGGTGGCGTGCGCTCATCAGTCTCTCGCACGTTGAGTGACACGCGGCTCGCAGTTTCATCCTGAGAAAAGTCTGCAGCCAGAAGTCCAAGTCGAGGCGGAGGACATCTCGCCGATGTGTATATGAAAGTTGTTGTCAAGTAAATAAAAACTTAAACAGATACAGATGTATCTTGCCAGATGTGCCTCTAATAATGTGCATTGTTACGCCCGCTGTAATGTCCGTTTGACAAACCTAGAACACAGAATACTATGTTAGGTCTCACATTGACGACATTTCAAAGAGAGTTGTGACATTGATGCTTCTGTGAATTAATGGTTTTCAGAATCTTCAATGTGAGAGACTACAATACTGACATTACATTTTCTAGGTTTTAAACATTTTACGCTAATCATATAGAGGGAAAAGCCACTCAATGAACTGTTGTGAAAAAGAATGAACAAAATACGGTTTAACGAACACCAATCAGTTTTTGTCACTTCAAAGGGGAAGAACGAAGCCAGAATCGGAAGCATTTCTAATAGCTAACCAAGAAATGGCTTGGGGAACACGACATTCTGATAAAATGACTTCAAAATTTCTCAGGATGATAAATGCCTATTATTGTCAGGACCTGGTAGAAAGTATATTGTCTCAATTTGTCCAATTCTAGCACCGATTTTAACAGGTGTCACGGCAGCGGGTCTGGGCATTGACTGATGTCACTGCAGTGCATGTGATCGGGAGATTCTAGGGTTTGAGTCCTCACGGTGGCAAGGATTTTCGAAACTAGATTGTCAGCTAGCTGCTATCTGGAGGATTGATTAATTCATGTTTCCGGGCGCGTCAACTACTTAGGTCATTAGTCCCGTAAGTGTAATGCGTGTTTTTCTCGGGAGGTGGCGATGATCTTTTTTCCCGCTGGATGGCGAGATCTCGCGCCGACCTACCGTCGACAAGCAGGGTTTTTACCTCAACCAGGTATCTCCCACCAGCGGGGCATCGCCCCAGCCGGGACAAGCTGTAAGTTCCCGATCGATCTCTTGACATGTGTGGTAGTGTAGTGCATTGCGTGTAAGTGTAAGTGTGTGTTGTAAGAGGAGAGGATAGGATAGGACAAGGAAGAGGAAGGAATGGTCGCTCGTGGTCCGTGGCCCGTTTGTTAGGGTACTGCTCCGGCATTCGCCTGGTGGTGATCGGAGAAACCACGGAAAACTACCAATCAGAGCAGCCGGCCTGCTAGAATTCTCCTCCAGACAGCGACTGAATTCGACCTAGCTGACAAGCTAGTGTCGAAAATTCTGCCGCCGTCGGGACTCCAACCTAGGACCTCCCGGTCAGAGGGACTGCAATGATATCAGGTTGATGCACTGAGCCATCTCTCCCGGTCTATCTTCTATCGGCCGGCTGCTCTGATCGGTAGTTTTCCGTGGTTTCTCCGATCAACACCAGACGAATGCCTGAGCAGTACCCTAACAAACGGGACTCGGACCGCGTGCGATTATTCCTTCCCTTTCCTTGTCCTTTCCTTATCACATATTTACACATACACTTTCAAGTACTTCACTAGCACCGTTGTCGGGAGACAGGTCGAGAGCTTAGAGCTTGTCCCGGCTGGGGCGGTGCCAACCTGGTGGAAGATACCTGGTTGGGGAAAATCCCTGCAAGCCGATATAGGTCTGTGCCCTATCTTGTCATCCAGCGGAGGAATATTACAGCCACCTCCCGCGGTAAAAACATGCACTACACTTACAAGATTAATGACCTTAGCAGTTGACCCGCCCGGATTCACCAATCAATCAATCAATCCAATTTTACCAAAGTCCTAATGTACAAAACGTCACGTTGCGATCAGTATTTCCCTACTCTGGCAGATTTTTAACGCCCCCAAACACATGCTCTAAGTAATACGAACAGTTACCAAAACCTGTAACGCTATTTAACTACATGCAATACTGACCATCAAGTCCATACTGATCGTACGATAGTGACAAACTAAATCAGACAGTTTTATTCGAGATTTAAAGTAAAAATCGTTTCTATTTGTTTACGCATCTTGCTGTGCGATGCGATAAAACCGTCTGAATCATGATAGAGAGATGTCTTAAATTCAAGAGTTTGGAAATCGAGTTTTCCGAGAGTTTGGTTAGATGTGGAGCTAAAGGGCATAAGGTCGGACTGAGAGTTACCTAAAATTTGGGATTTGTTCCACAAAATCTACTCATATGTAATAACTTGTCTGAACTCTCAGGTCGTTCGTAAGACTGGGAAATGCAAGTCACCGCGTTGTTGGGAACACTCCTTTTTGAGCCAAGAATTGCAGAGGTTCTCACGCTCACTAGATCTGCTCCTTTGATCGCTGATTGAAACCTGAGGGGTCAATCCAATTTCAGTGGTCCAGAACTTAATAAATTAGTCGATCGACCATCTCAAAAAATGCATATTTTTTACATAAAGTTCCTTATGTTTTGACTATTTAAAAACCTCTTTAATTTTTTTGCTCCTCGTTTATTAATGGCGGCCATATTTGTTTTATGGCGTGCGCCATTTTCCGCGTGTGTTGATATTTACTCTTTTCTAAATTACTCAGCTCAGGGTTGTTCTAGTATTCTAGAATAAAAAGCATTCGATTCTGTATACTCTGGCCTACAAATCGAAGTATATGTTACATACCATCTATGTTTTTTTGGGAAATATTTGCAACAAATCTATGGAACGCGAATGAAAGAAATTCGATTTTCAGATAGTAATTTCTCAAAGAAGGAATAAATCGCAGCCTCAATTTTTTTCTGTGCCAGTACACATAACAGTATAGTTACTTTTTGTAAAATATCATTGGTAAATAATATACCACTTAAAAAGTACATCTTCTTGAAAATTGAAATTTTGGATATTTTTCCAAATTTTCAAATGTAATATCTTCGCTGAGGGATCAGATAAAAATATGAAATGTGCACCTATGCTAGATTGATATTACATCAAACTTCAGTAAAAATTTCAATTTTTAGATTTAACTCAATTTTTTTTATTGTAAACTTACGCAAAAGTAGGCTTCATTTGCACATTGAGGATACGTTGTGCCAAGTAATAATCAGATTATTTTGGAGATATTTTAAATTAAAATCTACATTGATTTAAAATAATTAATTATACTTTATAATTAATAAACATAAAAGTTGCCTAATATTAATTTCCCATATATTACGTATACTTTAAAATCAACTTACAACTTGCCATCTACATTTGTAATTGAAAATATGGTCATCTTGATTTTTAAAAGCAGAACCGGCTAGTACAAAAATTGTTTATAAAATATAAAAAAGTAAATTGAATTCCTGCCTCTCCGCTTTTCTTCAGGCAACGGTGTTTGCCCTTCTGCTTCGTTACAAAGAGGAACTTAACGTCTAACAGTGCTGGCATCCACTGTTGCATCACCGTACACATTTTTCAGTCCATCCTGAATGCGAATGGTCATTTCACCTGCATTCCAGAATTCAATCACACAACGCTGTCTCTTCACGAACGTACGATGTCGGCCATTTTTCAAACGAATGCTATACTGTCACATGTTGACGCCGAAAGTTACTACTGCAGAGGAATGTAGGAGATTTGAGGAATAATGCCAAATTCAAATTTTTCACTTAACTAATTTTATTTAAGTACAAAAAAATTTGAGGCATTACTTTCTGACTGTCTCTTGTAATTTGAGAAACTGAAAGACGGAAGTCCTGTAATTAAATTGTTGTATTTGTTGTCGAGGAATACTTTTAATTCTCATAAAAAGAAGCGGTCGACGAGAAATCGATGACGTATCTGTGACTCTCTGGAAATGAGACGTTACACCTGCCTCCGGGTTCTCTGAGTGTGGGAAGGCCTCCGGCTACTTAGGACTACGCAAAGGTCAACAGATCTCACGCGACTTTCATCCTACGCGTGTAAAGTCAACAGTAAGCGTGGGGCCACAACGGAAGGGAAGTTGACCTGGGTCAGCCAATGGTTGGGTTGGGGCTACAGCCATCAATAAAAATTTTAGCGCATGCGCAGTAGAATATTTTTTCTGCGCTGTTCATCTCTGTAGTATTGTGACGTTAGGGTCCTACCAGTCGGTAACTAACACAGCGAAAGCATCAAAAACAAATGTGCGGTGCAAATGGGAAGGTTGGATCTCCGACAGTAAGTAACTGGCTGTACAACAGGAGAACATTAACTGCAAAGTAAATGATACATTATATCACTTGTCTTACGATTGCTCATGAAAATGGGACAATTTCCTTTAAAAACAGAGAGAGCGAGAGCTATTATAATCTTACGAAGGAATGACATTTATAAACTAAAAATAAAAATAATGTACAGAAAATTATAATATTATTTTACGTAAATTCTAATAACCAAATACGTTCGCGCAACATTCTCCAAATACGTCTGTACAGGAAGCTGCGTAAAAGTTAATATTCACTTCAAAGAAAAGAAGCGTTTTTAACATTTACTTTATAAAGTGCACCAGGAAAATCTCTACTGTGCATCGAGCCGCATCAGGGTCTCCTATTAAAAACTGCATGTATGTTCGTACCAACCAGATCACTGGGAAAAAGGTAAAGGGAACAACGCTTCCAGCATGAATGAAAAAAAAATAAGGTATTCTGCCATGGATTCGTTTCGAGCTTTTATTGAACCAATTGTATTTCATTTTCGTTTGAATGAAAGAATATGATTCCCTACTATGTGTTATCAAAGTAGTTTTTGTTGATTCAGCACCATTTACGGTGTAAATTAATTAAATAGATCGTTCTTTAATAGGATGTTCATCAGTAGTGCAATTATTTTTCTTCCAAAGGGTGTCTGTTGTAGCATTTATAACTTTTAAACATATTATTTGTGAGGACTCATCAATTGAGACATTGTTCGTTGTCAACTAACAGCATTTTTAATAATGGCTTTGTGTTGAGGAAATTGTAAGTGCAATTTTTATTTCATCCAGTAGGAAGGTTGACAAACAGGCCTTGAGAGGGGTTAAAGAAGTTCCGAAACTTCGTTTAAAATTTCGCTTAAAGCATTGGCAGAAGCCAGCGCATTCCTTTTTGTGCCAAGACAAACTAATGAACTACTCAAAGCACAAACGTTCCCTTGGTTTATGGTTACGCAAGATCTCCCAAAAAAGTTTTCTTAAAAAATTTCGAATATTTTTCCCTATCAAAACAAACGTTAAATGCAACGCATAACGCTCCTCTGATGTTTTAAAAATCAACTGTTAGGATATTTAAATTTTATATTCAAAATAACTAATATTCCATTAGAATTCGAGCATTTCTTAAAAATTCCTATTAAGTTAAAAATATTTTTTTTTAGCCTGGCAACAATACTGGGAATATTTTGCAACGTTCAACCTGCATTTTGTTGTAATCAAAGATTAGCATTTTACTAAATGAGCTTAAATGATGCCAAACGAAAATGTAGAACTTACAAAGCACTTTATATTCATACACTGGCATACTACTTGTGACTATTACATTGATTTTAATCATATTGTGTTGGTAAATATTCAATTTTATTCACATTTCATAGAATTATAGCGTTTTTGCTGATATTATGAAAATTAAGTTAGGTAGTTCAATATTATGCAGTAGTTTTCCCAATCAGTGGCTTCAGAAACCATTGATTAGATGATTCTTCCTTCGGTCTGGATATTTATTGACCTCATGTCCGCGAGTCTGCGAGTCCGCGAATCTGCGAGTCCGCGAGTCTGCGAGTCCGCGAGTCTGTATGTCTGCGCGTCTGTATGTCTGCGCGTCAGTTTGTCTACGAGTCTATTTGTCTGCAAGTCTGTTTGTCTGTGAGTCAGCTTGTCTGTGAGTCTGCTTGTCTGTGAATCTCTTTATCTGTATGTTTGCCTGTGAGTGTGAATCTGTGACTGTGGGTCTGTGAATCTGCGAGCCTATGAATCTGCGAGACGTGAATCTGCGAATCTGTTAATCTGT
The DNA here is from genome assembly GCA_031308135.1 of Acheta domesticus. NCBI lineage: Eukaryota > Metazoa > Arthropoda > Insecta > Orthoptera > Gryllidae > Acheta > Acheta domesticus. Next base: position 18,792,975 of record JAHLJT010009419.1, on the reverse strand, counting down.
CTATTAACCTCGTTTTCTGCTAATCTATTTGTCAGTTAGCCTTGTAGTATATTAATCTGTGTGTCTGTTAGCCTCGTTGTCCGTGAACTTGTTTGATTGTAAGCCTCTTTGTCTGTAAATCTGTTTGTCTGCTGGCCTAGTTTCTGTTGGTCTAGTTTGGTAGTTTGGTTGTGGAGAAGTCGACAATCATTCTATTCTTTGGTCTTTTCTGTAACTGTTAATTTTCAGAAGAGCTCTCAACAATGAGTGCGGGGATAAAATATGTTAAAACTAACGTAATTTTCAACTAGGATTGCTATAGCAGTTTGTTGCCGAATGTCATTGTGAAAAATATATTCAGTGTTGATAAACACTTTATTGCCGTATTGAATACAATAATATGGAATTTTAATTTTCAAGTGTTCTTAGAAAACAAAATGTGTAAGAAGAAAACAAATTTCAAAAACTTTATTAAAAAGAGTGGTCCACACTGTAGCTGAAATATTAAAAGTTGTATTATTTGCAATTATTGGTTATAATTTTATGTAACCTTTACTAAATATTTAATGATAAAATTTGAACCATATTATGACAAAATTAGTTTATTTTACTTTCGAAAGGCCTAACTCTTTCATTATTGAAATAGGAGATTTCTTTTGAATTCAATATATGCCTCAATAGTGTATCTCTAAATCATTTCGTGTACACGTGTGTCGAATTATCAGTATTTCTGAATAATTTTCAGTTAAATCGTAAGGAATTTTATTAGATTCTACAGTCACTGGTATACTTAATAAGAATGAAAATGTGCCTTTATTAACATTCACGTGTTACAAAAATAAATGAGTGGCCATGACACCACTACCTTCACCTACTTCTCTAGGAGGTGGTGCCATGACATGGTGCCAATAATGGTTTATGTTTTGTTTCTTTAAATTTTGTTCGGATAGAGGAGAAAACATCCAATTGAAAGGTGTAAGTGACATATTTATTTAATCTTTTGAATTTTCCAAACGTTAAAGATGTGTATTATTTTTAACCACTTGCGCTTTGATTCGCTATGAGTTCTTAAGTGTTAATACCAGGAGAGGTGGCTCCGTGCATCAACTGATATCACTGCAGTGCTTCGGGCCAGGAGGTCCTAGGGTCGAGTCCCGACGGTGGCAGCATTTTCGACACTAGCTACACAACGAGGTCGAATTCAGTCGCTGTCTGAATGAGAATTCTAGTGGCCGGCTTGCTCTTATCGGGAGTTTTCCGTGGTTTCTCCGATCAACACCAGCGAATGCCTCAGCAGTTCCCTAACAAATGAGGCCACGGATCGCGCGCAATCTTACCTTCCTCTTTCGTTTCCTATCCACACCCCTTTACTTACTCACACTTACACTATACTGATCACATACACTACACTACCATACTTACCGGGATAGTGTTCGGGAGCTTAGAGCTTGTCCAGACTGAGGCGGTGCCTCGCATGGTAGGGAGATACCTGGTTGCGGGGAAACCCGCTAGCCGACGGCAGGTCGGCGCCGGATCTCGCCATCCAGCGAAGGAATATCAGCGCCCGAGGAAAAACATGAACTATACTTACGGAACTAATGACCTTAGTCATTGACGCGCCCGAAATCACCAACAATCAATCAAGTGTTGACTGGCAGGTTTTAAAATAGAAGTTAGACGTAACCGTAATTTGGGGAAGTACATGCCATTGTATCAGCACTAGATTTTTTAAGAAGATGCGGATTTTGTCTGTCTTCAGTAAAATGTGTCGCCTAAATAAATGGCCAAGGGGCCAACCCATTCAGTTGATTCAGGATCTGGTGTTGGCCTCTGGTGAGGCAGAACGCGATGGTTTTAAGATCATTAATAGAAACACTTGAGCGAGAGTGTTGAGTGTTGACCGTGTCGAGCGATCCGGCGTCGCCTTTTGCGCTCACTTTCCTCTTTGCCTTTTCGTCCGCGGCCACGGAGGGCGCATCTCCATTACATGTCTAGAATCAGCGTAGATCGTTCTCGTTAACGGCAGCGCCAGATCTACCATTCTCGAACATAACCGTCTCAGCGCACTGATCTCAACGCCGAGAACGATCGGAACTGATTGGCTTCAGTTATCATCTTTGTCTAAGACAACGGTTACTTTGTCTTAGACAAAGATGCATGTCAGTCATTTGTAGTGTTTCAATGTAATTTAGAACACTATAGGCTACATTTTGCCCTAGTTCAATAAACAGTTTTTCTGTCACACATGCCGTGTCTTCCTAATTTGCAACCCAACGACCACAAACAAAACGGTCAGATTCGCATTCTAGAGCCAAGTCTGCAGTTGTTACTCCTCTCTCACTCCCCACTTTGTAGATTGATTGATTCGTGATTCCGGGCGCGTCAACTACTTTGGTCATTAGTCCCGTAAGTGTATTGCGTGTTTTTTCTCGAGAGGTGGCGATGATCTTTTCGCCGTTGGATGGTGAGATCTGGCGCCGACCTACCGTCGACTAGTGGGGTTTCCCCCAACCAGGTGTCTCCCACCAGCGGGGCACCGCCCCAGCCGAGACATGCTCTACGCTCCCGACCGGTCTCCCGGCATGTGTGGTAGTGTAGTGCGTGTCAGTGTAAGTGTGTGTGTAAGATGAGAGGATAGGACAAGGAAGAGGAAGGAAAGATCGCGCGCGGTCCCTGGCCCGTTTGTTAGGGTACTGCTCCGGCATTCGCCTGGTTTTGATCGGAGAAACCACGGAAAACTACCGATCAGAGCAGCCGACCGCTAGAATTCTCCTCCAGACAGCGACTGCATTCGACCTAGCCGACAAGCTAGTGTCGAAAATCCTGCCGCCGTCAGGACTCAAACCTAGGACCTCCCGGTCAGAGGGACTGCAATGACATCAGGTTGATGCACTGAGCCATCTCTCCCGGTCTCCCCACTTTGTGTGCACTTGAGAGTGACTGCGTGTTCGTGTAGGTGTATGGCTGTATGTGTTAGCGCATGAGTATGTGTAAGTGTGTTTTGACGAGCGCAAGTGTGTGTCCGGATGGAATTGTGTGTGTCCTGATGCGTACGTGTGTACAAAATAGTGAAAGTGGCTCGTGAAAGATATGCAACCCACCACACACATCGATGTTTCCATATCGGCCAGTTCACACTAACCCCGCCCCTAAATATGCGTTAACGTTCTAAAATCATTGGGTATATGTTGAGGAGTGTGAAATTTCAAAACTGTTAATATTTTCAGAGTTTTGGGACAAATATTTCCTCACGGTATTTGTGTCAATTCCCTGCAGACGAATTAAATAGTTTTCTTTGCTAAACAAATAGCTTCTAGAATGTTTTCTCTTTTAAGGTAATTTTCCTCGATGACATTGTGTGTTCAGTATTGCACATAAAAACGTTCACAATGACATCCTGTGGTCCATTCTTCTGCTTTAGGGTCTGCATTCTTCTTGTTTAGTAAATATTGTTCGTTTCTGATGAATTAAATAACTTAGAGTAGGCAGATTTCAAAGATGGGAGCCTCATAGTAATTACTCTTTGTCGGGAGGTTCGGCAGCACAAAATAGCCCTTCCCTGGGAATTATTCACACAGTAGTGGTAACTATCGTGGGAGGTCCCTACAGATCGGCGATAGATAACTGCCGGGAAGAAGGTTATCCCCGACTGAAAAGAATTTGGAGTTAGGGAAATAAAATCATCTGCTATTTTGAATCATCTCTAGTAACTCTGACGTAACACTTTTTTGTACGTAAATACACGTAATATGCAGAAAGTAGTATGGTAATGCTCCATGAAGGAGTAACGTTTTTGACTGAGAAACAAGTTTTGTATGAGACTCTCATACCGAGTATATGAACTTTTCTTGTTTTTACTTTCCCGTATACAGAGTGTCCCACCAACTATTGACCACCCCCATAACTTTTAAATGGTTCAGGATATCGAAATACAGTTTTCGCTGAATAATGAGGAATCATGGGGGCAAGTAACATGCCGTAGAGAAATTGTAAATTATATTTTTAGTTTCCGAGAAATTGAATAATCTTTGATTTTTTAAATGGAACTATATATTTTTCTCACAAGCAATGGATAGATCTTGAAAAGAGGAATAAAATGATGTATTATATGCTAGTATTTTGATAGTAATTTGCGTATAAAATTAGACTTTCTGAAACGTGATTTTGAATGAAACGGACAATATTTCGTGTAGCAGCCCTTGCAACAGTCGCCGTTGGTGAACTGTTGGTGAAAGGCTTTCGCGGCGTCCGAGACTGTTTTGTGGAACAAGGAGTGTGAGAGGGGTGGCAGTGGGGGATAGAGGCGTAACTACAGCAATTCATGGTCCTGACACGAAGATCACATGAACAAACATCAATATTACCGATCAGAAAGATTTTTTTCCCATTTGTTCATCTGAATTGAACTTTTCTTATAATGAAATTCCAAAGCAACGTGCATCGAAAAGAACAAAATAAAAATAATTTGTAGCGGTAGGACGATAATAATAATAAAGGTCCTTTTCAAACTTACAAGAATCGATCTGAGTGTGTTATGGCAGAAACCAGATATTTTAAAACAAGGGAAGGGAATGAATGCTTAAAGATTTTTATTGTAATATCTTGATTAATTTATCAAATAATAGAGAGGTAGACATTTTCTCTTTGCATTTACTCTTCATAAAATACTTATTTAAACACGTACCAAAAGAACAAAGCAATAAAAATTTTGAAACATACAATTGAAATTTCTTAACAATCAGTGTCAATTTAAAGTAAACTTTAACACAAATGTACATCTGCAGTCTCGACTGCTAATATTGATTGGAGAGTTTCTCTCTTCATGACGACACGTGCTGCCTTAAACTTGAAAATCCACGGCAGAAGACGGAAGTGTACTGTTTTCTTTTCCATTTATGAAGAGCAGTAGAGGTATGGTTGCGAAGGTGGACGAATGATCATTATAATTAAAAATGAAATTTACCAACGAAGAGACGGGGGTTGCATTCTTGTCAAGTTTGAAAATGATATTTATTGCTAAAGAAGACAAATTAAATGCAGATAAATCAATGAAAAGAAATCTCTCGTTCTGATCGTTAAAATTGGTGTTTTAATGTGACTTTTATGTCAAGACCCTGGATTGCTGTTGTTAGGCTTCTTATCCCTTATTGCCACTCCTCTCAGTCGTCTCCCTCCACGCAACAGTTAACGCCACGAAGGCCATTTTCCCTCGAAAGCGACTGGTGCAAGGGCTGTTACACGAAATATTGTCCGTTTCATTCACAATCATGTATGAACCGTTTTATTCTGAACCGTTTAGAAGTTATGGGGGTGGTCCATAGTTGGTGGGACATCTGTATTGTAACACCCCGCACTCTCTCTCTCTCATCGAGTTCGGCGGGATGGACCTCAAGGCGTGACCCGACTCACCTGTAGATTTCTGTCAGCGCTCATATGTTGCCTCATACGCCCGGCTGAAAGTTGGGCAGGACGCATGCGTGACTGGGCATTTTCATGCATTAGTCATCGAAATACTTTTTCTGACTTTCTGGATTTAATTAAAGGAATTAATTCAAGGGGTGAAGCCTCCTACAACAAATTACAATATCTTAATCTAACTTACAACTAACTTAGCTTAAAGTCCGATCCTTCTGGGTCATTGCCCGGGCGTTGCGCCCCTCCAGGCGCGGCATCGGCCCGTGGGTCGGGCGGCGGAAAACGGCAGCGATGTAAGGCGGTGCGCGGGGGCTGGCGCGCGGCTGGCGTTCCCCGTCTCCTGGATCGGACGGGCGGCTGGCGACGGCGGCGGCGGCGGCGGAAGCACGGGGGGAGGAAGCGCCACCCTGATGCGGTAACAACGACTGCGTCCTTTAGCGGCGGCCGGCTCTCAGGCCAAGTCCGGACACTCCTTCGTCCATTCAGGTCCCCACACTCGTACAGTGTTCCGGCTCTCCTTTCAGGCGACACATGAGCGGTGGCGAAGTGACGGCGATGCGTTGCCGGCGGTGGTCTGGCGCCTCGCGGCGATGGCGTGGCCTCTCTCTCCCTCCCGGAAAGCTCAACCTCTCGCCGGCGCCGTCATCTTCAGAACGGCCGAACCTCACGCTGTCGTCGCCCATATCACAATGGCCGAACCTCTCGCTGTCGTCGCCCACATCACAATGGCCGAACCTCTCGCTGTCGTCGCCCACATCACAATGGCCGAACCTCACCCACGCAACTGCCTCCCTCGATCGCGAGATCACGTGTCTCGCCCCCGCCTAGTTCTTGTCTATTGGCGCAGCCGAATCGCGCGATGCGTGCCGGCCAATTGCGGTGGTGGCAGCGACGGTTGAAAATCGTCTTCGAGGGGGCGGTCTGCGTCACTGCAATTTCCCAGAAGACGCGGGGTGTGTGCTGACACGGCGCTCCGTCGGCAGCGGCGGAAATACCCAGGGCGACGAACGATTTCTGAACAAAGGAGACCGCGCCCAGCGGCGACCGGCTCTCCCTTCAGGCGTTCAGGTAGCGAAAAAGTGCGCGTTTCTAGACATCAAGTTTTCCAGTACTCCCCGTTAAATAAAATATTATTTTCGCATACGCCGAAATCGTTACGTGCGCGACCGTCCCATTGCAGTATATACGTATGTATAGACTATTATACGTAGCAGAGGGAAAATTGTGTAATGCTGTGAAAAATCGATTTTGAGTTTTAAACGGAAATACACGTTTTGGGTCCCCTGATACCGAAAAAGTGGTTACTTTCAAAATGTCCGTCTGTCCGTTTGCATGCCTGTTCGTCTGTGAACACCACTAGCGCCTAAACCATGCGCAGTATTTTTTCCAAATTGAAGAAACTCCCGTCCATCTGGCTCGAGTCAAAGCTTTGAGATTTAGTCAAACAATTTCTTCACAATTTGGGGGTACTTTACATGACGCCCCGTTACATTTTCAAAATTTTCTCAAAACTGCTCCAATTTTTTCTTTAAATTTCTTGTTAGAATAGAGTAAAATACATTTATTAAGGAGGCATAGGTCCGATTTTCAAGGATAACTATGAATTTCCGAAAATTGTGTAAGTATGAATTTTTTTTCGGCGTCTTCCTACAACTACAAACTTGAAGATAGACATTTTTCCTTCAAATACAATTTGTTCTTCATGGTTAGATCTTTCTTTAAGGTCATGTACATTGTTTTGAAAATTTTAGTAGTTTTCGCGCAATATTGCGTGCAATATGTGCAATTTAAAAAAATTACAAAAACAAGATTTTCTCAAAAACTCAAAATTCACAATTTTGTCATAAATGGCTCCAAAAGTTTTCTTCAAACTTTTCGAACGGATAGTGCTAATTGCACTCTTTAATATGACGTGAATTTCAATTTGGGGTATTTTTTGTTTTTGCAAAAATTACACATGTATTATTTTAAGATCTCTCACACTTTTGACATGTACATTACCAGCATTATGCAAACACTATTGCATTTGTGAGTGTAAGTGCTTCAAATGATTTTAAGTTTAGTTTTTCGAAAACTCAAAAATTTTCTATGAAAAAGAGCTTCAAATTTCGCATTTTTAGAAGCGCTTAAACGTCATTTTTTTTAAAACGGCTCCAAATTTTTCAAAGAAACTTGCCATTTAGAACGAGGTTTTACTGTTCTTTAATATTTTAAAATTAACATTTTTGTTCTAGCATTAGGAAACCGAAAAATTAAGAAAATGTCAAAAAAATTACTTTGGGCAGCGATAGACGGCAGCTGGCAAGAATATGTGGCAAGTTTGAATAGCTACTCGATACCAAAGTAAATATAAAACTAAAACCGGAAAGTCTTTGACATTCTGTGGCACCACTAGTTTACATTTGTAATATATTACTTTCCTGTGTAAGTATGAAAGTCAAAAAGTCATATTTTGAGGGTCTTTGGTACCGAAAAAGTAGATTTTCTTAAAACGTTTGTTCGTTGTTCTTAAAACCAAGTAGTACGTAACCGTGCTGAGGATTTTCCCCAAAGAATCTGACCCGACTCGACGTCTTTCTAATTTGAACCGAGTTTTGTAAGTTTCGGGAGGAAGTTTACAAGAAATCGTTAGGATTGTTTCTAAAAATGTATTTCCTCAAAAATGTCTACATATTTCTATTTACATTTTTTACCCTTGTAGAGTAAAATACATCTACTGTGGCGGCATGTAACGACGCCCTAAGAAAATTCTTAACAAATGCTTGTTTTTGTACTCGCTGGCACGCGCACGTGCGCCTCCCCCCACCCGCCTCTTCGCGGCCGCGGTCGCATTCTTCTAGCGCCACCTCGCCTACTTTGGGAGAAATTTACAACCTTTCACCGGTTTGACCGCGCCGGGCCCCGTCGCAGTGAATACCCCCTCTGTATTCCGCCCCCACCCTCCCCTAAGCGAGCTTCCCCGCTAGCGCGTTCCTCGTCGCCACGCCTGTCGCACTAATTCGAATAAGTTCTAACCCTTGTCATACAATAATTGCTCCCAGGAGATGTAACCCGCCGATGGGTGCAGCTGCGTTTCATCAGACAGAGATGGAGGAGGAGAAAGAAATCTGAGGAAAATCCCCACGAAATCACGAACCACGATTCGTTAGATTATTTCTACGACGCAGTAAGCTCCGGCCAATGATAATTTTCCGAAAGTAGGTCAGCGAGCCCAAGACGAGCTTAGGAGGGGGGAGATCCGAATAGTAACGGATTCTCAAAAACTTTAAAAAAAGAAACACTTGAGAAGTAGAGGCGAGAGTGAACACTTGAGAGCTAGAGAGAGAGAGGAAACTTCATGCCTGGTCGTGGAAGCCGTGAACTAGTTTTTGTTCGTGTGTTCGATGAACTAGTAACTCGTTGCCAAATGCAAGCGTACGAGTCCCGAATACTGTGATCCGGCTTCCGATCCGCGCTCGCAATTAAGTACTCCCGCGACGCGCGTCCGAGTCGTGATGAGGGGCGACTCCTGACACGTAACAGCGCCTTGGTGAAAGTGGAGAGGGGACCTTCGCGTCCTTGCTGTGTACCCAGCGGTTCCGGGAGGCGCCTGCCTGTTCAACACTGCTGCTCGCCGCGGGTCAACAATCGCCGAAGACGCCGAGGCCATCGATCGCGTCGTGCCCCCCGGCACGCGCCTTCACAAATAGTTAAGGACTCCTACCGTTCGCCCGCGCTTTGGGGCGTCCCGCCTCGGAACGGGGCGGAGAACAATATCAACAATCCTCGAGTGTTTTCTCTTTTTTTTCTTTTTGTTTGAGTTAAGCGATGCCGCGCAATGGCATTTTTCTTTATTGTAACGTAGTTGTCTTTGGTTAATTTTTTTATTAATAATATTATTTTATATCTTATTTACCGAGCTCACTAGGTAGGGTGTAATCCCACCTCATGGGATTTTTAATGTAACTTCCCCGATCGTAGGTCGGGAATAAATGTCTAATTTTTGTTTATTGCCCAATTACGGCTAATTATTCTCTATGTAGTTTGTTGCCCCTGCACCTCACTTCCCCCCACCACGCGAGGAACCGCGACCATGCTCTACCAGACTGGTGCCCGTTGCACTACTAATAGTGTATATTACTTATTTTCGTCCAAAATGTTTTTTGACTTCGCGCGCAAGAAATCTGTTCTCACAGCAAGAATTTTTAATAAAAAATATGTTTATTTTAACAAAACCAAGGGACGAAATGTAAGGATATGGGGGCCATAAAAGCCTAAGCTTCAGAGATTGTGCGGTGAATATAAGGGTTCAGGTGTGGAATATTGAAAGAATAATATATTAAGGTATATTTGTCCTCGAACAGTTTACCCGCAGCAACTTTCAAAGCCTTTTCTCTAAGTGCCCGAAATTTAGAAATAAGTTAGAACAAGCTGAGAGTAATAGATGTTAAATGAGTAACTAAGTGCTGTGAAATGTGGTGAAGTTCGGTGAAGTGCTAGTTAGTGTAATTCAAAGCAAAACAGTGTAGTGCAGTGTATTGTAGTGAACGTGATAAATGTCTTTTTTCAATTTCATTTAGCCAATATCGATGTAGCTTGTATTGATTTTTAATATCACCAACATATAATTGTTGTATTTCATGGTAGAGTTGAAATAATTGTTATAATACTTAATGTTAGAGATAGTATTATTGCATCGTTTTCTATGGTACTCTTTATTATTTTTGTTATTATTATGGCAATTATTGTTAATTAACTGCCACTGGGTCATACTGAATTCCCGTTCAAATAATGTATGTATATTAATAGTTACGTATCGACTGTAATTCAAGTGCATTAGATGAAATCGCTTTATAACAGTGCAATGAGTAGTTCATGTTGTGTTCCTGGCTGCAAAACAAAATGCGTTACATGCAGTTCAGCGATGAAATTTCCTAAAGAAAACGCTAAGGGATGAGTGGTTGAGAATTATATATTGTGTCAGCTTTAAGTGAATGATTGTAGTTAAAAGTTTGTGATTAGAGAAGGCATGTTCTCGTTTTTAAATGGAACAATGGATGCGTGAGTCTCATAAAAAAACGAATCTTGTGAATAATGGCTATTACATGATTTGGACACTCCAGTCCTGTTATCATCCAATGAAACTTCATAATATAAGAAAAGATTCTTAAGAACTTGGCGGAACATTTTACAAAGAGATGAGAATTGGATTAAGTGTGTGAAATAGATTAAGTAACCAATTTTGAATATTTTGTGTCAAACATTATACGTATACTTGTATACCCTTCTCGCTCTTTTGCTGTTTATGAAAACAAGCTTCGTTCTTTCTATTATAACAGAAGACACTGGCTACAATTCCCTTACCATGTGTTAGTTTCAAAATTAACCTAAATGAGTGTTCTTTCGTAAACTTTATCTATCTTCGGAAACAATATTATGAATCGTTGAATACGAGGAAAGCAGGTATTGAATCGTGATATGAAGCAAACCAGACAAACGGTCCGTCTGTGCACAACGCTAGCGCATCAACCGTTCGGCCTTAATTTTCCCCACAATTGATATTCCCAAATCGTTCTGGCTGATGTCGCGGTCCCTGCAATTTGAAACCGATATTTCAATTTTTGGGGGTATTTTACATCAAAATTTTCAAAAAAGCTAGCAACTGCGGACCACGAGAAAAATTGAATGAATGAATGAAAAATAATTAATTTAATTTTAATTACAATTTACTATTGAAAATGCCAATATTGTTTCTACTTTTACTTTCTCACACTTTTACTTTTACTCAATTTATATTTTTAATGTATTGATGTATTTCTTTTTAAGCAATCCGCAATGCTTCATTGCAATTTTCGCAAAAATGCCGCATCGATATACGAAAATTTCATTGTTGTTGAAATTCGAGATGGTGGCGGTGATGTTTTATTTAGCAGCTGTTTTATTTAATCTTATTTTAGTTTAGGCTTATTTAACAGCTGTTTTTATTTAGCCGAGCTGATGTTTCCAAATAAACTTGTCAGAAATGATTCGAAACCTATTTGATTAACCTTATTTTTTGTCGCGGTTCTCTGTGAAGAGAAGGTGAGGTATGTTGTGTACCTTTTTTTGATAAAAGTTTCCAATTCAATTTTAGACACACAGTTTTGTAATTATGTTTTATTTCATTCATACTACGTTTCGGAGCTCAATCTTCCGGTACCACCTTCGGAGTACCATCTTCAGGTACAGATACAAATTTGAAAGCAAAATTGGCAGCTTTTATTTGTATTATATAAAATATTCTAAATTGTACTGTTATATAAATATATATTAAGGTGAGTCACGTAACTTTAGCACCTCCTGTAACTTTTGAACGGTTGAAGTTATTGCAGTGCAGTTTTCACGGAAGTGCATGAGGGAGTGGGCTAATTGATAGATGTATTCATTTCTATTTTATCACTTGTTATTTACGAGATATTTGAGGTAACTTTGTTTTCTCAAATGGAACTATTCTTTTTTTCAGTTTATCATGACGAGCGTAAAAAGACGAATTCAATGATATACATATTGTCATTTGCTAGATAAGCATTTTTTTTAATAATTTGATTTTTTGCGACTAGCGGTTAAAGGGTATTTTGAATGTAACATTCCACCCTACAAGGCCACTCAGAGCTCCACCAGCAAACCCGCTCGGGAAGAGAAGCGATCTTGGTATTTGAAGAAAGGAAATTTATTCCAAATATTAGTATGGACTATAAAGAGTAGTATTGTACGAGTGATTACCTTTATTACTATATTTTATTGTATATTTTTATTTAATGATTAATTATTGTTATCTTACAGATGTTTCTATCCCTAAGTTATTAAGCAGCTTGTTGAGCAAACACTGAAACTGTTTGCTCCATACTCTTTGGTTTGCTCAAAATACGCAACATTCTTTGAACAGTCTTAATTATTTATTCTTGTTGTGCTTCGTTTCAAGAACCCATTAATATCCTTTGATAACTAGTGGTGCTACAGAATGGCACAGACTTTCCCGTATTAGTTTTCTATTTCCTTGGGTCTGGGCTAGCTATTCGGAATTACCACTCGTGCCAGCTGCCATCTATTTCCTTCCAAAGTATATTTTTTTGGACATTTTCTTGACTTTTGAGTTTCCTAATGGTAGAATGGAAATATTAATTTTTAGAAAATTAAAGAACACAAAACTTCTTCCCAAATGGCAATTTTCTTGAAAAAACTTTTAGCCGTTTTTAAGAAAATGGCGTGTAAGTGCTACTAAAAATGCGAAACATAAAGCTCTTTTTCACTGAACATGTTTGAGTTTTCGGAACACTTCATTTGAAGTCATTTGAAGAACATTAATTTACAAATATAATAGTGTTTACAGTTTGCTGGAAATGTGCATATTAACGATGTGAGAGAAGTTTCAAAAAAATTACATTTATGTAATTTTTTGCAAAAGCAAATAATACCCCAAATTTAACTTTACGTCATATTAAAGAGTGCAATGAGCATTATCCGTTCGAAAAGTTTGAAGATAAAATTTGGAACAATTTTTAGAAAATTGTGTTTGAGTGTTTCTGAAAATGCGAAATTTTGAGCTAGTTTTTACAGAAAAGTGAGTTCTCGAGAAAATTTACTAGACATTATTTAAAGCGAATGTACTCGTAAATACAATAATGTAAACAAATCGCCACTAATGTAAATATTACCACAAATGAACATTACTTCAAATACTTTGAAACAGGGAAAGCAATAGCATGACTAAACAAAATATTTTAACTGCAAATAAAAAATCATAAATGCAAATTATAGTTTTATCATTCATTCTCAAATTTTACGTAAAATTGCCAAATACTTACGAATTTCTTTAACTTTCGGCACAAACAGCAAACGAAGGATTTCAGTAATAAAATTATTCGAAAAATACACATGAAATAAACTCACAACATAAGTAATACCCTACGTTCACCCTAAATCCACAACACTAATATGTATTTTGACTGATACACACACATTTACTTAATATTTCATTCTGAATCTTTTACCGTGTTCATTTTCTGAATCGAGAAATAAACACACATTGTTTAATAACAACTTTCTTGTCTTGGTAACCAATTCAAATTTAAAATCACTGTCCCTCTTTGATCGAATACAAGAGGTGGAAAAAATCACATTTGTGGGAATCTTTACAATAATTCGAGAAAATGATATAAAACAAAATATTTAGAAAACTTTTCAATTGACGCGATGGTTTACTTTTCGTTTCAGTGCAATACATACTTTTCATTTCGTGTGTGATTAAACAACACCTACATTTTTTCAGCATTATTTTGATTTTGGGGCCCCAAATATCGCGGCCGAAATCAAGCTTCTGGAATATGGGAGAGAATTGAACTCTTTGCCATTGTTGAGAATTTCGGCGAAACATTTTCAATATGTTTGAGAAAATTTCGTTCGAACATTTCAGAAAATTTGCCAATTTTGTTGCTGTATTGCTTGGACATTTCATTTTGTTGCTTATGGACATTTCAAAAAACTGTCATAGGAGATACTTCGAAGCTTATGTGTAAAGAAACGCACTAAACAATTAACACATCTATAATGTACATTTTGACGGCGTCAGAGACAAATCAAAAATTTACATTTTTGTAATTTTGAAAAAAACCAACGTGTAGACTAGTATGACGTTCATGTTATCTGTTAGAGTATATTTAGCAATATCTTCGCCAAAAGTATAAAGAAAAAATTTGAAGCCGTTTTTGAGAAAATCAATTTTTAAAAATTGCACATATTGCACGCAATATTGCGCGAAAGCTACTACAATTTCCAAAAAATGTACATGACCTTAAAGAAAGAACTCACTATCAAGTAAAAAATTTCATTTGAAGAAAAAATCTCTATCTTCAATTTTGTAGTTGGAGAAAGACGCCGAAAAAAAATTCAAACTTTCACAATTTTCGAAAATTCAGAGTTATCTGTGAAAATCAGACAGATGCCATGTTAATAAGTGTATTTTACTCTGTTCATACAAGAAATTTAAAGAAAAAATTTGGAGCCGTTTTTGAGAAAATTTTGAAAATGTCGGGAGGCTTCATGTAAAGTACCCCCAAATTTTGAAGAATCTTTTTCAAAATCTCAAAGGTTCGACTAGAATCAGATCGACCGGGGAATATCCATTTTGGAAGAAATCGTACGTATGGTTTAGACGGTAGCAGTGTTCACAGACGGACGGACAGACACGTTTTCCTTTCAATTGGTTTTTCGGTATCTAGGACCTAGAAAACAGATTTTCTGGCTACACCACGTGTTAGAGGATTTTTTCTTAATTTAGCAATTGGTTTTATCCACTTTTTCGTTTTCACGGCCCGGCAATGAATTTTTTTCCGCAGAAAATAGGCCATTTTTTCGCGCAGCATTACATAACTTTCCCTATACTACGTATATCACTCCGTGTATACGTACGTATACGGGAAAGTAAAAAATCTGAAAATGCCAATGGATGGAAAGCAGAGTTCAGGAAAAAAACTGCATCAGTTTTGTGAATATTTGGAGTATGTTTCGTATCTTGAAATACTTAGATCCCTTCCCTTCCTCGAGCGCGCATTTTCTGGTGGAGCGCTGCATGACCTTGTGTGGCGACTGTTAAATTCAAAACATCCGTTAAACACTAGTCGCAAAAAAATCAAAATTACTTTAAAAAATCCTTATCTAACTTACTCGTATGACAAAATGTATATCATTAGATTCATCTTTTTACGCTCGTCATGATAGACTGAAAAAAATGTGTAGTTCCATTTGAAATAACAAAGTTACCCCAAATATCTCGAAATACACGTGATGCAATAGACATGAATACACGTATGAATTAGCCTCATGCACTTTCAAGAAAACTGCATTGCATTAACTTCAACCGTTCAGAAGTTACAGGAGGGTAGGGGTGCTAAAGTTACGGGACTCACTCTGTATACAGGTGATGTCTCGTAAATTTAGCACCTTCATTCATTACTCGAGCTGATCCAAGCCTGACTTCCCCGTATTGTTGATATCGGCAGTTTACCCGGCTGTTCCGAAACGGGGGGAGGGGCATTGAAACGTGCGATGTATCATGCACAACGCAGTGAAACACATTGGGAATTTTCTGAATTTCTGATTTTACTAGAAAAAAAATCTTAAATCTAAACTTTAACTACTTTTACATTAAAGGGCTGTTGAGTCTGGCAGGGAGGGTGCGCTAGGCGCACGGTGTTCTTGCCAGACGTGGATTTTTTTAAAATAATTTATTAATCCTTGTTCGGCCTGTTAGGCCTTTCAAGGTTTTGAATCATACATACAATTTTTATACAAAGTTAATAACATTCGGCTTATTTTACATATTTTTGAATTTACAATTAAATATTAACTAATTACCGAGGAGTGTCCAGGAAGGGTCCTCTAACTACTCGAATTTATTTCTAATTTGTTGTTAATAACTGCTTTCTTTTCTGCTATTTTATGGAGGTCGAAGTAAATCTTTAGAATGCCGACTTTTGATTCTTGGATATGGTTTTGAAGTTGAACCTAACTTAAATTTTTGGGTTGCAGGGCAGGATGGTAGGTTTGCGTAAAATCGGGTGGAGAGTCTGTCTATCCATTGTTTTATTGGGCATATAGCGAGTTCTTTTTGAATTGCCAGACGTGGATGCAACGGACCCACTTTTGACCTTCCGCGGGCCACAATAATTGGCACCACTGGCCGCCAGTTAAGACAACCCTGATCTATTGTGCATCCAAACATTTGATTGCAGAACGGAGCCTTATGGAGCCTTATTGCCCTCTTTCTATCCAATACAATTTTACATTAGACTCTCTCTTTCTACCGCAAGCTTTGTTGCCGATTCAGGAGTCTCGGGGTTATTCGGCTCGTCCATACTGTTTCACGCGCAAATACTTAACATGTTCATTCAACGATAGCTTCAATTGTGTTGATCTTAGACGATTAAGTTTTTTACCAGTTATTCCCAGAACTCTTATGAATGTGGTGGTTATTTTGTAATTTAGTTTAATGGTTTAATTTCCATGAAATTAATTATAAATGATAGCCAAGTGCTTACTTTTACATTTTGACGTCCTTAAATTTTCACTGTGCGAGAAACTTTTTTATTATTGCAGAAAAGCACAAACACCCAGCGGATGAAATGACAAGGGAAGTTCAAATTTTGATATGAGACCAACCACATTTCTGTATGAATCATGGTTCTTGAGTTAGACGGTAATAAAAACAATATTTCGTGCGCTCCGAAAGAACATCTCATGTCGTTCAGTGATTTTGAATACTTCTCAGCGATTCTCAACAGGCGATGTGAAAAGAAAAATAGAGTATTTATTTTTGAATTTCACTTATTAAAAACACAAATACATTTAAACATATCTAAAAATGAATTAGAAATTTTGCAGCTAACAATATTAATTCCAAAGACATTCAACCAGTAGCTGTCGTAAAATGAGCTTTCAAATGCAAATATGAGACGAAGTATTAGCTGGGTGTTCGAAAAGAACATTATGCATTGTCCGCACAAAACCTTGCAGTATCTGATACCATCCATGTCATCTCACCTTTGTGAATGGACATTTTCCCTTTATTTTACATTTAAAAATGGATAAATTGGACGTTTAAAATGACTTAAGACTGAAAATTAGCAATATTGACTTTGATATCGATGTCATTCGCGCAAAACAATTCAAGCTTGGTCAGTATGTGATGAAATAAGCAATCTGTTCCAACTGGATTTTGACTTGTTTTGCTATTGATATTTCAGTTTTAACTCTCATTTAAAGATCTGTTTTTTAAATAATAATAATAATAATAATAATAATAATAATAATAATAATACATCTTTTTCATCAAAAATCTTTAATTTCTAATATTAAGCCATCTATTTAAAATGTTTTGAAATTATTTTCGTTCAAGTGGTATTCTAATTTTCTCCAGCCTTTTAAGTGGTACGTAACTGAAGAAAGGGTGAGACCCCCTGCCGAAATTTCATCTTGCTTTGGAATAAAACAGTGGGAAATATAACTGTGTCCTCTGTGACCTTCACACAGACTGGCGAAACCCTGAGTTGTCGTCTGGCGTCCGTGGGAAGACAGCTCCCCTTTCGTGGGACATCCGGTATTGGAAGCGAGTGCAGCAAACATTCTCAACATTTCGCCAGCTGGAAGAACACTAAGCAAAACCCACATACTATTCAAATTTTGAAGTGTTAGAGAGTATTCGAAATAGTGTATTAGAGACGTTTTGCATCAAGACCTTTCATGACCTCCGCGCTTCCTGCAACGAGCAAAATTGTATACAACTTCGCTCGTTGCAGGAAGCGGCAGTGCTAAAAACTGTTTATCCTATCGATGTCAGATTTTATAGTGCGTTCGTTCTTTCAC
>JAHLJT010009419.1:18756580-18774203 GCA_031308135.1 Acheta domesticus | reverse complement strand
TTAAATAATTAATTATACTGTATAATTAATAAACATAAAAGTTGCCTAATATTTAATTTCCATATATTACGTATACTTTAAAATTCAACTTACAACTGCAATCTAACATTTGTATTGAAAATATGGTCATCTTGATTTTTAAAAGCAGAACCGGTGGCTACAAAAATTGTTTAAAAATATAAAAAAAAAAAGTGAATGCCTGCCTCTCCGCTTTTCTTCAGCCAACGGTGTTTGCCCTTCTGCTTAGTTACAAAGAGGAACTTAACGTCTAACAGTGCTGGCATCCACTGTGCATCACCGTACACATTTTTCAGTCCATCTGAATGCGAATGGTTCATTTCACCTGCATTTCAGATTCAATCCCACAACGCTGTCTCTACGAACGACGATGTCGGCATGTTTCAAACGAATGCTATACTGTCACATGTTGACGCCGAAAGTTACTACTGCAGAGGAATGTAGGAGATTTGAGAATAATGCCAAATTCAATTTTCACTTAACAATTTTATTTAAGTACAAAAAATTTGAGGCATTACTTTCGACTGTCTCTTGTAATTTTGAGAAACTGAAAGACGGAAGTCCTGTAATTAAATTGTTGTATTTGTTGTCGAGGAATACTTTTAATTCTCTAAAAAGAAGCGGTCGACGAGAAATCGATGACGTATCTGTGACTCTCTGGCAATGAGACGTTACAACTGCCTCCGGGTTCTCTGAGTGTGGGAAGGCCTCCGGCTAATAGGACTACGCAAAGGTCAACAGATCTCACGCGACTTTCATCCTACGCGTGTAAATCAACAGTAAGCGTGGGGCCACAACGGAAGGGAAGTTGACCTGGGTCAGCCAATGTTGGGTTGGGGCTACAGCCATCAATAAAAATTTTAGCGCATGCGCAGTAGAATATTTTTCTGCGCTGTTCATCTCTGTAGTATTGTGACGTTAGGGTCCTACCAGTCGGTAACTAACACAGCGAAAGCATCAAAACAAATAGTGCGGTGCAAATGGGAAGGTGGGATCTCCGACAGTAAGTAACTGGCTGTACAACAGGGAACATTAACTGCAAAGTAAATGATACATTATATCACTTGTCTTACGATTGCTCATGAAAATGGGACAATTTCCTTTAAAAACAGGAGAGCGAGAGCTATTATAATCTTACGAAGGAATGACATTTATAAACTAAAAATAAAAATAATGTACAGAAAATTATAACATTATTTTACGTAAATTCTAATAACCAAATTACGTTCGCGCAACATTCTCCAAATACGTCTGTACAGGAAGCTGCGTAAAAGTTATATTCACTTCAAAGAAAAGAAGCGTTTTTAACATTTACTTTATAAAGTGCACCAGGAAAATCTCTACTGTGCATCGAGCCGCATCAGGGTCTCCTATTAAAAACTGCATGTATGTTCGTACCACCAGATCAATGGGAAAAGGTAAAGGGAACAACGCTTCCAGCATGAACCGAAAAAAAAATAAGTATTCTGCCATGGATTCGTTTCGAGCTTTTATTGAACCAATTGTATGTCATTTTCGTTGAATGAAAGAATATGATTCCTATATGTGTTATCAAAGTTGTTTTGTTGATTCAGCCCATTTACGGTGTAAATTAATTAAATAGATCGTTCTTTAATAGGATGTTCATCAGTAGTCAATATTTTTCTTCCAAAGGTGTCGTTGTACATTTATAACTTTTAAACTAATATTATTTGTGAGGACTCATCAATTGAGAAGTGTCAACTACAGCATTTTAATAATTTGTGTGTGAGGAAATTGTAAAGTGCAATTTTTATTTCAATCCAGTAGGAAGGTTGACAAAACAGGCCTTGAGAGGGGTTAAAGAAGTTCCGAAACTTCGTTTAAATTTTCGCTTAAAGCATTGGCAGAAGCCAGCGCATTCCTTTTTGTGCCAAGACAAACTAATGAACTACTCAATCACAAACGTTCCCTTGGTTTATGGTTACGTAAGATCTCCCAAAAAAGTTTTCTTAAAAAATTTCGAATATTTTTCCCTACCAAAACAACGTTAAATGCAACGCATAAACGCTCCTCTGATGTTTTAAAAATCAACTGTAGGATATTTAAATTTATATTCAAAATAACTAATAATTCCATTAGAATTCGAGCATTTCTTAAAAATTCCTATTAAGTTAAAAATATTTTTTAGCTCTGGCAACACTACTGGGAATATTTGCAACGTGTCAACCTGCATTTGTTGTAATCAAAGATTAGCATTTTACTAAATGAGCCTTAATTATGCCACACAAAATGTAGACTTACAAGCACTTTATATTCATACACTGGCATACTACTTGTGACTATTACATTGATTTTAATCATATTGTGTTTGGTAATATTCAATTTTATTCACATTTCATAGAATTATAGCGTTTTTGCTGATATTATGAAAATTAAGTAAGGTAGTTCAATATTATGCATAGTTTTCCCAATCGTAGCTTCAGAAACCATTGATTAGATGATTCTTCCTTCGGTCTGGCTATTTATTGACCTCATATCCGCGAGTCTGCGAGTCCGCGATCTGCGAGTCCGCGAGTCTGTATGTCTGCGCGTCAGTTTGTCTGCGAGTCTAATTTGTCTGCAAGTCTGTTTGTCTGTGAGCCTGCTTGCTGTAAGTTTGCTTGTCTGTGAGTCAGCTTGTCTGTGAGTCAGCTTGTCTGTGAGTCTTTGTATGTTTGCCTGTGAGTGTGAATCTGTGAGTGTGAATCTGTGACTGTGGGTCTGTGAATCTGCGAGCCTATGAATCTGCGAGACGTGAATCTGCGAATCTGTTAATCTGTCTATTAACCTCGTATTATCTGCTAATCTATTTGTCAGTTAGCCTTGTAGTATATTAATCTGTGTGTCTGTTAGCCTCGTTGTACGTGAACTTGTTGATTGTTAGCCTCGTTGTCTGTAAATCTGTTGTCTGCTGGCCTAGTTGTCTGTTGGTCTAGTTTGGTAGTTTGGTTGTGGAGGAAGTCTGCAATCATTCTATTCTTGGCCTTTTCTGTAACTGTTAATTTTCAGAAGAGTTCTCAACAATGAGTGCGGGGATAAAATATGGTTAAAACTAACGTAATTTTCAACTAGGATGCTATAGCAGTTATGGTTGCCGAATGTCATTGTGAAAAATATATTCAGTGTTGATAACACTTTATATGCCGTATTGAATACAATAATATGGAATTTTAATTTTCAAGTGTTCTTAGAAAACAAAATGTGTAAGAAGAAACAAATTTCAAAACCTTTATTAAAAAGAGTGGTCCACACTGTAGCTGAAATATTAAAAGTTGTATTATTTGCAATTATTGATTATAATTTAATGTAACCTTTACTAAATATTTAATGATAAAATTTGAACCATATTATGACAAAATTAGTTTATTTTACTTTCGAAAGGCCCAACTCTTTCATTATTGAAATAGGAGATTTCTTTTTGAATTCAATATATGCCTCAATAGTGTATCTCTAAATCATTTCGTGTACACGTGTTTCGAATTATCAGTATTTCTGAATAATTTTCAGTTAAATCGTAAGGAATTTTATTAGATTCTACAGTCACTGGTATACTTAATAAGAATGAAAATGTGCCTTTATTAACATTCACGTGTTACAAAAATAAATGAGTGGCCATGACCACTACCTTCACCTACTTCTCTAGGAGGTGGTGCCATGACATGGTGCCAATAATGGTTTATGTTTTGTTTCTTTAAATTTTGTTCGGATAGAGGAGAAAACATCCAATTGAAAGGTGTAAGTGCCATATTTATTTTAATCTTTTGAATTTTCCAAACGTTAAAGATGTGTATTATTTTTAACCACTTGCGCTTTGATTCGCTACGAGTTTAATTGTTAATACCAGGATGAGGTGGCTCCGTGCATCAACTGATATCACTGCAGTGCTTCGGGCCAGGAGGTCCTAGGGTCGAGTCCCGACGGTGGCAGCATTTTCGACACTAGCTACACAACGAGGTCGAATTCAGTCGCTGTCCTGGATGAGAAGTTCTAGTGGCCGGTTGCTCTTATCGGGAGTTTCCGTGGTTTCTCCAATCAACACCAGCGAATGCCTCAGCAGTTCCCTAACAAATGGGCCACGGATCGCGTGCAATCTTACCTTCCTCTTTCTTTTCCTATCCACACCCCTTACTTACTAACACTTACACTATACTGATCACATACACTACACTGCCATACTTGCCGGGATAGTGGTCGGGAGCTTAGAGCTTGTCCAGACTGAGGCGGTACCCCACAGGGGTACAGCCGGGATGCCTGGCTGGGGGAAACCCGCTAGCCGACGGCAGGTCGACGCCGAATCTCGCCATCCAGCGAGGGAATATCAGCGCCCGAGGAAAAACATAAACTATACTTACGGAACTAACGACCTTAGTCATTGACACGCCCGAAATCACCAACAATCAATCAAGTGTGACTGGCAGGTTTTAAAATAGAAGTTAGACGTAACCGTAATTTGGGGAAGTACATGCCATTGTATCAGCACTAGATTTTTTTTAAGAAGATGCGGATTTTGTCTGTCTTCAGTAAAATGTGTCACCTAAATAAATGGCAAGGGGCCAACCCCTTTCAGTTGATTCAGGATCTGGTGTTGACCCTGGTGAGGCAGAACGCGATGGGTTTAAGATCATTAATAGAAACACTTGAGCGAAGAGTGTTGAGTGTTGACCGTGTCGAGTGATCCGGCGTCGCCTTTTGCGTTCACTTTCCTCTTTGCCTTTTCGTCCGCGGCCACGGAGGGCGCATCTCCATACAATGTCTAGAATCAGCGTAAGATCGTTCTCGTTAACGGCAGCGCCAGATCTACCATTCTCGAACATAACCGTCTCAGCGCACTGATCTCAACGCCGAGAACGATCGGGAACTGATTGGCTTCATTTATCATCTTGTCTAAGACAACGGTTACTCTTGTCTTAGACAAAGATGCATTGTCAGTCATTTGTAGTGTTTCAATGTAATTAGAACACTATAGGCTACATTTTGCCCTAGTTCAATAAACAGTTTTTCTGTCACACATGTCGTGTCTTCCTCATTTGCAACCCAACGACCTCAAACAAAACGGTCAGATTCGCATTCTAGAGCCAAGTCTGCAGTTGTTACTCCTCTCTCACTCCCCACTTTGTAGATTGACTGATTCGTGATTCCGGGCGCGTCCAACTACTTTGGTCATTAGTCCCGTAAGTGTATTGCGTGTTTTTTCTCGAGAGGTGGCGATGATCTTTTCACCGTTGGATGGTGAGATCTGGCGCCGACCTACCGTCGACTAGTGGGGTTTCCCCCCAACCAGGTGTCTCCCACCAGCGGGGCACCGCCCCAGCCGAGACAAGCTGTAAGCTCCCGACCGGTCTCCCGGCATGTGTGGTAATGTAGTGCGTGTCAGTGTAAGTGTGTGTGTGTAAGATGAGAGGATAGGACAAGGAAGAGGAAGGAAAGATCGCGCGCGGTCCCTGGCCCGTTTGTTAGGGTACTGCTCCGGCATTCGCCTGGTTTTGATCGGAGAAACCACGGAAAACTACCGATCAGAGCAGCCGACCGCTAGAATTCTCCTCCAGACAGCGACTGAATTCAACCTAGCCGGCAAGCAAGTGTCGAAAATCCTGCCGCCGTCAGGACTCAAACCTAGGACCTCCCGGTCAGAGGGACTGCAATGACATCAGGTTGATGCACTGAGCCATCTCTCCCGGTCTCCCCACTTTGTGTGCACTTGAGAGTGACTGCGTGTTCGTGTAGGTGTATGGCTGTATGTGTTAGCGCATGAGTATGTGTAAGTGTGTTGTGACGAGCGCAAGTGTGTGTCCGGATGCGTACGTGTGTACAAAATAGTGAAAGTGGCTCGTGAAGATATGCAACCCACCACACACATCGATGTTTCCATATCGGCCAGTTCACACTAACCCCGCCCCTAAATATGCGTTAACGTTCTAAAATCATTGGGTATAGGTTGAGGAGTGTGAAATTTCAAAACTGTTCATATTTTCAGAGTTTTGGGACAATATTTCCTCACGGTATTTGTGTCAATTCCCTGCAGACGAATTAAATAGTTTTCTTTGCTAAACAAATAGCTTCTAGAATGTTTTCTCTTTAAGGTAATTTTCCTCGATGACATTGTGTGTTCAGTATTGCACATAAAAACGTTCACAACGACAGCCTGTGGTCCATTCTTCTGCTTTAGGGTCTGCATTCTTCTTGTTTAGTAAATATTGTTCGTTTCTGATGAATTAAATAACTTCGAGTAGGCAGATTTCAAAGAGGGGAGCCTCATAGTAATTACTCTTTGTCGGGAGGTTCGGCAGCACAAAATAGCCCTTCCCTGGGAATTATTCACACAGTAGTGGTAATTATCATGGGAGGTCCGGCACACACAGATCGGCAATAGATAACTGCTGGGAAGAAGGTTATCCCCGACTGAAAAGAATGTGGAATTAGGGAAATAAAATCATCTGCTATTTTGAATCATCTCTAGTAACTCTGACGTAACACTTTTTTTGTACGTAAATACACGTAATATGCAGAAAGTAGTATGGTAATGCTCCATGAAGGAGTGACGTTTTTGACTGAGAAACAAGTTTTGTATGAGACTCTCATACCGAGTATATGAACTTTTCTTGTTTTTACTTTCCCGTATACAGAGTGTCCCACCAACTATTGACCACCCCCATAACTTTTAAATGGTTCAGGATATCGAAATGCAGTTTTCGCTGAATAATGCAGAATCATGGGGCAAGTAACATTCCGTAAATAGTCTATAATATTTTTAGTTTTTGAGAAATTTAATAATCTTTGATTTTTTAAACGGAACTATATATTTTTCTCACCAGCAATGGCTAGATCATGAAAAGAGGAATAAAATGATGTATCATATGTTAGTATTTTGATAGTAATTTGAGAGTAAAATTAGATGTTCTGATACGTGATTTTGAATGAAACGGACAATATTTCTTGTAGCAGCCCTTGCAACGGTCGCCTTCGGGGGAAAATGGCCTTCACGGCGTTAACTGTTGCGTGGAGTGAGATGACAGAGGGGTGGCAATGAGGGATAAGAAGCCTGACTACAGCAATCCAGGGTCTTGACACAAAAATCACATTAAAAAACACCAATTTTAACGATCAGAATGAGAGATTTCTTTCCATTGATTTATCTGTATTTAACTTGTCTACTTTAGCAATAAATATTATTTTCAAACTTGACAAGAATGCAATCACCGTCTCTTCGTTGGTAAATTTCATTTTTAATTAAGATGATCATTCGTCCACTTCGCAACCATACCCCTACTGCTCTCCATAAATGGAAAAGAAAACAGTACACTTCCGTCTTCTGCCGTGGATTTTCAAGTTTGAAGCAGCACGTCTCGCCATGAAGTGAGAAACTCTCCAATCAATATTAGCAGTCGAGACTGCAGATGTACATTTGTGTTAAAGTTTACTTTAAATTGACACTGATTGTTAAGAAATTTCAATTGTGTGTTTCAAAATTTTTATTGCTTTGTTCTTTTGGTACATGTTTAAATAAGACTTTTATGAAGAGTAAATGCAAAGAGAAAATGTCTACCTCTCTATTATTTGATGAATTAATCAAGATACTACAATAAAAATCATTAAGCATTCATTACCTTCCCTTGTTTTAAAATGATATCTGGTTTCTGCCATAACACACTCAGATCGATTCTAGTAAGTTTGAAAAGGACCTTTGCTGTTATTAAGGCCCATTCACAATGCAGATATAAACATAAGCATAGCGTTAACCATAAAGTTAGGACAACGTTTTTAAGCGGACTCATTCACAATGCATTCGCATAAGCATAACGCATAAGACGTTAACTTAAAAGCTTGCAATCTTCTGTGCTTATGCTTATGTCAGAAATAAGAAATGAACCAATCACAGTACGTTTAACTCAAATTCGAGTATCGAAATAGGATCGAAATCGATATATCGAACAAAAGACTTGTTTTCCAAATTGCTTGGTTGATTTCGACGGTTTTCTGCATTGTTTTGTAGCGTACGATCTTTTTGTAGTTTAGTTTCGTTGTAATATTCATAGTAGTACCATTTAGTTTTAATTTTTATTAAAATTAAAATACCTAACCTAACCTAACCCAACTCATGGCCGCAAGGCCGAGACGCCGCTGGTAGGCCTTGGCTCGTAAAGAGCTGTTGTGACACAGTACATAGTACATGTTTATATATGTTATGTATGTTTATATAAACATGTATATTTTAAACAAAATTTCTCTATATTGTCACGCACCGCACGCGGTCCCCGGCGGCGTGGGAGCGCCGGAAATCCGTGAGGGCGGCTCGGGCCTAGCTCAGTCAGTCAATTTTGTTACCTTTCTGAAAATAGGCGGTGATGGAAGGAACTGCAAGGTGCAATATAATGACAATAACAATTTGGGTGACTGGTAACACAATAGAAAATTTATTTCCGCCTAATGATAGGTCGGAGAAGTTACATAAGGAATTTTAGAAGAAATGCCCTACCTAGTGAGCTCTGGTTAGGAACAAAAAAACTTAAATCAAAGAGAAAAGAAAAAAAAATTCACAATACAATTATTCTACTGATTACATAAAGGAAACGATCATTCGCCCTCTGAACTGGCGATTACGTGCCTCAGCGCGGCACCGCAATTCACAGAAAAAGTCTCTGTACGGTCGTTGACCAAATACAATGCCTGATAATGACGGTGCTGAACAGGCGTCAAATGGCACCGGTGGCAGCTGGTCGCGGCGACGGCGGCGGGTCGATCTTCCAAGGCCGAAGGGACGCTCGCCAGCGGGTGTCCACAACAACGGGGCGGTGTCGGCACGGCGGCGGCCTGGGCTGCGGCGACGGCAATGCTTTGTTCGCCCAAATAACGAGCGATCGCGTATCTCACGCACAATGTCACACAACGCGATCTGAGAGTTCCAATAAGCTCTATGCGAGCACAAATCTCGGAGAGTATCTGTCAAATAGCCAGTGGTGGCAGAGTTCAAAAATTGATACTCGGAAAGAGTTTCTCCCGGCTACCGAGATTAAGCAAGACAGAATTGGATTGCACGGGGCAATCCCAAATCGCTCCCCAGAGCACGCGATGCCCGAGGTACCTCGACCTCCCTCCTCAGCTCTCGTCACCCAAGTCTCCTCGTACCCTCACTTTGTGTGCTGTTCCTCTGTTTCCCCCCCCCCAAATTTTCGCAGATATTTCGAAATCATCCCTTCCCCACAGAATTCTACCCCTGATTGGTTGAGTGTGATGGAGTCTTAACTCTTTTTTTAGCCAACCAGCTCCGGCGATTCTGGGAATTTTCCTTACTCTGTCTCATTCCAAAAGCTCTCTTCGTTTATCGAAGAAAGTAGGTCAAGAAGTGTGTGAGACATCGTTGTACCCCCGAAGGTTGCAGTGAATTACGGCTTTGAGCCTCCCAGCGCGGGTGACAGCCAAAAACCGTGACGGGCACGCGCTGCAAATCTATTCAAATAGTTCTGGGGCCTCCGAGATCCCGAACAAAAGGGTCTCCCCTCGCCCCCTGGTGCCATAAAACATCGGGGAGGGCGCGTGTCACGCGCTCGCTAGCGGAGACCGGCGTCAGCGTGGCGCGGTAGCTTCTCTCCACGCACTAGCCTTCTGCATCGGCATTTTATTTATGAAAATAATTTGCAGTAAAACTAGCGTACCGCTACAATATATAAAATATAGATTCTCACATCCAACCAATAGTGACTAGAATGGCCCACAGAAAATAGAAAATCTTTGCTTACGCTTGTGTTGTATATTGTGAATGCTTCAGTCTATCACTTATGTTTAAGTTTATGTCTGTGCGGTATGTTTATGTTTACGTGTGCATTGTGAATGGTCCTTTATCGTTCTTCCGCTGCGACCCCCCACCGTCTTTGGATAAGGGAGAGGGATTTTTAGTAATCTCCCTGGGATGGTTGGGTAGCTCAGTCGGGATGACGGTGGGCCACATAAAAAATGATGAAATGATGGGATCAGGGACGTGGATTCTCGGTACTACGGTCTCGCAAATCATTCAGATTAAAACAGTTTTCTTAAAAAACCTTACTATAATCTTGAGATGAAATGTGTGGCATATAAATCTCATACACTAACACTTATAATGCATAGAAAACATTACAAAAATACACTGTCACTTGCTGTAAATAGAATACACACAAAAAAAACTTTCTTTTATTTATACGTCCTTCTCTTTGCTACTTTATAAATTTACAGATCATCAAATCAAAAGAAAGTTTACTAGGCCTTTACCCATTTTTTTACCAATTTTGTTCTCTTTTAAGTGACATAAAAATCAAGTTTTACTATTTCAAATTTTTTTACAGAGAATAAAGTCAAAGAAAGATTGATTCTATCAGTTCTAAAAAATGTCTCTCTCCTCTAACTAACTGACTGAATATTACATCCTCTCCTCGATTTGCACAGAATTACTTTATCTGCTCCACTAAACAAGTTCTGGGCACTAGAATGTTTGTAAAAGGAACTCTCTTACTTTGAAATCCTTTTTTTCAACACTCCGTCTTCTGAAAACCTTGAGCAGTAGCGACAACGGTGACCTTGCTGCGGTGCGCCTCCCCTTCGCTGCTCTCTCCGCTGATCGAGTCCCGTTACCAAAGCTCCCTCTGCAGTAGATCTCCCTCTGGGCCAACGGTGTGGTCAAATACCCGTCTTTTGCTGGCGTAAATGTTTTAACCATATGCCGCTATTATTCTCCAATTATGTCCAGTAGAATTCAAGAGCATATAATAAGAATCGAGACTAAAAGGAAAATTTGAGCTGGAAAAGGATATAAAAACCACGTGCTAGATTCTGATCAATTATAAACAAGGCTCCTTCTCCTCTTCCCACTGTTCTTTAACCTGTTAATTATTTCTTAAATAGTAATTCTTTTCGTACTAATTCAAAGAATTAATTACTTCTTCCTTTTGTCTTTGAAGAGCTCTGATGCCTTTGCTTCGTCCGGATTGATGGCGTCCACGTTGATACGTTCCGTCCGTACAACCTCACAGCTAGACGACTCGTTACGAAAAGGAATGGTAAATGCCTTCTGCATTGCTGCTACCCTAGCCAAGCGATTCTAGTGAACTCTGGTGATACTTATAAGAACTAATCAGCAGCTCTGTTCTGTTTGTGCGGCGCGCGCTATGAGAACTGAAGCTCTTCGTGCGGGCGATAAATGTGCCACGTTTTCCTGAGCTTTCGGAGGGAAAACGGATGGTCACACCGCTACAAATTATTTTTATTTTGTTCTTTTCGATGCACGTTGCTTTGGAATTTCATTAGAAGAAAAGTTCAATTCAAATTAACAAATGGGAAAAAATCTTTCTGATCGGTAATATTGATGTTTGTTCATATGATCTTCGTGTCAGGACCATGAATTGCTGTAGTTACGCCTCTATCCCCCACTGCCACCCCTCTCACACTCCTTGTTTCCACAAAACAGTCTCGACGCTGCGAAGGCCTTTCACCAACAGTTCACCAACGGCGACTGTTGCAAGGGCTGCTACAGGAAATATTGCCCGTTTCATTCAAAATCACGTATCAGAAAGTCTAATTTTATACGCAAATTACTATCAAAATACTAGCATATAATACATAATTTTTTCCTCTTTTCAAGATCTATCCATTGCTGGTGAGAAAATATACAGTTCCATTTAAAATATCAAAGATTATTAAATTTCTCGGAAACTAAAAATATAATTTACAATTTCTCTACGGCATGTTACTTGCCCCATGATTCCTCATTATTCAGCGAAACTGTATTTCGATATTCTGAACCGTTTAGAAGTTATGGGGGTGGGCCATAGTTGGTGGGACATCTGTATATACGTATGTATAGAGTATTATACGTAGCAGAGGGAAAGTTGTGTAATGCTGTGAAAAATCGATTTTGAGTTTTAAACGGAAATACACGTTTTGGGTCCCCTGATACCGAAAAAGTGGTTACTTTCAAAATGTCCGTCTCTCCGTTTGCATGCCTGTTCGTCTGTGAACACCACTAGCGCCTAAACCATGCGTAGTATTTTTTTCCAAATTGAAGAAACTCCTGTCCATCTGGCTTGAGTCGAAGCTTTGAGATTTTGTCAAACCTTCTTCACAATTTGGGGTACTTTACATGACACCCCCTTACATTTTCAAAATTTTCTCAAAAACTGCTCCAATTTTTTTCTTTAAATTTCTTGTTAGAATAGAGTAAAATACATTTATTAAGGAGGCATAGGTCCGATTTTCAAGGATAACTATGAATTTCCGAAAATTGTAAAAGTATGAATTTTTTTCGGCGTCTTCCTACAACTACAAACTTGAAGATAGACATTTTCCCTTCAAATACAATTTGTTCTTCATAGTTAGATCTTTCTTTAAGATCATGTACATTGTTTTGAAAATTTTAGTAGTTTTCCGCGCAATATTGCGCGCAATATGTGCAATTTTAAAAAATTACAAAAACAAGATTTTCTCAAAAACTCAAAATTCACAATTTTGTCATAAATGGCTCCAAACTTTTTCTTCAAACTTTTCGAACGGATAGTGCTCATTGCACTCTTTAATATGACGTGAATTTCAATTTCGGGTATTTTTTTTGTTTTAGCAAAAATTACACAAATGTATTTTTTTAAAGATCTCTCGCACTTTTGACATGTACATTACCAGCATTATGCAAACACTATTGTATTTGTGAGTGTAAGTGCTTCAAATGACTTTAAGTTTAGTTTTTCGAAAACTCAAAAATTTTCTGTGAAAAAGAGCTTCAAATTTCTCATTTTTAGAAGCGCTTAAACGCCATTTTTTAAAAAACAGCTCCAAATGTTTCAAAGAAACTTGCCATTTAGAACGAGGTTTTACTGTTCTTTAATATTTTAAAATTAACATTTTGTTCTAGCATTAGGAAACCGAAAAATTAACAAAATGTCCAAAAAAATGTACTTCGGGCGGCGATAGCTAGCAAGAGTATGAGGCAAGTTTGATTACCAAACGAGGCAAGTACCAAATGAGGCAAGGGAATACCAAATGAGGCAAGTTTGAATACCCGATACCAAAGTAAATAGAAAACTAAAACCGGAAAGTCTGTGACATTCTGTGGCACCAGTTGTTACATTCGTAATATATTACTTTCCTATAAAAGTATGAAAGTCAAAAGTCATATTTTGAGGGTCTTTGGTACCGAAAAAGTAGATTTCTTAAAACGTTTGTTCGTTGTTCTTAAAACCTAGTAGTACGTAAACCGTGCTGAGGATTTTCCCCAAAGAATCTGGCCCGACTCGACGTCTTTCTAATTTGAATCGAGTTTTGTAAGTTTCGGGAGGAAGTTTTCAAGAAATCGTTAGGATTGTTTCTAAAATGTATTTCCTCAACAATGTCTACATATTTCTTTTTACATTTTTTACCCTAGTAGAGTAAAATACATATACTAATAGTGTATATTACTTATTTTCGTTCAAAATGTTTTTGGACTTCGCGCGCAAGAAATCGGTTCTCAAAGCAAGAATTTTGAATAAAAAAATATGTTTATTTTAACAAAACCAAGAGACGAAATGTGAGGATATGGGGGCCATAAAAGCCTAAGCTTCAGAGATTGTGTGGTGAATATAAGGGTTCAGGTGTGGAATATTGAAAGAATAATATATTAAGGTATATTTGTCCTCGAACAGTTTACCCGCAGCAACTTTCAAAGCCTTTTTTCTAAGTGCCCGAAGTTTTAGAAATAAGTTAGAACAAGCTGAGAGTAATAGATGTTAAATGAGTAACTAAGTGCTGTGAAACGTGGTGAAGTTCTGTGAAGTGCTAGTTAGTGTAATTCAAAGCAAAACAGTGTAGTGCAGTGTAGTGTAGTGAACGTGATAAATGCCTTTTTTCAATTTCATTTAGCCAATATCTATGTAGCTTGTATTGATTTCTAATATCACCAAGATATAATGTTGTATTTCATGGTAGAGTTGAAATAATTGTTATAATACTTAATGTTAAGATAGTAGTATTATTGCATCGTTTTCTATGGTACTCTTTTATTATTTTTGTTATTATTATGGCAATCATTGTTAATTAACTGCCACTGAGAGCGTAGGCTTCCGCGGCCGGAGTCAATATTAAGTTGGCTGTCCGGGTGACGCCGCGTCCATGGCAAAGGTGCCGACGTTTCGGTCGCCATTCTGCGACCTTCCTCAGGGGCGTAATGCACGGAGCTGTACTGTGCACGGGTTAATATAGGGCTACGTTCCCCTTCTACCTGTGTACCGGTTGGCCGGGTGGTCGGCCAATGCGGAGAGAGTGCACCGGCCAATCAGGGGCCGGGCTCTCCGCGGTGCGCTGTTGACGGACGGCGCTCCGTCCGTTGCCGGACGTAGGGGAGCAGCTAGGACCGCGTCCGTTCGAGACCGGACGTCCTGGTAAAATAGGGTTTCCAGGCATCGTGAAGACGAATGCCTTGGTCAGCATTAAGATTATGCGGGTGTTTAATTATTTCCACCGCCTCTTTTACCCTCCTCGTACCCCAGCGGTCTTCTCTGGCTAAGAGGCGAGTGTCATCAAATAAGATGGCATGGCCAGTTTTCCATGCGTGCAATGCTATGGCCGATTTATTCGTATTATTGTATTTATAATGACGAATATGTTCCCGGAGGCGTTCATCTACTGTGCGTCCCGTCTCGCCAATGTAACTATGGCCGCAGCTGCATGGGATCTCGAGATCCCATGCAGCTGCGGCCATAGTTACATTGGCGAGACGGGACGCACAGTAGATGAACGCCTCCGGGAACATATTCGTCATTATAAATACAATAATACGAATAAATCGGCCATAGCATTGCACGCATGGAAAACTGGCCATGCCATCTTATTTGATGACACTCGCCTCTTAGCCAGAGAAGACCGCTGGGTACGAGGAGGGTAAAAGAGGCGGTGGAAATAATTAAACACCCGCATAATCTTAATGCTGACCAAGGCATTCGTCTTCACGATGCCTGGAAACACCTATTTTACCAGGACGTCCGGTCTCGAACGGACGCGGTCCTAGCTGCTCCCCTACGTCCGGCAACGGACGGAGCGCCGTCCGTCAACAGCGCACCGCGGAGAGCCGGCCCTGATTGGCCGGTGCACTCTCTCCGCATTGGCCGACCACCCGGCCAACCGGTACACAGGTAGAAGGGGAACGTAGCCCTATATTAACCCGTGCACAGTACAGCTCCGTGCATTACGCCCTGAGGAAGGTCGCAGAATGGCGACCGAAACGTCGGCACCTTTGCCATGGACGCCGGCGTCACCCGGACAGCCAACTTAATATTAACTGCCACTGGGTCATACTGAATTCCCGTTCAAATAAATGTATGTATATTAATAGTTACGTATCGACTGTAATTCAAGTGCATTAGATGAAATCGCTTTATAACAGTGCAATGAGTAGTTCATGTTGTGTTCCTGGCTGCAAAACGAAATGCGTTACATGCAGTTCAGCGATGAAATTTCCTAAAGAAACGGTAATGGATGAGTGGTTGAGAATTATATATTGTGTCAGCTTTAAGTGAATGATTGTAGTTAAAAGTTTGTGATTAGAGAAGGCATGTTCTCGTTTTTAAATGGATCAATGAATGCGTGAGTCTCATAAAAAAACGAATCTTGTGAATAATGGCTATTACATGATTTGGACACTCCAGTCGTGTTATCATCCAGTGAAACTTAATAACAAAAGAAAAGATTCTAAAGAACTTGGCGGGAAATTTTACAAAGAGATGAGAATTGGATTAAGTGTGTGAAGTAGATTTAGTAACCAATTTTGAATATTTTGTGTCAAACATCATACGTATAGGTAGATTCGTAGGCTTCCGCGGCCGGAGTCGTTATGTTCTTGGCTGTCCGGGATGAGCCGCGTCTCAGTCGGTTTTGCTGACGTTTCGGCCATCTTGCTGTGGCCTTCTTCAGAGCTATACTGCTTCAGAGCTATAATGCAGTATAGCTGTGAAGAAGGCCACAGCAAGATGGCCGAAACGTCAGCAAAACTGACTGAGACGCGGCTCATCCCGGACAGCCAAGAACATCATACGTATACTTGTATACCCTTCTCGCTCTTTTGCTATTTATGAAAATAAGCTTCGTTCTTTCTAGAAGAAGACACTGGCTACAATTCCCTTAACATGTGTTGGTTTTAAAATTAACCTTAATAAGTGTTCTTTCGTAAACTTTATCTATCTTCGGAAACAATATTATGAATCGTTGAATACGAGGAAAGCAGGTATTGAATCGTGATATGAAGCAAACCGGACAATTTGCTACATCACTTTGCTTACCAAATTTACCAACTCCTTGTGACATCATGATGACCCTCGCCGTAAAAAATTGAATACTTTTGAACTTTTACTTTCTCGCTCTTACTACCGTAAGAAGAGAAAGTATTGTAAAAGTGCGCCGGAAACGGCGAATTTTCGACACAAAAACTCTTATTGTCGGGCCTGGTAACGAAAAAGAGGATAAATCCAGTTGCTAAATTAAGAAAACAAACCTCTAACATGTGGTGCAGCCAGAATCCATGTTTTGTGCGTCCTTCATACCGAAAAATAGATGCACAACCCTAGCGCATAAACCGTTCGGCCTTATTTTCCCCAAAATTGATATTCCCCAATTGTTCTGGCTGATGTCGCGGTCCCTGGAATTTGAAACCGATATTTCAATTTTTGGGGTATTTTACATCAAAATTTTCAAAAAAGCCAGCAACTGCGGACCAGGAGAAAAATTGAATGAATGATATGAAAAATAATTAATTTAATTTTAATTACAATTTACTATTGAAAATGCCAATATTGTTTCTATTTTTACTTTCTCACACTTTTACTTTTTACTCAATTTATATTTTTAATGTATTGATGTATTTCTTTTTAAGCAATCCGCAATGCTTCATTGCAATTTTCGCAAAAATGCCGCATCGATATTTGAGAATTTCATTGTTGTTGAAATTCGAGATGGTGGCGGTGATGCTTTATTTAGCAGCTGTTTTATTTAGTCTTATTTTAGTTTAGGCTTATTTAACATCTGTTTTATTTAGTCGAGCTGATGTTTCCAAATAACCTTGTCAGAAATGATTCGAAACCTATTATATATATATATATATATATATATATATATATATATGTATATATATGTGTATATATATGTGTATATATATGTGTATATATGTGTATATATGTGTATATATATGTGTATATATGTGTATATATGTGTATATATATGTGTATATGTATATATATATATGTGTATATATGTATATATATATGTGTATATATATGTATATATATATGTGTATATATATGTATATATATATATATGTGTAGATATATGTATATATATGTGTATATATGTATATATATGTATATATATGTGTATATATATATATATATATTTTACTCCTCAGAATGCCCGGTGAGGTATGTTGTGTATCTTTTCTTGATAAAAGTTTCCAATTCAATTTTTAGACACTCCGTTTTGTAATTATGTTTTATTTCATTCATACTACGTTTCGGAGCTCAATCTTCCGGTACCATCTTCGGAGTACCATCTTCAGGTACAAAGAAAGAAAAATTGGCAGCTTTTATTTTTATTATATAAAATATTCTAAATTGTACTATTATAT
>JAHLJT010009419.1:18727584-18750034 GCA_031308135.1 Acheta domesticus | reverse complement strand
TTTTATAACAATATATTGGAAATTTTGGCATGAGAAGTAGGTATCCTTCGTATTAAATTTGAGGGTAAGCACTGCAGCAAGAGGATTAATATTGGATCTTGATTTCTCTTTACTCCAAAAATCTGAAATAATGAAGCTGAAACTACTGAAATCATGGTAATTTGCTTGACCTGTCAATACTAATCGCGTCTTTCCGAACTGTACCGTCACGTGAAGCGTAATAGTTCGGCGCGGTATCTCTGAATTCAGATATTAACTCTAGAGAGGTGGCGCGGGGTCTCTTGTGACCCCACGTAGTCTTTGCTTAGCTGCAGTTGCCTAATTTTTTGAGTCAGAAGCTTTACATTTCACATACCTTTCACCACATTCTTTAGCTTTTGTCTGAAAGATATTCAAAATTTTTCATGTAATAATTCATTTATAAATATTTGTGAAACCAATACAAACATCTTTAATTTTGTACTTTTTCTAAGTTGTGTATTGGCTTTGAAGCATTTTCAATAAATTGTTTGTTTTTATGTGAGACAATGTTAGAAAATGAAACTTACTGAATTTCTGATACCTTTGTCATTGAAATATTCAGGAAAATGTAAATAGAGTCACTATATAAAATTAAAGATAAATGATTATTTGCCCTTTTATTTGTTTCAATTCCTCATTTGCATGTGTGTTTATAATAGTGCATTAAGTTAATACGACCTTATATATTATTGCTTATTATTAAATAACTAATTTTGCTCTTATTTCTTGCTAAATATAATTTTATAAAGAAATAACTTAAAGGGGTTAGAAATGACCCCGCGCCACCTCTAACATAACTCCAGCAACTGCCACCTCTCCAGGATTAACAGATTAGTTTTAAAATATCAAAAAGGAGGACACTTTTCGAGCAAGGAGAGAACCTACAAAAGAAGGACTGTCCTCTCTATTGGTCAGCTTACTAGAAATTAGTAATGGTAATAAGTTCTTTTGTTGATGCTTTGGATTTGAATATCTTATGGTACCAGAATATTGTGTGGTACTAGTTGTTATGAGCATTATATTTGTATATTCTTTTTTTGTAGATGGTAGATGTACTGTTATTTTTTAAAAGAATAATTAACCTTTATACTTACAGTACTATTACAAACAAATTTTTTTGTTTGCATGTTTGTATTTTATGGCTAAGGTTTTTTGTATAAAAGTACTTATGAGATTGAGTTGGTTTAAATTAGAATATGCACTCTAGTGCTCTTTTCTTGAGAGCCATTAATCAGCTCATATTTCAATTTGTTTCCCCCTCTCCCTCCTCCTCCTCACCCGAAATTTCAATACCGTATACTCTGTTAGGATATATAACCAGAGATTATGTGGTCACGAATTGTGATAAGTAACATGAGAGTAAAATGTTGGAACTTATGTTCATACATGTGTTGTATTCATTGTGAGATCAATTTTCATCAATGGTGATTCTTAGAAAGTTATGGCACTTAATTCTTTCAATGGCCTTGTTATTTCCTCACCATTTCACCTATTCCCTCACCATTTCAAGATTGGACAATTATATACTAATATTATTACATTACATGTAGCTGTTCCGATAATTAATATTATGTACTATTTTATGTGTTATTTTTACTACTATTATCACTATTACTATTATTATATTATAAGTAGTAGCAGTAGAATGACAGTAACAAGTAAATCTTACTTTTACATTAAACATAAAACTACAATCCTAAACTGTTAAATATCTTGCTACTAAAAATAATTGTATACTGTATAATATCTTAATCTACCTGTAAAAAGTATTGTAGTATAATTCTTAGGGCAATGACTCGATCTCGATCAGGTTTTACTGTCCAGTTACCCTGGTCCTTTGAGTAAATGCTGAGATGGCCCCTTGCTTTGCTTCTGGACAGTAAATGTAACTTCCCTCTCTCCACCCAAGACACTTTGACTTGTCATACACGATTGTAATTGTATATGTGACTCAATAAATTATTATTATTATTATTATTATTATTCATTTGGATGTTGCAAATGAATGCCCAGATATTTATTACATGTCATATTTCTATTCTCCGGGTTTTTTCCTTAGAAAAATAAGTTGAGCATGATTTTATCTACATTGACAAAAATTATGCAATTTTCATGTGACATATACAGTCATATTTCGGCTTTTTTAAACTCCTGTCATTTTCTGTCAATTTTTCATATTATGGTTGTATGTTTCCAAGAATTTTTGTATTTTTTAAAATATTTCAATCTTTTTGATTCAATGGTTACATTTTTGCTTGAAGTCATTTCAAAGAGATTTTTCAGTCTCCTAATTGTTATCCAATTTCTTTCAGTTGTATCTGATTGTTGTCTGTCTTTCTTATAAATACATATGTATGTGAATTAGGAGGGTAAGCAGTATAGGAGAAAACTAGCAATGTGATTTGTAGAAAGCACCACATGCAAAGGAAAAGTTGGTTTAGTTTTGGCTGGTTTTGTCCAAAGGTCAACTGCTTCTATAATTAACTTTAGCAGGTAGAATAGTCTTCGTCGTAGGCAGAATAGTTTACCAAAGAAAAAGGAGTGAATTGTGAATGTCCTAGATTTTAAAAGCATATTTTCAAAGTAATGGGTATTTATTCAGCAGCAAGATATTGAAAAATTTGAAAATGCAAGCAGAATATTTTAAAGTCGTATTTATGGTCATATTATGGTTATATTATGGTTCAATTTATTATGATCATATTTTTATATTTTTTGAGGTCATAAATGCTTGCATATTTCTAACATTTTTAGGTCATAGTATTATCACACTAAGATCATGAAAGAGTACTACTTCTGTTTTATCAGCTTTCAATTCTAGATTGTTTTGACATTAGTAAGTGTATATTTCTGTTATTGAAAACTTTTTTTCTTCCAGGTTTTCAAGGTCTTTGTTGCAACATATAACTGAAGGTTCTTATGCATAAGTTATTAATTATAATTTGGAAGTCATTTACAAACAGTAAAAACAGAAAGGGATCAAGTTATGTTCTCTGAGGAACTTCTGAAGACATACACACAAATTTTGATTGAATTTTATTAATAAAAAAAATGTCATTTCCCATGTATATCTGTGCATTGACTACCGTTTGTTGAAAATGAGTTCACAAGATCATTCATTTTTCCCCATATTCTACATGTTCTAATTTTTCTAGAAGTGGACTATGTGAGTCCAGATCAAATGCCTTAGAAAGATCAAAATAATCATGTAAATACTTGAAATTGATGTAATTCTTCCTGTTGATCCTGGTATATGATTAGATGTGTAGATGGTACGAATAAATATGTATTTTAACCATAAAGGATCAATCAGTATTGATTTCAGGAATTAAAACTTCAGTATAAATACATTTATTTTTGGCTCAATGTTTCACACGTTTAGTACGTGCCTTGTCCAGATCAATACAATGGCAATAGTATACAAATTAACATTAAACAATGGAATACAAAATTGCCGAATGTAACCACTTGATTTGACAAGCCTTCAATGTTTTGTGATATGTTATGCTTTGATGTAAAACCAGTGTAAATATTATTCTCAATAATTTTGTATTTCATGGCCTCTTAATCCAGTTAATTTCCTCTCACTTGTTTTGTTTTATGTTTATTTTGATCCCCCCTCTGCAATTGCATGACAGACTTCAGAAGTGTTTTATTAAAGAGTAATGTTTAAATTTGTTTACTTTCAGTTCATTTTGCAAGTCCCTGTTCTATAAAGATGCATGTAGTTGTATGTCACCAAGAATTATTTCCAATTGATTAATTTAGATTTAATACATTGCACATTTTGACTGGTAAATTTATAGGAAAGTGTTCCCTAATTTATTGGCTATAAAACGACCACAGGGTGCAACAAGTTTCTCAGAATAATATGCCTACCTCTTTGCATTCTCAAGATTTTAAAGTTGCACAAAGAGCTTTGCT
The DNA here is from genome assembly GCA_031308135.1 of Acheta domesticus. Lineage (NCBI taxonomy): Eukaryota > Metazoa > Arthropoda > Insecta > Orthoptera > Gryllidae > Acheta > Acheta domesticus. The sequence continues at coordinate 18,746,089 of JAHLJT010009419.1, read as the reverse complement.
AGAAATTTGTTTCCTTGTGTATTCAAATGTCCACACTTGGTGCACAGTTTCATACGTCACCAATGGAGCTTATGTCAATAATGGTTAGGTTATGATCTACATAATAATTTTAGCCATTTATGAGTTTTCCCAATTTCTTCATTTAGGCCTATGTATGAGCTTGAAATTAAATTATGACAGCGGGGAAAAGCTTGTAATCAACTCATGATAGTGCTACCACTTCATTGTCCTCTTTATCTTCCAATTATTTATTCATTTCACTAATAACACAGTTTGCCTCATTATGTGACACTCATTGAAACAAGCAACGAGGATCTTAGTGTGCACTTGATTATCTGAAAAACTATCACATTAACAAACTTTTCACTTGGTTTCGCATTCCCTAACACACTGGTCTTCTAAATGATCACTGAATTTAACTGCTAGTCCATGTGCATGGCTGTTGCCAGATATTTTCTTGGTCTTCTTCTACACAACTTCCTTGTATGGTTTTGCTGTGGATTTAATATAATATGCCTAATGAGGATTGAATGTGTTTTCACAATATACAATGTATAAGTTGAGTGATATATCATGACCATGAAAACACACTTAATAGAAAGTATGTCTGTTTTGCTGGTCATGACTTATCACTCAATGTGCGCACTAACAGATTTAACATATTGATAAGATGTAAAAGCAAAGAGAAAACTGAAGTTTGACCACCCTTCGTTGAGTCAATGGGAATAATATAAATGGCCCTACTCTGATTGTAGCCCTGCTCTTTTATATTGGTATCCTAAGTCAAAATTGGGTATCTGAAGTGTTTTTTGTTGTTGCTATTTTTAATTATTGCTTACTTCATGTTTTTGAGGTACCTGGCAATATTCATTTTCAAGAAAGAAGTTTCTTATTAAGGAACTGTTAAAAAACACTCATGAAATAAAATGTATCTCACAATTTACATGAAGGTTTATTTACTAAAATACTCATAGTCAAAGTTTCAGTTTTTTGAAATATGCCTTTTAGGCTCAGGAGAGCAGTACAGGAGACGTTTACATAAACCAAAGACATTGTCACAAAAAACAGTTTAACAGATATTATTCTGAAATCAAGGTAATTTGATTTTTGTAAAGAGAAAAAAAATATAGTAGATGAAAATGGATTTATTAATAGTTATATTCTTAAAGTATCATATCACAAAATCAGGTTGTAGTATGTAACTATTTTAAATATTTCCTCCTTAAAGAGATATAAATCCGAAAAAACCTCTAGGTTACTGAAAAGTGGATCTTCAGTCATGTCAATGGCTGTTGACATTTTGTAAATATTTGTGAAAGTGATGATGCAATGGAAGAACATAATTCAACAATTCTAAGTGCCTCTGACCTTACAAGTTCTATTTCTGTGACAACCAGGTCCATTGCTGGACGGCACTGGTTTGCTGCCCTGGTGCAAGTACATTTTGCCGCTTTCAAAAGGAATACTATAATTACATACTTTAAAGTATATCAAATTTGATAATAGAAAAGTTTAATTTTTAAAATAGTATTTATTGAAGTGGTGCAATAGATTTATATTATTTATAATATCTATGTACAATATCAAATATACAATAAAATAAAATTAGCATAAATTAAAGGAAAATAGTTTAAAATTTTACAATGGCACTTTTCAAACTTTTAAACTTGCAATTGTTTTTATGACACTCTGTAAATCAATAGATGCAGATTTTCACTTTCAATTTATATTATTACTAGATCTATTAATATTTCTTGTGATGTGGTTGATCGTAGGAAGTTTTTAATAATTTTTAATTTTGAAAATTATCTTTCTCCAGTGGCTAATGTAACTGGCAAAGTTTATAAAATTTGTAATAATATGGTAATTGGCCTAATTAGTTTATTTTGGTATATAAATTCTAATACTTTAATTGGTGAAGATTTTGATTTTAGAAATTTCTTGACTGTATTTTGTTCATGTGAAAGTTAGAGTGGTTTTATATCTTTTGGACAATTTGCATCAGTTTCATTGGTCACTTATATTTCTAACTCCATACAACCTTTTAATGTGACTCATTTCTGCTAGTCTGTTGATGTCGTATAAAATATTAAACACATCACTTTGCTCTTTAAGCAATTGAAACCTTTCTTCTGTAGATGAAACTGTAGTGTCAATAATAGTATTAAAAAATATATGCAGAAATTCTCTTTTGGATCATTTGTATTCTCATCATCATATTCATAAGAAAATATAGTTTTCTTTTCTCACCTGCTTATGAGTAGAAGGAAATCCACATCATCGCACAAATTAGCAAACTCAGCTGCAGTGTTTAGCATTTCATCTATATTACTTTGATGTCTGAATGTTTGTTTTAAGAAGAGCTAAATTTTTGATACATGCTGTGGTAGATAAATTAGGATTTTGCAACATTTTTGAGAAAATGTTCACTGAAGACAAGATTTCCTACCAAATAAGGGAACTAATAAAATAAAAATTTTGTAACTTTTCCATCAAACTTCAGCTTTATGCATAATTGATATATGAAAATTTTGGTCATTGCAGATATCTAATACGCTTAGGCAGACTTGGCATAAACCAAATTGCAATGGTTTGATAACTTCAATACCATCAAGTAGTAGAAATGAATTTAAGAGTAAATTGAACAATATTTTTGTTAGAACATTTCGCCTTTTAGTTGACAATGAAAAAAATATAAATAGTTTTAGACATATATTGTTTTAGAATTATAAAAAATATGTCTACTATATGAAACTTTAATTTTGCTGCATCATTCTGACTACTAAATTAAAAAATTGAGAGTACAAGTGCAACAAGAAACAAAAAGAGCTCTGGGATTTACATTTGAAATATAAGCCTGCATGAACCGTTATTTTTTCCTCTCATATTTGCCTCATTATTGTACTCTTTTGATTGTTTATTTTTAATATTTAAAAGAAGATCAGCTAAATGATCAATCACAACATTTGTTAGTTCAGCACCTGTTAAATCAATAATTTTATAGAAACATAATAAGTGTTCTTTAATTTCAACTTTCTCAGTTTCACTATTGTATGAAATGAATTTTGTAATAATGGTTATCTGTTAACATTTTATAGCAGTATAAAAATTATTAAGATTTAGCATTTTGTAGCATTTGTTGAGAAAATTATTATTAAGGGAGGTCTCTTTGAGATAAAAAAAAATATTTTGATGCTGTTTAGATTTTCCCATTAAAATCAGAAAATAAGGGAAACTAATTTAATATTTTGCTGATGGCTCGAGTCAGTAGTGCAACTGAGAATTATTGAAAAATATTTACTATTTTGAATCACTTGTATACATTTTTATTTAACTTCTGTTCATAATCTTAAACAAATTTAATATTTTGCCATTTGTGAACTTCAACAAATATTTAAAGAAGTAACTTTAAATCCACAGAATGATTCTTGTCTTGTGTGGAACATAGCTTCTGTATAACACTATTCAAAGGAGAGGAAAAGGATTGTCTTGCAATTTGTAAATACTTATTAATACAACACAACATTCTTTTAAAATGTCATATATTTTGTAAAACAAAATTGATTTATATAAATACCTATTATAAATATGAAACACAATCAGTGGAAATCTAATTGAGGGCATTGTGGCAGTTTTTGAGCCCTTTCCTTGCTCAGCGCGTGGTTTTAGAAAAAAAATATAGGAAATTAATCAATAGGGTGACAATGTGTAGTGAAGTGAAGTGAAGTGAAAAGTGCGATTATGGGTAGTCTATTAAAAAGTATTGAGCTGTTAGTATTTAGGTAAAGTGATATGAGGTGCAGTGAAGTGATTTCATTTCGTTCTGTTTATTTCGCTAATCTAAAGCGTCTTTTATAGGCTATTCTGACAAAACTTGGTATTTATTGATTTAAGTTAATGAGTGTTTTATGTGTTAGAAATGTAAAAATTATGATAATTATTGTATATTATTATGTTGTAGGTAAAAATGTTTATCTATATTTGTCTGAATATGATTGTGAGTAAATACGTGCAGGATGGTGTGTATGCGAGTGTTCCTATGTCTTTGTATGTATGTAAGCGTGTAAGTTTGTATGTATGAATGTTGGTGTAATATGTAAGCAAGTTTATTTACTTAAATGTTAGTATATATGTAGTTTCACTTGTTGTATATGTTTATAAATGCATTTGCATGTTCTAGGTAATGTCGAAGATAATTTGTTTTTTATATTGATTTTTTATATATTGTTTTTATTGTTTATTGTGTTTTGTAATATTATTGTAAATGTACTTTTATTTTTCTGTATTCTGCTACTGAGCAACATCAGCCCAATTGTAGAATAAACCTTATATCTATATCTATATTTCAATGATGGCTTTCTTTCTGTCAGTAACAATTAAAGTTAAATTACACAGGTATGCTCTCTCTCTCTCTCTCTCTCTCTCTCTCTCTCTCTCTCTCTCACACACGCACGCACGCACGCACGCACACACACACACACACACACACACACACACACACACACACACATTCTCCCTCTCTTCCATCTCTCCTTCTCTACCATCTCTCCATCTCTCTTACCCAATCTCTAATTGGAACAGATAACCTGCACACCATTCCAAGTTCTTCTAAGTGTCCGAAGCTTTAGAAATAAGTTAGAACAAGCTGAGAGGAAGAGATGTTAAATGAGTAACTGAGTGCTAGTCAGTGTAAATCAATGAAAACGAAATATAGCTTGAAATGTAATTCTTGCACCTTTTTCAACGTAGTGGTGCTATCTAGCGATCGGCTGATCTGATCGGTAGTTTCTTGTGGTTTCTTTGATCAATACCAGTCGAATGCCGAAGCAGTACCCGAACAAACGGGCTATTGACTGCGTGCAATCTTTCCTTGCATGTCCTTGTTCTATCCTCTCTTACTTGAATTCATATGCACTACTTTACCACACATCGGGAAACCGGTCGGGAGCTTAGAAATTGCCGCGACTGGGGCTCTGCCCCGCTGCGGGAGATAGCTGTAGCGGGAATTCCCCCGCAAATACATTCACTACAGCAAAGGGACTGATGACTAAGACCTCGATGTTTATGACCTAAAAATGTTAGAAATATGCAAGCATTTATGATCTAAAAAATTATGAAAATATGACTTAGAAATTTTTTGGTTGCATTTTCGATATCTTCAAAATCTTTCAGATATTTAAATAACCACTATATTTAAAATATTCTTTTAAAATTTAACCATTCACTTTTCACACCTTCTCCTTTGGAACTCCATGAAGACAAATCTACTTACTAAAGGTATTAAATAAATTTTATAGAAGCTCTTGACCTTGGCACAAAACCTGACAAAACTAAATCGCATCTAAACTTCTTCGCATCTGGTGCTTTCTGTGCTTTCTTTTTCTCCGTCTATACAGATCACCCTCCTAATTCACACTTACATATTTACAGGAAAGACAGACATTTATACACAACTAATTTGTAAGAAATTAGTTAACAATTATAAGATATCAAAAATCTCTTTGAGACGACTGCAAGCAAGTATGCGAAAATGGAATCAAAAAGATAAAAATAGGACAAAATACGAAAATTCATGAAAAAATATGACCATAATATGAAAAATTAACAGAAAATGACCAAAAGGGGGAAAAGTCAAATTATGACTTTATATGACTCATAAAAATTGCATAAGTTTAGTCATTGTAGATAAAATCATGCTTACCTTTCAATTTCCATGGAAATAACGCAAAGAAAAAATATATGACATGTCATAAACATCCGGGCCCTACTTATGACTATAGCTGTTGACCAGCCCTGAAACATCGATCAGTCAAAACAAGAAAACGTAACCCTTGGCAAACCAGACCAAGAACGCATCGTACCTGTCTGGCTAGGTACAGTCAAATCGGATCCGTGATCAATCGAGTTGTGTGCAGAAAAAAACGATGAAGTTGGTTGCTGAAATTTTTTGACAGTCATGAATCTAATTTCACTAATTCGGTAAGAATGTAATGTTGTTTACACAAGCATATTTCTTATGTCTTATCAAACCCATCTCTTACCGGCATCAGCAGATAAGCCTGGTATGCTCGTTTAGACACGCTGTATGAATCTTGAGATGTTGCAGTGATGCAATTAGAACTTCATGTTGTTTTCCATAACATCTTAACAGAGTCAGCTTGTGCATTTGAAAATTCTAAGAAGAAAGTTCGTTGGAATACTTTTCCTTCAAAATTTAAAATGGTATAAGGAAAATCTTTTGAACACTCATGAACAATTATTCATCCAGATAAGTAGTCTCATCGAAGTTTTCATATTTTCGATTTCATTACAAGTCGCCCATAAGTAATGACTTGAAAACTAATTATGATGCAGTCGAGTGCAGTGTGATCATTACTGTTTGTCAGAACCAGACGGCTGTTCGCCCCTAAACTTTTCCTTGCCTGAACTTAGTTTCGGTGTATACACACCCTTACTGAGCCCCCATGGACCCTATTAAAAAAACTGCCTACAAGATTTTCATTTTTGCCAGAAAAATCTCTTTCTAATAAATAACTATAATATTTTGACATTTCATTCCTTTACTTTTATCTTACATTTTCTGAGTATACATATGCATTTTCGACCTGCTGTGATCAGTGAGGGAACACTTATGGCTTTATGCGTAACTAGTACAGCCAGCGAAGTTTGGATATTCCAGAAAATCTTGTAATTAACTAGATATTTATTTTTCAATAAAACATTATTCAATCATCGTAACTAAATCACTACATATAGATTATTTAAAAAATGTATGTAGGATCCTCTTGATGTGCATTACCGTCAAAATATCTACATCGATTTATTACAATATTTTTCAATATTCTAGGTATATGCATATACCAGAAAGTTACATACAGGTGTCCCACCAACTATGGACCACCCCCATAACTTTTAAACGGTTCAGGATATCGAAAAGCTGTTTTGGCTGAATATTGCAGAATCATGGGGCATGTAACATGCCGTAGAGAAATTGTCTGTAATATTTTTAGTTTTCGAGAAATGTAATAATATTTGATTTTTTTAAACTATATATTTTTCTCACCAGCAATAGATAGATCATGAAAAGAGGAATAAAATGATGTATCATATGCTAGTATTTTGATAGTAATCTGTGTATATATATACAGTATATATACATGTATATATACAGAATACTATCAAAATACTAGCATATATATATATATATATATATATATATATATATATATATTGAGACGAGTCGTAGATTGACTCACACAAGATTTATAATAAAAACAGGGGGACAGGAATTCTTATTCGGGAATGGGCTCCGGATCCAATCACATACACAATGGAAACTAGTGGGTAACAAGAACTTTTCTTTATTACAAAAACAATCGCCATACAAAATTGGTTGCTTTCGGTGCTCACAGGAGCATTTAAGAAAAGAGTGTCTCAAACGGCCTCACCGGCTATTGTGGCATCGGGTAAGTCGCCAGAGAGTCACCTGAACGTACATTATGCCTAGGCGACGCGTTCGACAGCCAGTTGTCCAGTTGGACGCGTTCGAGAGGGACCGCATCGTGGGTCTGCGGGAGGCTGGTTGGTCCTTTCGCCGTATTGCTCACCACACCGGTCGTACGGACACCACCATCGCCCGTTGTTGGCGGCAATGGATTGAGGAAGGTACCCACACACGACATGCGGGATCTGGACGCCCTCCAGGCACCACTATGAGGGAGGACCGACGAATTGGCCGCCACGCGCGTACAGATCCAAAGGCAACGATAGGTGCTATTCAGCGGACTGTGCAGCCTGCACTGTCACATGCAGTAAGTGCCAGTACCATTGGCAGGCGGTAGCAGATCGCAGGGCTCTCCGCACGCCGACCGTTACGATGCTTGCCTCTCACACCCCAGCAACGTCGCTACAGACTCGCCTGGTGTCGGGAACGACGGCCCTGGGGCCGTGCAAACTGGCAGCGGGTCATCTTCAGCGACGAGTCCCGCTTGATGGCGACTACCATCGGCACCGCGTCTGGAGGCGCAGAGGGGAGCGCCACCACGAGCGGTTTGTGGTATCCCATCATACGTCCCGCCAGCCTGGTGTGATGGTGTGGGGCGCTATTGCCTACGATACCCGTTTGCCGGTGGAGTGCTGCGTGACCTTCTGTGGCGGACTGTTACGAGTACATCCAAAATATCCGTTAAACCCTAGTCGTAAAAATAAAAATTACTAAAAGAATGCTTATCTAACATATGACAATACGTATATCATTGGATTCGTTTTTTTACGTTCGTCATGATAGACTGGAAAAATATGTATAGTTCCATTTGAAAAAACAAAGTTACCTCAAATATCTCGTAAAATACAAGTGATAAAACAGAAATAAATTCACACATCATTTAGCCCCATTCCCTCATGCACTTCTGTGAAAACTGCATTGCAATAACTTCAACCGTTCAAAAGTTACAGAAGGTGCTAAATTTACGTGACTCACCTATATATAATATATATAATATAATATATATAATATTATTATATTATATAATAATATATAATATTATTATAATATATTATAATAATACTTATATTATTGATGGAAGATATTTCTATTCATAAATTTTTGTAACAATCACTTTAGAGAATTGAATTGCACTATAATATAAACTCTTGGTATCTGCAAGAATACTTTGTTGGATGTATGAATAACGACTTGTTAGAAAGTGTTTTTCATGGGTTGGAAGGGAGCAGTGTCACAAGTGAAAATTGCATCTTCACGGATGAAGATTTACATCCTTCAGTGTTGACATAAATGTACCAAACTCCCGGGACGGCGGCATGTAGTCTTTGAAAGAGACATTGATACCCTTCAAGAGTTTACATGGAAGAGTTTTTCCTAATATAACCGTGGTAACGTAACCCTTGTCTTCCTATTTTTTTCCTGTTTCATAAAAAACAGAAAATCATCAAATAATTGATGAAATTGTCACTAGGCAAGAATTAAACGTTTAAGGGTTTGATTCTGGGGTAAGGAAGTGAAAGAAATGGCATTAGAAAGTCAGGGGGTTCAGGAACGTCTTTGTAAGTTTAGTGTTAAAATAAACACAAAGTACAAGTGTAGATGGAGTTTATTGTTGTTGGAAGCCGTTTGCACGAGTGCACTAGAAGGGGAGGCGCCTAGAGGGCGGCGATGTGCTCTCCGTAGACGCGCACGGCGGGCCAGAAGGTGCTGACGGTGCGCGAGATGGCGGAGGCGGGCAGGTCGAAGCCGTAGATGCCTCCGCCGGGCAGCTCGATGGTGTAGGACAGGTCGACGCCGCCCACGACCCTTCACCCAGTCGTCGCTGCCGCCAGCAGCCGCATCTGGAAAAGAAGCAACCAAGTTAAGAACCCATAATCAAACCAATATGGACCTATGGTATTGAATTGTGGGGCTCTTCCAGTAAATCGAATCTAGAAATTCTAAAAAGATTCGAAGCTAAACATTACGAAAACTATGCAACGCACCGTGGTACATGACAAACAAGACGATAAACAGAGACATCGACATCATCCCGCTAGAAGAAATTATCACCATGAAGAGCCAAGCTTACCAGAAGAGATTGTACGAGCATCCAAATTACATTTCAACAAATCTGTTAGACAACAGTGAACATGTATATAGACTGAAACAGAAGAATATTTTAGATTTGGCCATACCGATTTCTTAAACGAAAACTTACTAATGTCACAAAATTCACGTCAAGAAATGTATTTATTAGACACCATTTACTTATTGTTCTAACAAGACAGATTGTAAATTATGCGGAAAATAAAATTTAAAAAAAGTAAAGAACTCTAGAATCACAAGCGCCAACCAACCCCAGAACTGATGATATTGAGTTGGGGGTTTCGCATTCACATCTGAGAAAACCCCAAAAGAAATATCAAAAAGTTTGGGCAGTAGTCTGCGACTCAGCGTATCCCGGACCGCAAAGAGTGTCAACCACGAATGAAATACTATGCCCATTCGAAGCCTAAAATTCATAAATCAGGAAATTAAAAACTATGAGCATTTTGTAAATGTACACTCATTGAAAGCAGGAGACTTTCATTGCTGTCATGTTGTGGAGCTCTATGAGGACTACAGGCGTCGTTCACCTTAAAATTTACAACGTAATATTTGTAATTCTTAAAAGCCTTTGGGGAACTGTAAAGAACATAACAGTTTAATTTGTACGATTGTAACCACACATGATAACAATATACAGAAGAAAAGGTGAAGAAATAAGAAGCGAGAAAAGAAATATTAATAGAAGAATAAGAAAAAAGGAATACCAGATATTAGTTTTGAAGAAAGGAGATAACGGGATTGAAAATACAGAAATTTGAAATAAAATCAATTGGGTGGAGAAGAGCATCAAATTGGGCTCATGGAGACGGCTACAATTGTTATCAAATCATTAATTATAGCATTTAAAGATCGGTATTTGTTACTTAGCAAATCTGTTTGTGAAAGGTATACCACAAACGTCTGAATGACCTCAGGAGCTCTACACTCAGATTAAAACAGCGTTTCTCTTCAGGGTCCCGAGCTGTCAGGGGAAGGGGACACCGTTAGACAATCGCGAGCTTCGTTACAAGTTAATTTTTTGGTATTGAAGCTCCCATTTGGATCAGTGTTCTCCTCTCTTTCCAGCTTGTGGACCTTGAAGGGACACTGTTTTAATCGAAGTTTATACTTCGGTTTTTCTTTCTTGGCGCATGGGGGGGGTGTCATCAAATGGAATATCTCACGGTATTTTCGCGTCGTTCTCGGTTGTGCGCTAGGAGTCGCATGGTCGCAACTGTATCGAGAAGTGCTGGGCGATCATGAGAAATCTAGCGGTACGGCCGAGAACGACACGAAATACCGTGAGGATATTCCATTTGATGACCCCCCCCCCACGCGCCAAGAAGGAAAACCGAAGTATTGGCCTGCTTAACTGGCCATAAACGAGAGCGGGCGCTTGCGACGACTCGCTACTGGCTCCGAGCTGACCGGGAGTCACCACGTGATGAGCGGGTAATTGTGATGAGGGGCGAAGAGAGTGCAATCGACTGACCTTTAGGAGATCTCTTTCTAGGGTACTTCAGTAAATTCTGAGTGCTGATTAACTCGACTGCCAAGAGATCCACCCTCCACAGTGCCCCCTACTCGAAGGTAGCCCCGGAAAATGGTTTTAAAAATCCGCAGAATAGAAAATAACAACCATTCCGAGCAAACACTTCTCGTTATCGAGTTACAAACATACTAGAAGCATTTGAACATTCTTATGTTGTTTACAAGAGGAAATTAGTGTAATCGGAATCTTTGTATGGTACATACTGTTCTTGTATCATGACCCACCCATAAAAAAACATTTCGAAAACATAAAAACGCTTTACTTCACCTGTGCCAAAAATGACGGAGGAGATAGTTTCCCCTACGAATGGCCCATCGCGTTTACTTACTGTTTGACGGATAAAAAAAATCATCAGACCTGGTCTCCCATACCCCCAAACCCGAGACTTAGAAATTCGGTATCCCTCTCTACTCCCTTCTCGAATACCACGTTGAAGTATTTTAAGTTACTAAATCAATTGGAGTCGCTCGATTGAGTTTCCCCCAATGATTTTGACTGTGCTATTTGTCTTACCTGTCCGCCAGTCTTTATCATGTATTTTATGTATTCAACCAACATCTGAAACAGCCATAAGGCTGAACGATATAAACCCGAGCTCTCAATAAGTTGTTTGTACTATTTAAAAAAAAGAGCTGGCGCTCCGCTTCCCATGGGTGTTCCCAGAGGCATGCGCATGCGCGTTGAATACTCACAGAGGACGTTGGTGGAGGATCCCACGGCGTAGGAGCTGCCTCCAGCCGCCACCTGCGCGGCGTTGGCCTTGCGAGCCAGGTCGTCCTACGGGCGGACACAAGCGTTCAATCAAAACTGCTCTGAGGTCCGATTAAATTAAGAAGGTGATTGACATTTGTGAGTGGAGGGGAGCGACGTTGCCAGGTCGCCAAACCACTGAGCACGAAAACAAACACTTCAAAAAGTACGTGTAAAAGTGTAAAAAATACGACAAAAGCCTAACCTCGACGCAACTCATCACAACACAGTACACATTGCGCGCGCAGCACAGGCAGAAACGCGGGCGGCGCGGCGGCAGGGAAGTCGCTGTGCGATGCTCAAATGTTCCCCGTGTTCGGCAGTGGCAACAGAGCGACCTGACACGTCACGTTTTGTCTCTCTGGTTGGCAGCTGCCATGAAACGGGAGAGGCGTCCTGACGTCACACAGAACTGTCAATCACATTCTTATTTAATCGAACCTTAGCACTGAACTTTAGCACGTGGGAGCTTGTCAATGGTACTTCGAATAACTAAGACATGTGAGACATCCGCGTAAAGCTTAGTCACGTAATGAACCACTTTGCAATTATCAACCACTCTCAACAATGTTTCACTACGTTGTCCATGTACTTGAATACAAATGCAACCCGAAATCATGAATTTGGAGTGTTGTAGTTATAAAACAGTTTAAAAACAGAACTCCTGTGAACTCTTTTAATTGTGCTGCTACTTCATCCGTCAATTATTGAACTCCTTCTACTTCAGAATAATTATCACCGAAACCTTAAAAATATTGTCTCGCAATTTTTAACTTGTGAGAGTATTTCGGCTTAATAACGATACGTATTTATTTTCTTCTTTAAATTATTATTTTTCATGTTGTATTTAGGTTCCTTGTGTAGGGAAGCTACACTAACTTCCAATTCATATCATAGTCACGAAAACAATCTTCTTAGCACAAGAGCGGACAAGAAATCAGTGTCCTCATATAAATCAAGATGTTTTCTATAATTTTAATTAATAAATTTTAAAATTGCTAACGTGATTGAAACTATGGTAGTCCTGTTTATATATCGTTTCCACGATATTATCAATTTTCCAATTTTTACTACTATACTAATATAAACGAATTCTAAAGTATGGGCACTGCGCATTTCAAGTAAAATAGGACAAAGTTGCGGATTGTACTCACCAGGGCGCGCCAGTCAGAGGGCAGAGAGTTGGTGTAGCCCATGGGTACAGCAAGTACTGAAACGGAAAACGACCCGTGTAATGCATTCAAGAGCTGCAGATAGAAATATGTGGGAGGCGAGAAGGGCACTCAAGTCATGAAATGTTATGTGCGTAGAACAAAGTACTTTTAGTTCTCTGGTTATTACATTGGTTTCAACTTTACTTATTTAGTTATTTTGCTTTAATTAAATACGAGTCGTCACATTAAAACTTTGGTTGAAATATACACAAGGGAATTTTTGACTTTATTTACGTGTAATAACAATACATTTAATGCATTTAAGGATGATCAGTGAACTGTTTTTGTATTCAGTTGTTCGAACTATCGGTTCGATGGGTAGACGATTTCTGAAAATTTCCTCGAAGTTTCCTGATTTACTGCTGACTATTAATTCACTTTCACAATAATTACTCAGTAACATCAGTACTCTACATCGTTCACCCATTCGCTTCAATTTTTTGCCAGTCTTTGGCGTCCTGTCTAGCCAGTACTGAACGATTATTCTTTGGAAAGTTTTTGAATTTAATGACTGCAATAAAACATTAAGTGAAAAATATATTTTTAATGTGAAATATCTTCAAAATTGGTCAAAAGAGAAATCCCTTGGTGAAAAATAAATGTTAAATTAACGAAACCTATTCTAACAATATCGTTTATACCTTAGCGACCATGCCACCTCCGTGCCTTGGTACAGTATCGAGAAAAGAAGCGTCGTCGGTTCACGTATGTCGCGAGCTCAGATGGCGCTATTGTCGCGCCATGCATGCCGCAATAGGAATTAAATTGAGCCTCACGTACGGCCGTCACAAGGGCGAATGTGAACCTCAAAGAACAAGCGTCGCAACTCACAATTTCCATTCTTCACACGAGAAAAGGAAAACTATCAGCTCCCTTAATTATAACATTGAAATGACGGCTTCTTATGACAAGTTTAAATGGGCACTAATGAAGATGGGTGTTTCACTAAAAAATATTTCTATTTTGCAGTTATTTTGATATTAATCCCTCAAAATCTCTAAAATGAAGTTAAGACTCGACCTCAAAGATATAGGCATCTTGGCATAATAATCCAAATAATAGTGACGACGTTCGAGCGAACACAATTGCACGATAGTCTTAAGAGAAACATTAAGAAGCAACCTCTTCTGAATGACCGAGACATTTAATTTCCTTTGGTATGGCTAAGTCCATGACATATTTTTCATTCCTTCGTATACTTACGTTGCCGTAGGAGTGGAAGGTGAGGTACAGCTTGATGTTGCCATTGGAGGTCACGTAGTCGCGGAGAGCGGAGGTTTCAGGCTCAGAGAAGCCACTGGGACCGGCGTAAGTCTCGGAGCAAGGGCTGCTACTGGCACCGACCTCTGCGAATGCAAGGCTCCCCATTGCACAATGGCGTTGGCAATTGACATTTTGTCTAAATGAAATTGGCTTTTCTCTTTCGGTCTCTCTCTATCTCACTACAACACACACATGCACACACATTCACCCACACTATACACACATATACACACGCACAACATATACACACACATACACAACCGTATATACACACATAATACACACGTAACTCCTAATTTGGACACGGTCCTCAAAATAATTTCTACAAATATAAGATAAAGAAATCGACCCCTCTCTCACACAGTAACTTCAATCTTTGTCAACTTCGTTCCCAGTATGTCTAGCACTGGAAGGCGAAACGGGAGACGAATGCCGGTTGCCGCGCCGACACTTACCCATCCAGTGGAAGTCGAAGTTGCGGTTGGCATCAACGCCGTTCTTGGTGTCGGAGCCAGAGCAACGGGTGGTAACAGATCGTGTTTTGCGCCACAGGCGGTACTGAAACAAAACGTTTACCATCCACATTAACACGATGTCGTGTCCGTATTAAGTAAACCGTTTAAAGTCAACTACCGCAAGCCTTCACAAATATAATATGTCGAACAACAGAAACGCACTATACTCAGAATCAAGAGAGTAATGACAAATGACCATCACGGTCCTAACCCTGGAATGATGAAACAACATACAATCTCAATACTCACGGAGGTCTGAGAGTACTCATAGCCGTCGGGGTTGAGCAGGGGGACGATGTGCCAGTCGACGTTGGCGATGAGGTCGGCGTTGGAGGGGTTCTCCACCAGCTGCTGGAATGATGTACAGGGCCATGGCGGGCGCGATCCATTCGCGGCATGGATGCCGGCGTCCACGAGGACGACAGGGCGGTTGCCGTTGCCTGCGGGGGACACGTCGTCATCATCATCATCATCATCATCATCTTCAACAACGACACAATCATCACGGGTTAGGCTGTAAGCTTGTTTCGAAGAGATCTGACCATCTATATGTCTGCAGGTAACCCTACAATACACATGCCACAAACTGAGGGTTAGAAAATTATAATTTCTTCCAAAGAATGGAATCTTGTGCGGAAAGATAGGTGTTTTTTGAACGGCTTCCGTTTCTTCTTTCTAGGTCCAAATGATAACATTTAAAACACAATGAACAAGAAGAATAATAGTTATTAATTTATAAAATGCAATGACGTTTTACAATGTCTTGATGTGTTTCGTAAATAGTCTCTCACAATAAAAGTTCCATGTTAAACGAAGTTGAGAAACATACGCATCCGTTGTTCCCCCACCTTCAGGGGCCAATTAGGATTGCCAGATTTAATAAAAAACCAAGAGACCAACTGTCAAGGGGTCGCTAAATTGAACCTTGGGGAACCTCTAAATCACCTCTAAATTATAAATCATCATATTCCAAGTAAGGCTTTACCTCCGGTGGAGATCTTGATGAGGGGGATGGCACGGCCCCTCAGAGGAGGTACCAAGGCTGCCAACAGTGACAATGCTGGGGTAGGAAGGACGCCAGCTCCTGTAAGTAGGCCTGGATCTCGGCGTAGCGGTTGTACTTGGTGAAGGAGATGGCGCGGCCCATGCCGTCGGGGGTGGCCATCAGCTGACGCATCTTCTCAGCGTCGATGGTCCTGACACAACCAAATCGCATGTAAACTCTTTGTTTCTAAACTATTTGAGTTACGGCATTGTTGTTAAGGTTAGTCAGAGGTTGCAATAGCTTGCATCATCGTGACAAGCCACGCGTTGAATAGTGTTACTGGCGGTATGAGATGAAACAATCAGTAGCACACGCGCTCAGATTTCAATAGCAATGTCACTGTCGAAATCTGAAGCAAGGTGTTTGTCAAAGGAAAGAATGATTATAATCTTTCAAATAAGAATTATATGGCCAAATTGAAGTAAAAATGTCGATAAGCCAAACAATATCAACCTTAATTAATTCGTTTTCTAACCTTCCCTTAATAGTCCCTGTTGCTCTGTAAGTTCCAGAGCCACTTTCACTACCCCCTCTTCTGGTGGGGTGTTTAATTGCATGGAGGGAATATTTCATTCATACAATAGGCTTGCATTAGTCAATTAGTTCATTAGTCTCAATTGCGCCAACTACCATTACATCATTGCTTTCATACAATAGGGTTGCATTAAAGTAAACATGACTGACACTTTGCAGTTTTATGGAAATTCAGATTAATATATATGTTGTCTGTTAAGTAGTTTTGTCTATTACAGGCATCTTTTTCGACCACAATGGGACCATCTTCAGTGTACCTTCAATTACAATGAAGATGGCAGCATTGCTACCAAGGAAGTTTTCTATAATTCATACAATGAGACTTACATAGTCTTTTTTGAATGAAAACAACAAAAACCCTGTACTATTCACTATGCTATAAATATTTTAACAAGATGAAACTACTCTCAAGTATTGTCGCTTGAATTATCCTCCAGATCCTCATTCAATCAATTATCTTCATTATTAGTCTTATTATCGCCATTGTAGCCAAACGTGCGTAGAAATATGCGGAATGTGTTTTCTACTTTTTCTATGAGGTACGTTATGTTCAAGCGCGGGTACCGGGTTCGATTCTAACTCTATCCATGTGGAACTTGTGGTAGACACAGTGGAATCTCGGCATGCTTTCCCGGGTATCTCTCATACCTCTGCCTTTCAATCAATTAATTGTCCACCATCATTCAGCTCATTATCTCTATCATCTAGTAGAAAGGCCCGGAAACTAAAATGAATAACAATGAATTGAAGCAGTTAGGGGATGTCACGCGATTAGATCTTGCGAACCTAGTGCGTCATGTCTCTCTCAGAATCTGCAAGCTCCCCGACCGCACTGAAGTGAAATGGTCACCGGTTGCTTTCTACGACCCATAATATCGAAGTATAAAAGTAAAATCTAATCACTGTGTCGCACACTGGATCACCCATTATTCTATTCACAAAGATAACCAAGTAGCGTTGCTAATTGTAATCAGATGTTGATAAATTATTTATAGGAGCATATTTAAATTTTGTTGTTTGTGTAGTGGCTCTAAATACGAAAGCCGTAAAATAATAAATATGGACCTTATCCGATTAAGTGCCGATCCAGGTAGCATAAATTGCTAAGACAATAATGCCGTTTCGATCTCGGACCGAAGTATCGTGGATTCGAATCCCGCTTCGGATATGGCTGTGTGTGTGTTGTCTATGTGTAATGTGCTTATGTGTTCCTTGTTATAGGAGTCAGGACATAGGCAAAAGGCGTCAGGACCTAGGACATACAGGCAAAAACATTTCCAAATCATGATAGAAATGGAGTGTGCGGAAAAGCAATAAAAACTGAGCCCGCCCCCATTAGCGCCGACTCTGTAGCAACGGAAATAAAGTCGAGGTTAAAAACAGAAAATCCGATTAATTAAGTACGTGTTCCGTTGACACTTGTGCAAAAAACCCAGGTGAAGCGTTCTAATGATGTATTTGAATATTTTTTGGTATTGTAATGATCACTTTTCATTAAACGGTAGGACTTTTGCAAGCTATCTTGAATTGAGCATGTTCGGATTACAGAAATGTAGTTACCATAATACAACTATTTGAATGTATGATATCTGCCTTTTGATGCACTGTTTCATTACTTTTTTTTCCTTTTCCCTCTCGATTAAGACATCAAACCGGCCAGAACACTCATTAGGTATGATGTAGCATAAAATAGTTGGAAAACCCTACAAGCGAGTATTTTTGTAGAATACGACAACGTAAGCAAAACTTCGGTGGAATAATTTAACATTAAATTAAAATATCTTCATCTGGTTAAGTAGTTCATGTTCAGAAACAATATGTCATTGTAGATTTCTCACACCTGAGATTGAATGCAATCTCAGTTCGATAAGATAAGCAACCACTCGTTGAATGATAGTTTAGATATCACGGTAGTACTTCCACTCATGATACGTGTAATTGTTTCACATAATTTTGGTCTGCGTTTAACATTTCTTGGAAACAAAAAAAATTAATTGAGTTTTAATGAAGAAAATATCGACAATTTACTTCATTAAAGTCATACGTACCTACGAACTT
>JAHLJT010009419.1:18662190-18726584 GCA_031308135.1 Acheta domesticus | reverse complement strand
TGCAGTGCCTTGTGACCGGGAGCAGTGGCGAATTTCTGTGACGGAGACATCAAGCAGAGGGCTTGGGAGTTGCGGAAATCTGCCGGAAGCTACCTGGAGGTTACTGGAGAACGAGATCGACGTGTGAACGAACTCTGTGAACTTGACTGTTGGAACAAGAAATTTACTAAAGTATTTTGTTTGTGTGACGCCAGAATTTAGCTGTATCTGGTGATAAAGTGCTGAAAATCAGGTGAGCTTACTTCCCTTGTTTGCATGCAAATGTGTGTAGCTTACTATTCAGCTGGTTATTGCTATTGTATTGCATTGTTACTTGTAAAAACAAAATGTCAGGATTATCGAAAGATGTTTGTTAGAGCTCGCGAAGCACTAGGAATTGAGTCGCTCTGAATATGACCTTAAGGACGTCTTGAAATTGCAATTAAGAGTCATTCGGATTTCGATGAGGAATGGTTTCAAGGGAGTCTAGAGAGAATAGAATTAGCTAGAGTAGCAAAGAAAAGAAAGGGAAAAAGAGTTAGAATTAGCAAATTAGAAAAGAAAGGAAAAAGAGTTAGAATTAGCTAGGATTGAGGCTGAAGTGAGAATCAGAGAAGTTGAAACGGCTTCTAGAGATAGGGTCGGTTGCAGATGACAGTCATGTTACTGGACAGGATTAATAGATTTCACGAAAGTAGGCAATCCTTGTTTAAAACAAATGGGTAAATTTCAACCGGATGTGGAAGAAATTTATCTTTTCATCCAAAGATTTGAGCAGAATGCGAGAGCTGAAATCTTGATATAGGAAGATGGGCTCATTTCGTAACGTGTTTGATGCTCCTTCCGTGGCTGAATAGTTACTCGCGAAAATATGGATGGAGTTGCATCGTACGAACAGATAAAGAGTGGCTAATTAATAAGTATCAAGTGACGCCGGAAAAATTACGCCAACAATTTTTCGAAATCAAGAAACCCCGAACCAAACTTGGAAGGATATTTCTTATGAGCTCTACACGAAATTATCAGGTTGGGTTAAGGTATGCAGGTAGAGACATTAGATGAATGTTATCATTACTCGTGTCGGACAGAATGAAACGGATAGTTCCATACCAGGTAAGAGAGCAGCTTTGATGCAGTGGCCAAAATTTAAAAACCATAAAGAGTTTGCTGATATTTTGCAACAATTGATGATGCCAGGTCAGGTAGTGGGTTCAAAACTAGCGATCAGCTCATACGGAAAATAGAACAAAAAGAGGGCAAGCGAGTAATATTAACAAATGGTCGAAGAGCGGAACAAATAATTCTGAAAAAGGGTAAATTTGAAATTAAAAGAAAATAGAGGTTCTCGGGAAATAAAATCATCGCTACACAGATTAATAAAATTGTTCCTCTTCCTGCTGATGCCGAGAAAAGAAGGGCATTTACCTGTTATTATTGTGGATCAGTAGGGCATATTAAAGGCACTGTCCTAAATACAAAAGTGAAGTAGATTCTGGAAAATATGAAAGGGTTCAGGAAGTAGAGGTGCAACCTGTCTTAGAAGTGAACAAGGTAGGACTAGAAATTCAAAATCCAGGACTAGGGAAAAGAAATTGTCAATTTGATATGAATGATAGCGTACAGCAACAACTTAATTAACGGTTATTCTATTAAGGTTCTCCGCGATAGTGGGGCTAGTATTGACGTGATTTCCAGGAGTATGTAGATAGAAGTCACTTAACGGGGGAGTCTGTTGGTAAAAAACCCTCTAGCAGAGGAACCGGTTTTCTTGCCTGTGGCCAGAAGTTGAAATTGTCGGATCATTTGGAAAAATTTTCGGCAGAGCTGAGTGGTTCCTGATAGCCATGAAGTCAATAAATATTTGCTTGGGAATGAAACAGCTAGGAAAATCGATTAATTAAATGACAAAAGACTTATTGAAGGAAATGTTTTCACTTCTGAAAATAAAGATGAAATTGAACATGTAGTGAATGAGGTTTAAAACGAGGGCGCTAGATTAAAAGAGGAGAGAGAAAAAGAACGAGAGCAAGAATTGTTAATTGTGGAGCAGCATGAAAGAGAGTGGATTCTCAGGAACAGGAAGACATTGATAGGAATTCGGGAATCTGAAAATGAATCAGATGAGGTAGGAGAACAACCATTGCATTGTAAAATAGCATGTTTTACTAAAGAGAAAATCATGAGGCTCAGGAAGGAGATATTAAATTGAAAGAACAAATAGATAAAATACACAAAAGGGAAACGTGATGATAGATTTATAATAAGGCAAGGTGTTGTTATATAAGGCACCTAACAATGATTCGGAAGGGTTAATAGTTGTGCCAGAGAGCTTGCGAAATATCTATTGTCTTTATTCATGATCATGCAGTGGCGCATTTGGGAATTTATAAGACACGGAAAGCTTTGGAAAAGTATTTCTATGGCCCAATTTCAAAAATGATGTAACGAAATTTGTGCGATCTTGTGATCGATGTCAACGAGTGGGGTTATGGGACAGACAAGGGAAAAGCACCGCTAGTCTCGTTCCCACTGTAACGGATGTTTTCGAGAAGGTGTGCATAGACACTGTAGGACCGTTTCCAGTCACTACAAATGATAATAGATATATTCTGACTCTGATTGCGAAAGTCTAAGTATCCAGAGGCTGTTCCATTAAAAGACATACAGTCAGAAACTATTGTACACGCTTTATTAGAAATATTCTCCAGAATCGGATTCCGAAAGTGGTGCAATCTGATCAAGCAGGTCATTTGTCAGCAATTTAACAAGTGAGTTTTTGGAAGAAATGGAATTCGAGTAGTGCATAGTTCAGTGTATCACCCCCAAACAAATTCAGTAGAACGCTGGCATAGAAGCTTAAAGAAGGTGTTACGACCGTGTGTCACGAACAACAAGAGAGTTGGGATCGCTTCCTTACCGGGTGTCCTACTAGCATTTCGAACAGCTGTTCATGAAACTACGGGATTTTTCTCATCCGAACTAGTTTACGGTCGGGAAATTTGAACTCCTCTGACATTATTGAAGGAACAATGGCTAGGACAGAAAATGACAGATTCATCAGAAATACCTGTAACTGAATATGTATTTAACATAATAAATCGGTTGCGTAGATGCAGAGATCTGCGATCGAAAATACCGAGAAAGCTAAATTAAAGGTAAACGGTATTATGACAAAAACGTTAGAGTCCGAAATTACAAACCGGAGATAAGGTACTTATTCTGTCAGATTGGGAGGAAGTAAATTAGGAGTAAAATGGAAGGGGCCAGGTGAAATTATAGAACAAATCTCACCAACCAATTATTGGCGTTAAATTCCATGACACTAATAATCAACAAGTGTATCATCATAATTTGTTTAAAACCTTACTACGAAAGAATAGAAGGTTTGAACAATGTAGATTTTATTAAGCAGTATTGATGAAGAGGTGAGTGATGATGAAATCCATGAAATAGAAGAGAAGGTGAATCCGGAGTGGATTAAAGAAAAGCAAGTTAGAGGAAAGGGTAAATAGTGAGCAGGTTGCCCAAATAGTGTCATTACTAGCAGAGTTTAAAAATGTATTTTTACAAAACCCGGGAAAACTGATGAAGTAATTCATGACATCCAACTAACTGAGGAACCCTCCTTTAAAACAAAATGCTATCGTTTCTCTCCTAGGCAAAGAGAAATAGTACAGAAGGAGATAAAAAGATGTTAGAATGGGAGTTATCAAAGAGGGGGTTTCAGATGTGTTATCTCCCATGATTTTGGTTGAGGCGCCAAATAGAGAACCTAGACTCTGTGTAGATTACCGGCAGCTGAATTCTATTACGAAACCATGCATGGAGCCGATGCCTCATATTGAGGACAGGATCAACGAAGTCGCTAGTGCCAAATTATTACTCTATTTGATCTTTCAAAGGGCTATTGGCAGATTGGCATGTCTCCGAACGCACAAAGGTATGCTGCTTTTGTGACGCCAAATGGAACTTACCCTCCTTTAAGAATGCCATTCGGTTGCGAAATGCACCTTATGAATTTTGCACACTTATGCGGCATGTGTTTGAAGGTCTTACGTGTGTCGTTACCTATTTAGATGATATTGCGGTAATATCACCCACCTGGGAAGCTCATTTAAGAGATATTCGCCAAGTGTTGGAGCGGGTAGATCGGTTTGGTCTTACGATCAAACCAAACAAATGCAAAATTGCGCAGGACCGGGTCTGTTATTTGGGACATATGGTAGGACGGGGATGTCTTAGTCCGGTTCAGTCAAAGGTAAGGCTATTTCTGAATATCCTACACCTAGAAATAAAACTGAAATTAGAAGATTTTGTGGACTGATATCTTATACGCGCGATACATTCCCAACATGGCGGTCATAGCAGCTCCGCTGACTGATTGACAAAGGGAAAACCTAGAAAGGGAATCATAACTTGGAATGAGAGTTGTCAGAAAGCATTGATCAATAAAGAATATTTTAGTATCTGCTCCAGTATAGAAGTTCCAGAGCCGATTCCGAATTTATCATGCATACAGATGCTTCGGACTCAGGTGTCGGTGTCGTGTTGAACCAATTAAACAGTGCTAATGAAGAACATCCAGTTATCTATCTTAGTAGGAAATTTAGAGGAGCGGAATCTCATTATTCTGTGATTGAAAAAGAATGTTATGCTCTAGTCTGGGGAATCAAAAAGTTAAGGTACTATTTAGATAATTGCAAACCATTCACCATTGTTACTGACAATAATCCTCTTAGCTATCTTCATTCCAAATCACCTACAAATTCGCGAATCATGAGATGGATATTGTTCCTTCAACAGTTCAATTTCAAAATAAAACATCGGAAAGGGAAGGACAATGTAAATGCTGATGCTCTCAGCAGAATGTATCAGAAATCAGCTGATTAGTGGTGTACATACGTGTGCAAACAAGTATCCTGGAAGTGAGACTCTAGGTCACTAACGTACATTGAGATAATTCCTATACGGTTCATGAAAATGAAGCGTACGATTGAAAGTTGTGGATGTGTGTACTCAATGTAAATTAAGAATTCTTATGTTATGTGTATTTCTATTTTTCAGTAATTCAATGTTCTGTGTAAATTAAGAATTCTTATGTTATGTGTATTTCTATTTCTCAGTAATTCAATGTTCTGTGTAAATTAAGAATTCTTATGTTATGCGTATTTCTATTTTTCAGTAATTCAAGTGTTCTGTGTAAATTAAGAATTATTATATGTTATGTGTATTTCTATTTTCATCAATTCAATGTTCTGTGTAAATTAAGTGTTCTTGTATGTTATGGGTGAATTCTAGTTTCAGTATTTGAAGTGTCTTCTAGGTAAATGTCGTATCTGTATTTATGTGTATGATCCAATTTCAATAATTGTATGTACGTAAGTGTCACTATGTACGTCATGTATGGGTAGTGTTTGTTACTTAATGTGCTTAGCGAACTGCCAGGCCCATCTTACGAACCGAGGAGGGGAGGGTTTTATAACGACCCTTCTCGGGGGCGAGTGTCGAGGCGTTCCCACGAGGTGGGAGGGCCGAGCGCCCCGGAGAGGGGAGCCCGCATGTGGTTGACATTTGGCAGGCTACGTCCCGGGGTCAGTCGAAGGGGCGGTTTCCTGGAATGTCATTTTTTTTGGAAGCGAGCGGAGGGGGAGAACTGGTGGAAGCGAGGAGTGTCGAGGAGAGTAGTCTTAGAAAAGAAATGTAACAGGAAGGTTGCGACGTTTGTACGCTTCCTCTCCGATTTAGGGAAATTTATACTTAATAAATTAATTAGTAAAGTAATCTGTGTTTGCTTCATGAAGAGCAGGAGAAACCCTAACAGAAGATATTTCTATTCATAAATTTTTGTAACAATCACTTTGGAGAATTGAATTGCACTATAATATAAACTCTTGGTACCTGCAAGAATACTTTGTTGGATGTATGAATAACGACTTGTTAGAAAGTGTATTTCATGGGTTGGAAGGGAGCAGTGTCACAAGTGAAAATTGCATCTTCACGGATGAAGATTTACATCCTTCAGTGTTGACATAAATGTACCAAACTCCCGGGACGACGGCATGTAGTCTTTGAAAGAGACATTGATACCCTTCAAGAGTTTACATGGAAGAGTTTTTCCTAATATAACCGTGGTAACGTAACCCTTGTCTTCCTATTTTTTTCGTGTTTCATAAAAAACAGAAAATCATCAAATAATTGATGAAATTGTCACTAGGCAAGAATTAAACGTTTAAGGGTTTAATTCTGGGGTAAGGGAGTGAAAGAAAATGGCATTAGAAAGTCAGGGGTTCAGGAATGTCTTTGTAAGTTTAGTGTTAAAAAATAAACAACAAAGTACAAGTGTAGATGGAGTTTATTGTTGTTGGAAGCCGTTTGCACGAGTGCACTAGAAGGGGAGGCGCCTAGAGGGCTGCGATGTGCTCTCCGTAGACGCGCACGGCGGGCCAGAAGGTGCTGACGGTGCGCGAGATGGCGGAGGCGGGCAGGTCGAAGCCGTAGATGCCTCCGCCGGGCAGCTCGATGGTGTAGGACAGATCCACGCCGCCCACGCCCTTCACCCAGTCGTCGCTGCCACCAGCAGCCGCGTCTGGAAAAGAAGCAACCAAGTTAAGAACTCATAATCAAACCAACATGGACCTACGGTATTGAATTGTGGGGGATGTTCCAGTAAAGCGAATCTAGAAATTCTAAAAAGATTCGAAGCTAAAACATTACGTAAACTATGCAACGCACCGTGGTACATGACAAATAAGACGATATACAGTGACATCGACATCATCCTGCTAGAAGAAATTATCACCATGAAGAGCCAAGCTTACCAGAAGAGATTGTACGAGCATCCAAATTACATTTCAACAAATCTGTTAGACAACAGTGAGCATGTATATAGACTGAAACGAGAGAATATTTTAGATTTGCCATACCGATTTCTTAAACGAAAACTTAAATGTCACAAAATTCACGTCAGAAATGTATTTATTAGACACCATTTACTTATTGTTCTAAAAAGAACAATTATGCAGAAAATAAATTTTTTTTAAAAAAGTAAAGAACTCGTAGAATCACAAGCGCCAACCAAACCCCAGAACTGATGATATTAAGCTGGGGTTTCGCATTCACATCTTGAGGAAAACCCCAAAAGAAAGATCAAAACGTTTGGGCAGTAGTCTGCGACTCAGCGTATCCCGGACTGCAAAGAGTGTCAACCACGAATGAAATACTGTGCCCATTCCAAGCCTAAAAAAAACCCTGATTCGTAAATCAGGAAATTAAAAACTATGAGCATTTTTGTAAATGTACACTCATTGAAAGCAGGAGACTTTTCATTGCTGTCATGTTGTGTAGCACTATGAGGACTACCAGGCGTCGTTCACCTTAAAATTTACAACGTAATATTTGTAATTCTTTAAAAGCCTTTGGGGAACTGTAAAGAACATAACAGTTTAATTTGTACGATTGTAACCACACATGATAACAATATACAGAAGAAAAGGTGAAGAAATAAGAAGCGAGAAAAGAAATATTAATAGAAGAATAAGAAAAAAGGAATACCAGATATTAGTTTTGAAGAAAGGAGTAACGGGATTGAAATACAGAAATTTGAAATAAAATCAATTGATGGAGAAGAGCATCAAATTTGGGCTCATGGAGACGGCTACAATTGTTATCAAATCATTAATTATAGCATTTAAAGATCGGTATTTTGTTACTTAGCAAATCTGTTTGCGAAAGGTATACCACAAACGTCTGAATGACCTCAGGAGCTCTACACTCAGATTAAAACAGCGTTTCTCTTCAGGGTCCCGAGCTGGCAGGGGAGGGGGCACCGTTAGACAATCGCGGGCTTCGTTACAACTTAATTTTTTGGTATTGAAGCTCCCGTTTGGATCAGCGTTCTCCTCTCTTCCCAGCTTGTGACCTTGAAGGGACACTGTTTTAATCGAAGTTTATACTTCGGTTTTTCTTTCTTGGCGCATGGGGGGGTGTCATCAAAATGGAATATCTCACGGTATTTCGCGTCGTTCTCGGTTGTGCCGCTAGGAGTCGCACGGTCGCGACTGTGTCGAGAAGTGCTGGCGATCATGAGAAATCTAGCGGTACGGCCGAGAACGACACGAAATACCGTGAGATATTCCATTTTGATGACACCCCCCCCACGCGCCAAGAAGGAAAAACCGAAGTATTGGCCTGCTCAACTGGCCAAACTGGGCGCTTGCGGCGACTCGCTCCTGGGCTCTGAGCTGACCGGGAGTCACCACGTGACGAGCGGGTAATTGTGATGAGGGGCGAAGAGAGTGCAATCGACTGACCTTTAGGAGATCTCTTTCTAGGGCACTTTCATGTAAATTCTGAGTGCTGATTAACCCTCTTGCCAAGAGATCCACCTCCACAGTGCCCCCCTACTCGAAGGTAGTCCCGTAAAATGGTTTTAAAAAACCGCACAATTAGAAAATAACAAACATTTCGATGCAAACACTTCTCGTTTTCGAGTTAAAAAACATTCTAGAATCATTTGAACATTCTTCAACTGTTTACAAGAGGAAATTAGTATAATCGGAATCTTTGTATGGTACATACTGTTCTTGTATCATGACCCACCCATAAAAAACATTTCGAAAACATGAAAACGCCTGTGCCAAATATGACGGAGGAGAAAGTTTCCCCTTCGAATGGCCCTTTCGCGTTTACTTACTGTTTGACGGATAAGAAAAATCATCAGACCTGGTTTCTCATACCTCCAAATCCGAGACTTAGAAATCGGTATCCTCTCTACTCCCTTCTCGAATAGCACGTTGAAGTATCCTAAGTTACTAAATCAATTGGTCTCGATTGAGTTTCCCCCAACGATATTAAACTGTGCTATTTGTCTTGCTTGTCCGTCAGTCTTTGTTATGTATTTTGTGTATTCAACCAACATCTGAAACAGCCGTACGGCTGAACGATATAAACCCGAGCTCTCAATAAAGTTGCTTGTACTATTTAAAAAAAGGACCTGGCGCTCCGCTTCCCACGGGTGTTCCCAGAGGCATGCGCATGCGCGTTGAATACTCACAGAGAACGTTGGTGGAGGATCCCACGGCGTAGGAGCTGCCTCCAGCCGCCACCTGCGCGGCGTTGGCCTTGCGAGCCAGGTCGTCCTGCGGGCGGACACAAGCGTTCAATCAAAACTGCTCTAAGGTCCGATTAAATTAAGAAGGTAATTGACATTTGTGAGTGGAGGGGAGCGACGTTGCCAGGTCGCAAACCACTGAGCACGTGTTACCGGGACACGAAAACAAACACTTCAAAAAGTACGTGTAAAAGTGTGAAAAATACGACAAAAACCTAACCTCAACGCAACTCATCATAACACAGTACACATTGCGCGCGCAGCACAGGCAGAAACGCGGGCGGCGCGGCGGCAGGGAAGTCGCTGTGCGATGCTCAAATGTTCCCCGTGTTCGGCAGTGGCAACTGAGCGACCTGACACGTCACGTTTTGTCTCTCTGGTTGGCAGCTGCCATGGAAACGGGAGAGGCGTCCTGACGTCACACAGAACTGTCAATCACCTTCTTTATTTAATTGGACCTTAGCACTGAACTTTAGCACGTGGGAGCTTGTCAATGGTACTTCGAATAACTAAGACATGTGAGACATCCGCGTAAAGCTTAGTCACGTAATTAACCACTTTGCAATTATCAACCACTCTCAACAATGTTTCACTACATTGTCCATGTACTTCAATACAGATGCAACCCGAAATAATGAATTTGTAGTGTTGTACAAAACAGTTTAAAAACAGAACTCCTGTAAACTCTTTTAATTGTGCTGCTACTTCATCCGTCAATTATTGAACTCCTTATTCTACTTCAGAATAATTATCACCAAAACCTTAAAAGTATTGTCTGGCAATTTTTTACTTGTGAGAGTATTTCGGCTTAATAACGATATATATTTATTTTCTTCTTTAAATTATTATTTTTCATGTTGTATTTAAGGTACCTTGTGTAGGGAAGCTACACTAACATCCAATTTATATCATAGTCACGAAAATTGACAATGTTCTTAGCACAAGAGCAGACAAATATCAGTGTCGGTTGTTTTCGAGAAACTTTACTTGACATTTTTTAAAGCACATGTACTCATAAATATAATAATGTGAACAATTTGCCGTTAGTGTAAATATTAACGACGTGAGAGACAAGTCAAAAAAATTGCATTTTTGCAATTTTTGAAAAAACAAAAGGATACAGCAATATGGCGGATATGTTATCTGATAGGGTACATTTAGTACTATCCCTACCAAAAGTTTAAAGAAAAAATATGGAGCCGTTTCTGAGAAAATCTAGTTTTTGTAATTTTTTAAAATTACACATATTGCACGCAATATTGCGCGAAAACTACTAAAATTTTCAAAAGAATGTACATGACCTTGAACAAAGAACTCACTTTGAAGAGCACATTTTATTTGAAGGAAAAATCTCTATCTTCAATTTTGTAGTTGGAGAAAGACGCCGAAAAAAATTCAAACTTTCAGACTTTTCGAAAATTCAGAGTCGGACCTATGCCATGAAAATCGGACCTATGCCATGTTAATATGTGTATGCTCTATTTATACGAGAAATTTAAAGAAAAAATTTGGAGCCGTTTTTGAGAAATTTTTGAAAATCCCCGGGGGGCTACATGTAAAGTACCCCCAAATTTTACAGACTCTTTTTAAAAATCTCAAAGCTTTGACTAGAATCAGATAGACCCGGGAATGTCCATTTTGGAAGAAATCTAACGTATGGTTTAGGCGCTAGCAGTGTTCACAGATGGACAGACGGACGTTTTTCTTTCCATTGGTGTTTTGGTATCAAGGACCTAGAAAACAGGGTTTCTGGCTACACCACGTGTTAGGGGATTTTTTTCTTAATTTAGCAACTGGTTTTATCCACTTTTTCGTTATCACGGCCCGGCAATGAATTTTTTTCCGCCGAAAAATGGTAATTTTTTCGCGCAGCATTACATGACTTTCCCTATACTACGTATATCACTTCATGTATACTTACGTATACGGGAAAGTAAAAATAATGAAAATGGCAAAAAAATGTAGTTTGTGAGGTGATAGATGGCAGCTGGGAAGGAAGAGTATGTGGCAATTCCGAATAGCTAGCGAAGACTCAAGGAAATATAAAACTAACACGGGAAAGTCTGTGCCATTCTGTAGCACCACTAGTTATTAATAAATTTCAAAATTGCTTACATGATTGAAACTATGGTAGTCCTGTTTATATATCGTTTCCACGATATTATCAATTTTCCAATTTTTACTACTATACTACTCTAAGGGAATTCTAAAGTATGGGCATTGCGCATTTTCAAGTAAAGTAGGGCAAAGTTGCGGATTGTACTCACCAGGGCGCGCCAGTCAGAGGGCAGAGAGTTGGTGTAGCCCCATGGGTACAGCAAGTACTGAAACGGAAAACGACCCGCGTAATGCATTCAAGAGCTGCAGATAGAAATATGTGGGAGGCGAGAAGGGCACTTAAGTCATGAAATGTAATGTGCGTAGAACAAAGTACTTTTAGTTCTCTGGTTATTACATTGGTTTCAACTTACTTATTTAGTTATTTTGCTTTTAATTAAATGTGAGTCGTCACATTAAAACTTTGGTTGAAATATACACAAGGGAATTTTTGAATTTATTGACGTGTAATAAGAATACATTTAATGCATTTAAGGATGATCAGTGAACTGTTTTTGTATTCAGTTGTTCGAACAATCGGTTCGATGGGTAGACGATTTCTGAAAATTTCCTCGAATTTTCCTGATTTACTGCTGACTATTAATTCACTTTCACAATAATTACTCAGTAACATCAGTACTCAGCATCGCTCATCCATTCGCTTCATATTTTTTTGCCAGTCTTTGGCGTCCTGTCTAGCCAGTAATGAACGATTATTCTTTGGAAAGTTTTTGAATTTAATGACTGCAATAAAACATTAAGTGAAAAATATATTTTTAATGTGAAATATCTTCAAAATTGGTCAAAAGAGAAATCCCTTGGTGAAAAATAAATAAATGTTAAATTAACGAAAACCTATTCTAACAATATCGTTTATACCTTAGCGACCATGCCACCTCCGTGCCTTTGGTACAGTATCGAGAAAAGAAGCCATCGTCGGTTCACGTATGTCGCAAGCTCAGATGGCACTATTGTCGCGCCATGCATGCCGCAATAGGAATTAAATTGAGCCTCACGTACGGCGTTCACAAGGGCGTACGTGAACCTCAAAGATCAATAATCGCAACTCACAATTTCCATTCTTCACACGAGGAAAGGAAAATTATCAGCTCCCTTAATTATAACATTGAAATGACGGCTTCTTATGACAAGTTTAAATGAGCGCTAATGAAGATGGGTGTTTCACCAAAAAATATTTCTATCTTGCAGTTATTTCGATATTAATCCCTCAAAATCTCTAAAAATGAAGTTAAGACTCGACCTCAAAGATATAGGCATCTTGGCATAATAAACCAAATAATAGTGACGACGTTCTAGCGAACACAATTGCACAATTAGTCTTAAGAGAAACATTAAGAAGCAACCTCTTCTGAATGACCGAGACATTTAATTTCCTTTGGTATGGCTAAGTCCATGACATATTTTTCATTCATTACTTATATACTTATATACTTATATACTTATTACTTATTACTTATATACTTACGTTGCCGTAGGAGTGGAAGGTGAGGTACAGCTTGATGTTGCGATTGGAGGTCACGTAGTCGCGGAGAGCGGAGGTTTCAGGCTCAGAGAAGCCACTGGGACCGGCGTAAGTCTCGGAGCAAGGGCTGCTGCTGGCACCGACCTCTGCGAATGCAAAGCATCCCCATTGCACAATGGCGTTGGCAATTGACATTTTGTCTAAGTGAAATTGGCCTCTCTCTTTCGGTCTCTCTCTATCTCACTAACACACACATGCACACACATTCACCCACATATACACACACATACACACCCGTATATACACACATAATACACACGTGACTCCTAATTTGGACACGGTCTCAAAATAAATTTGTACAAATATAAGATAAAAGAAATCGACCCCTCTCTCACACAGTAACTTCAATCTTTGTCAACTTCGTTCCCAGTATGTCTAGCACTGGAAGGCGAAGCGGGAGACGAATGCCGGTTGCCGCGCCGACACTTACCCATCCAGTGGAAGTCGAAGTTGCGGTTGGCATCAACGCCGTTCTTGGTGTCGGAGCCAGAGCAACGGGTGGTAACAGATCGTGTTTTGCGCCACAGGCGGTACTGAAACAAAACGTTTACCATCCACATTAACACGATGTCGTGTCCGTATTAAGTAACCGTATAAAGTCAACTACCGCAAGCCTTCACAAATATAATATGTCGAACAACAGAAACGTACTACTACACAGAATCAAGAGAGTAATGACAAATGACCATCACGGTCCTAAGCCTGGAATGATTAAACAAACATACAAATCTCAATACTCACGGAGGTCTGAGAGTACTCATAGCCGTCGGGGTTGAGCAGGGGGACGATGTGCCAGTCGACGTTGGCGATGAGGTCGGCATTGGAGGGGTTCTCCACCAGCTGCTGGATGATGTACAGGGCCATGGCGGGCGCGATCCATTCGCGGGCATGGATGCCGGCGTCCACGAGGACGACAGGGCGGTTGCCGTTGCCTGAGGGGATACGTCATCATCATCATCATCATCATCATCATCTTCAACTACGACACAATCATCACGGGTTAGGCTGTAAGCTTGTTTCGAAGAGATCTGACCATCTATATGTCTGCAGGTAACCCTACAATACACATGCCACAAACTGAGGGTTAGAAAATTATAATTTCTTCCAAAGAATGGAATCTTGTGCGGAAAGATAGGTGTTTTTTGAACGGCTTCCGTTTCTTCTTTCTAGGTCCAAATGATAACATTTAAAACACAAATGCACAAGAAAGAATAATAATTATTAATTTATAAAATGTAATGACGTTTTGCAATGTCTTGGTGTGTTTCGTAAATAGTCTCTCACTATAAAAGTTCCATGTTAAACGAAGTTTGAGAAACATACGCATCCGTTGTTCCCCCACCTCCAAGGCACCAATTAGGATTGCCAGATTTAATAAAAATCAAGGAGACCAACTGTCAAGGGGTCACTAAATTGAACCTTGGGGAACCTCTAAATCACCTCTTAAATTATAAATCATCATATTCCAAGTAAAGGCTTTACCTCCGGTGGAGATCTTGATGAGGGGATGGCACGGCCCTCAGAGGAGGTACCAAGGCTGCCAACAGTGACAATGCTGGGATAGGAAGACGCCAGCTCCTGCAAGTAGGCCTGGATCTCGGCGTAGCGGTTGTACTTGGTGAAGGAGATGGCGCGGCCCATGCCGTCGGGGGTGGCCATTAGCTGACGCATCTTCTCAGCGTCGATGGTCCTGACACAACCAAATCGCATGTAAACTCTTTGTTTCTAAACTATTTGAGTTACGGCATTGTTGTTAAGGTTAGTCAGAGGTTGCAATAGCTTGCATCATCGTGACAAGCCACGCGTTGAATAGTGTTACTGGCGGTATGAGATGAAACAATCAGTAGCACACGCGCTCAGATTTCAATAGCAATGTCACTGTCGAAATCTGAAGCAAGGTGTTTGTCAAAGGAAAAGAATGATTATAATCTTTCAAATAAGAATTATATGGCCAAATTGAAGTAAAAATGTCGATAAGCCAAACAATATCAACCTTAATTAATTCGTTTTCTAACCTTCCCTTAATAGTCCCTGTTGCTCTGTAAGTTCCAGAGCCACTTTCACTACCCCCTCTTCTGGTGGGGTGTTTAATTGCATGGAGGGAATATTTCATTCATACAATAGGCTTGCATTAGTCAATTAGTTCATTAGTCTCAATTGCGCCAACTACCATTACATCATTGCTTTCATACAATAGGGTTGCATTAAAGTAAACATGACTGACACTTTTGCAGTTTTATGGAAATTAAGATTAAATTATATATGTTGTCTGTTAAGTAGTTTTGTCTATTACAGGCATCTTTTTTCGACCACAATGGGACCATCTTCAGTGTACCTTCAATTACAATGAAGATGGCAGCATTGCTACCAAGGAAGTTTTCTATAATTCATACAATGAGACTTACATAGTCTTTTTTGAATGAAAACAACAAAAACCCTGTACTATTCACTATGCTATAAATATTTTAACAAGATGAAACTACTCTCAAGTATTGTCGCTTGAATTATCCTCCAGATCCTCATTCAATCAATTATCTTCATTATTAGTCTTATTATCGCCATTGTAGCCAAACGTGCGTAGAAATATGCGGAATGTGTTTTCTACTTTTTCTATGAGGTACGTTATGTTCAAGCGCGGGTCCCGGGTTCGATTCTAACTCTATCCATGTGGAACTTGTGGTAGACACAGTGGAATCTCGGCATGCTTTCCCGGGTTTCTCTCATACCTCTGCCTTTCAATCAATTAATTGTCCACCATCATTCAGCTCATTATCTCTATCATCTAGTAGAAAGGCCCGGAAACTAAAATGAATAACAATGAATTGAAGCAGTTAGGGGATGTCACGCGATTAGATCTTGCGAAACCTAGTGCGTCATGTCTCTCTCAGGATCTGCAAGCTCCCCGACCGCACTGAAGTGAAATGGTCACCGGTTGCTTTCTACGACCCATAATATCGAAGTATAAAAGTAAAATCTAATCACTGTGTCGCACACTGGATCACCCATTATTCTATTCACAAAGATAACCAAGTAGCGTTGCTAATTGTAATCAGATGTTGATAAATTATTTATAGGAGCATATTTAAATTTTGTTGTTTGTGTAGTGGCTCTAAATACGAAAGCCGTAAAATAATAATATGGACCTTATCCGATTAAGTGCCGATCCAGGTAGCATAAATTGCTAAGACAATAATGCCGTTTCGATCTCGGACCGAAGTATCGTGGATTCGAATCCCGCTTCGGATATGGCTGTGTGTGTGTTGTCTATGTGTAATGTGCTTATGTGTTCCTTGTTATAGGCGTCAGGACATAGGCAAAAGGCGTCAGGACCTAGGACATACAGGCAAAAACATTTCCAAATCATGATAAAAATGGAGTGTGCGGAAAAGCAATAAAAACTGAGCCCGCCCCCATTAGCGCCGACTCTGTAGCAACGGAAATAAAGGCGAGGTTAAAAACAGAAAATCCGATTAAATTAAGTACGTGTTCCGTTGACACTTGTGCAAAAAACCCAGGTGAAGCGTTCTAATGATGTATTTAAATATTTTTTGGTATTGTAATGATCACTTTTCATTAAACCGGTAGGACTTTTGCAAGCTATCTTGAATTGAGCATGTTCGGATTACAGAAATGTAGTTACCATAATACAACTATTTGAATGTGTGAGATCTGCCTTTTGATGCACTGTTTCATTACTTTTTATTCCTTTTCCCTCTCGATTAAGACATCAAACCGGCCAGAACACTCATTAGGTATGATGTAGCATAAAATAGTTGGAAAACCCTACAAGCGAGTATTTTTGTAGAATACGACAACGTAAGCAAAACTTCGGTGGAATAATTTAACATTAAATTAAAATATCTTCATCTGGTTAAGTAGTTCATGTTCAGAAACAATAGGTCATTGTAGATTTCTCACACCTGAGATTGAATGCAATCTCAGTTCGATAAGATAAGTAACCACTCGTTCAGTGATAGTTTAGATATCACGGTAGTACTTCCACTCATGATACGTGTAATATGTTTCACATAAATTTTGGTCTGCGTTTAACATTTCTTGGAAACAAAAAAAAATAATTGAGTTTTAATGATGAAAATATCGACAATTTACTTTCATTAAAGTCATACGTACCTACGAACTTTCCGTGAAAAAGTATGAAACCGAGAATGTGAAGTCTCAAGATTTACGAAACTTGTCATGAGTGGTTTAAAGTAGATCACAGATGCGAATGTTAATGACCTTAACAAGATATTTTTTGCTCCCCTTTTGAAAGGAAAAGCAACTCTATGAAACGAGTTCGAAAGCATTATTCACGGTATCTGTATTGCTCTATTGCATACTTCTTCGTAACAAAGAGGTGTAGGTATTGTGAATAAATCCCAAAACATTTTTAACTAAGAAAAACGATTTCTCTTCTGAGACCTCCTAACATAACATTGACATGTGTGATGGGCGCCATTGTCGGTTTCCAGACCTGAAGAGACTGGGATGACTTTCGCCTTAGAGCCTTCTCCGTTCCTGGGGGAATGTATCATTTTTGTCATGTATCAGTGGTGGTTTGCATTTGCACTTCACTGGACGGGTGGATGTTGATAACATAGGCACACACAACAACAAGTTGTCAGTCCCAAAAACTTGGCACATGTTTCTTTATGTATGTCGACACGCTGAATCCGAATGCGAGGTCAGAATTCCGCCATCACCCTCCAGTTTTGTTTTAAATCGCTAAAAAACCATCGTGAAATATCGTAAATTGAAAATTCACGGCGTTTTTTGCGATTTAAAAAAAGCAACTAAAAGGTGGTGGCACAATTCTGGCTTCGGATTTGGATTCATGCGTCGACATACATATTTAAATATGTGTCATGTCTTTGGGTCTGACAACTGTTTTTTTTATTTTGTGTGCCTGTGTAATTAGAAAGGCATGATATGAGGGATAAATCATTTTTGTTTTCATGCTGTTTTGAATCGGATATGAGGCATGAGGTGCAAACCATATCACAACCTAATGGTGACAACACTCTGCCTTTCGCGGGACTCAAACACGCAACCTTCTCTTCCGCCTACTTCGACATTACACTTGAGTCATTGAAGTGAGTGAAGAAAGTGTATCCCGTCTAAGCAGTTTTACCTGGTCGCGAAATGTGAAAGAACAAAACTAGAGATGTAGAAGGAGACTCACATCTGGACGTCATTGACGAGAGTCTCCCACTGGATGCCTTCGCGCTGCAGCTGGTCCAGGAAGGTCTCCTGGCGCTCGGGGGCTCACCATGACGTCGCTGTTGGACCAGAAGTCCAGCGCAGGGTCATGCTGCATGCCACGCACCCATTCGAACTGCGGAAAGCACAAACGCACCATGCACAATCACCCCTTTCCTCTCGTTGCTCAGAAACCCTTATAACGTATTGGTCACGAAAGTCATAGACAAATCCAAGAACGGACATATTATGGTCTATTACGTATTATATTATGGTTTTATAATTTGTGTTATAAAATCGGATTTGGGGAAAAAAGCTAAATTGTGCTTGAAAGTGGCAGATCATAATGTTTTTCTTAAAATCTTTGAAAGCAAATGTTATTTTTTTCGATGGAACATTAAGAGCAGAAGAGGAGATAAATTAAATAAAAGATCCATTGAATTAAAACCAAAACTAAACCCTTTGTTTGGTCAGACTCCGATAATAGTTATTCAGAAGATATACATTGGAAGTGTGTTTGTTCTTTTCATTTACAACGGTAGTTGTTGTACATAGCGAAACATTTGTTTAGCCAACAGATATCGCATTGGATTATTTACGTTAAATAAATTATTCATACAATAATTAAAAGATGAAAAGACGAGAAATGATTGCAACAAAGAAGTAGTAAACTTTGCGTCCATCGAATGGTCATCTTTAAGATTTTCAGACAACAAAAAATACATCGCATTCCACTATCCAAATATTAGTGTAAACTGGCAAGTTGCTGTGAAATTCGATCTTTTCATATATTGGTCGCTGTTCGTGGCCTGGAGGAAGAGAACATCACGGTTTTCGCTCCTGCCCGCTCCTGCCTCTAACCATCACTTTCAGAAGAGTTCAAATAAAACTAAAACTATTTTAAAAAAATGTTTTTGGCAGTTGATAATGTTTCCCTCCACGAATTATACTGTATTTTTTCTGCCACTTTGATGCAATGCAACCATCCCCTGAGATGAATTCGAGGGGCGGTTGTAAATTAAGAGTGAAGATATATTTCCTTAAAGACTTTCGGCATGATCATAAATTCGTTGAATTTATGCAATGTATTTTATTTTTGTCATGTGCGAAATAAATAATAAGTATCGAAATATGCGACATAGGCTTAAGTAGAGTGGGTACCTGCTCGGTGGTGATGGGCTGCAGGCGGTAGACGCGGTAGCCCTCGAGGGATTGGTGGCCGGCGGCGAGCACCGCCAGGCAGGCGACGAGCAACAGGGGCAGTACGCGACCCATCTTGTCAAAGGTGCGCCCTCCTCAGGCTCTCGCGCTTTTAAACTCTCCGCCGCCCCTCCCTCCACCACACCTCCTCCTCCTTTACCTCGTTGATCTCCATTTCCACCTCCTCCTGTTCTTGCACCCCATCTCCGCCTTGACTTCCCTCCCCCGCTTCGTCCCCCAGTTCTCTCACAACTCTTCTTTCCATCCTCCTGCCCGCCCCCTCCTCCATTTCCACTCTTTTTCCTCCACCTCCTCTCTCGCCTCCTAAACCCTCTTCTCATCCTCCTCTTCCCCCGCTTCTTTCTCCACCTCCCTCACTCTCTAAACTTCTCATCCTTCTCCGCATCTTGCAACCCCCTCCTCCATCCTCACCTCCTCCACCACACCTCCCTACCTCCTACACCTCTTCCACCCCTCCACGTTCCCTCTTCCTCCCTGCCCCCTCTCCTCCTCCACTTCTCTAGGAGGCAAACGTGGCATTGCTGTCCTGGCTTGAAAGAGCTGACGCCTCGGGAAACCCACGTGCTATCTGTCTTGTGGGCGCACGTGTTGCTTCGAGAGATTTCGTGCGTCCGAACTGGAGCGCGGGACATGTGCTGTGAATACTCTGTTATCTCAATCAGTCAGAGGCGGGCGACGAAATTAGTTGCAATGTTGGCATTCTTTGTGTAAGATTTGAGAAACACGGTGATTACGTTGGAATTTGAACTTTTGTTAGATTATTTCACTTGTTTCAGTAGCTTTCTTGGATAAATTGTTCAAGA
This sequence comes from Acheta domesticus, assembly GCA_031308135.1. Lineage (NCBI taxonomy): Eukaryota > Metazoa > Arthropoda > Insecta > Orthoptera > Gryllidae > Acheta > Acheta domesticus. The sequence goes on along the minus strand of JAHLJT010009419.1, from coordinate 18,706,633 downwards.
ATAAGATACTCCTATCCAAAACAATGTACTCATCTACTACTTCAGAATCATTCTTTACAACAAACAGGTGGTATTATAGGGTATTTTAGTTTACTAGATTAATACATTTAAAAATGAGATGAAGCATTATTTTGTATTTTGTGCACTCCTATCGACAATTTTTGAGGACTTGAATTCTTTCAGATATTGAGTTCACATGCAACAAGCCATTTGTATGTCGCTATTAATTTCTTGGCGCCAGTTCCAAATATTACAATCTCCTTTAGATGAATACAATGAACGAACTTGAGTGACATCTTTAATCGACATTTTGCAATACAATAACTTTGACACTCTACGTGGTGACAGGGAGAAATAATGAAATCGGCAGACAGAATAAAATGTGGATTCTTTTATTAATTTATAATACTTAATTTGTAATAAAATCTTTATTAATTACATTGTAGCACAAAATAACTTATTTGGGAGTTTGGGGACAAACCATAGTAGAGTGGCGATCATACTTTGAGCTTAAGTGTTGAATAACACCATATCATTCGTGCCTGACAAAACCAGAATGATGTCAACGAAGACTCACGAGTCACTGATACATTGTTTGTTGCGATTAATCGTTTTTCATATTACTCTATAATCCATTATTACTTTCTTTTTCTGATCCATAGAATTCCCTGCACTTTTCGAAAATATTCTGTTTAATTTTGCTTACCATTTCTCTTACCATTTAGGTACAAAAAATGGTACAAATTAAATTGACTATTTGATTTTCTTTGCAATTTAACATCACAGTTCTAAGTAATTTTATTTTTAATAAACGATTATATGTGTCCTTTTTTAAAAATATATTAAGGGATTAGGGATATTATACATGTATGTTTCACGATCAAGGTTGTCCTATTACTAACAACTCAATTTCAGATATTAAAAGAAGATTACTGGAATTGAATCTATCTCAACTTTGCTCTGTGGTTGAGTACTAACAGATATATTTTCAGTTTGGGTGTAAAATTTAAGAAACAATTACCTTCATTATCCCAAACCACTTCTGTGGTCAGAGCAAGCGAAATATTACTTTTCACATTTTTGTCCAAAACACTCAGCAAAGAGTTATTCCGAAACGTTTTAGAATCAGCTCTATTGAATGGAAAAATACCTCTCATCTCTTACAGCCCATTTTAGAGGAACGTTTGTTGTTTACAATTATTTGCATAATATTTTGTTATCGTTATTAGTCATCAAAATAGAGGATGTTGAAGAATAACGTCCAAAACTTTTTCAAGAAACTTTATTTTATCTATTGATACTGAATGGCCAAGATTGCTAAGTTAAGCATTTTTGGATTATATTTTCCGACGGGTAATCCTAATAGTATTGAGAATATTACTCTGTGGTATTTAACATAATTAATAGAAATGTGATGAACATGAATGGTGGGTAATAAGAAACATTTTAAATGTAAATTCGAATTATCGAATTTTCAGTTAACATGTGTCAGAAATTTTATTTCCATTACATTAATCCCTGAAGCTAAGTTGTAATTAAAGTACTCTATGAATAATTAAAAATACTGTATATTGTGGAACGGCATTTCATCACAATCAAAATTATAGTAATAATTGCGGTGCCAATGAATTTTAATTAGAATTTGGAAGAGAAAGATTGGAATCAAAACCCCAATTGTAAGAATTAAAGGTATCATGCACAAATTACAGACACACCAAGTAATGAATCACGCTTCAAAATTATTAAAAACAATTATTTGCCCGAAACATCTTTATAACCTTGCCATTAGTTCGCTCGGATGTATACTTTACTAAAAAATCGATTTCTTGATTTGTTTTTACACCTTTGATCCCGGAAGACCTTTAGATAATCATGTTTCTATTTAAAGGATGTGTCCATCACACACTAATGACACACTCTAATGTGTCCATCACACTTATGAATCTTTTTAATAATATTATACATTAAATAAAAAATAAATATTTTAAATTCGTTTTAGTAATATGCCATTTACAAATTTTTCAGTAAATTAAACATTTAATATGTGTATTGTATATGTATTCTTATGCTTACCTCTTCATTTATTCATTCATTTTAACTTTTCTATTATTTTTCTTAACGTCATAGACCTAGATTTGTTTATTGCTTAATTATATATTTTTGACCAAAATTCTTGGATTTTTCTTAGAATTTCTTTTTATGCTATACGTGACTCTTGCCAGTTGTGTCCAGTGCTTCAATTGAAAGAGCGCGCCAAAAGCACACTCGATCGTCAATAGGGCACTCTTTGCGTTCCAATTTCCTGGGAGGTCATTTCTTTGTCCTGTTACTGTTCGGTGGAGGTAGATGGCAGCAGCAACTGCTACAAAGTTTTCTAGTATTACTTAGCTAATTTTTGTCGAGGCATAAAAATACTAATTTCAATTATTTCAGTGAGAGTTGTATAGTTTTTTATGTGAACATTGCCAAACATTTTTGGTTTGGGCAAGAAGTAAATAAACAAACAAGTGTTCAGCTCAGTTTTACGTTAACAGAGGCAATTGTCTTCGCGACAAGAACGAAATGTTCATCTGCGGCAGCCGCCATCGAGAAATATGGGAGATGAAGGAATAATATCCAGGTGAGGCACAAAATCACATCATTTGTCTTGATTGAAGTGTGGAACATAAATATTGGCATAATTTTGTGATGAATTTAATTGCGTATTGAACATTCTGCAATCATTCTGCAAAACTGGCTATGATGCATGTCTGTATCTACATTGTACTTTTACTGTGCAGTTTCATTATTAGACTTTTGTGTAACCACAATATTCTTTCAGAGAGATAATTAGTCAAGAATTTAAAGTAAAGTAAATGGAAAATTCTAGTAGTATTTGGTGTTGCAGTTTATTTGTAAGGCAATTTGTAAAATAGATGATGAATTGATCTTACAATGTTAATTTGGTCACGCATGCTGTTTTCAAAAGTGATTTTCTCTTTCTCATTTACAACGTTCTACAGGAAACCCTGGCCGCGGTTTCTGTATTGCTAGAGAATTTGAAGATGCTCCCAAGATTGTCTCTTTCTTCCCCCCTGGATTTAAGCTAGGAGGTTTGCAGAGATAGAACAGAAATACAAACAAGCCACTTTTATTTCGAGTTTTCAGTACACTTCTTTAAAAAGTGGATGGCTAAATTCATTGATTTCGTTTACCTCATCATGTGACTTATTTCTTCGTAACGTACAAATTATTTTGCCATTGGATTCGTAAAGCTGGCCTACAAACTAATTTACTCGCAATAAATAGTAAACGGCTCCCAATTTCGAAATGCAGTTTTATCTCAACAAAACTGAGCCGTGGAGGCAAGAAGTACGCCCTGAAGCTTGTTCGTTATATTTTTATTTTAGGAGAAATGTAAACATCTTTGAATTTTTAAATGTAACAGAATAGTTTTTCCCATATGAAATTTGTGTATAGCATGAAATGAGAACTTTCCCATGTTAACATTTTGAAAGTACTATGACGTAAAAAATAGTATAGTTGTGGCACGTTAGCATGTACAATTTTCTATTGGCATCGGCGTGTGATGTTCATTGCTTCTGAACAGATGGCCTTGTCCTCTGCCGGTCCGCTTTGGCGGTCGTGGCTGAGACCATTGGGAGAGGTTGGGAGGTGCAACAGGGCAGACGGCATTACCTCCCTCTTCCGCCCCTCCCGGCCTGGCTGAGGGGACGCCACTCGATTCGACGCGAGAGAGGAAGCAGGACAAGGTCACCTGCGTCAAGTCTGCGCATACTGTGTGCCTGCCAGAGTTATTAAAATAAAACCATCAGTACTGCTGAGTTCAAATTACATGACAGAAACATAGGCTGAAGTCTAGTGTACGGTGCAACCTAAGGAAGTCGTTCAAACCGGCCCTTCGCGCCGCTTCGGCGAGGGGGAAAGCCATGGTGGAGGGGGCGAGGGGTATTTGGGGGATTATGAGGGGAACCTTTCGGCAGGGAGGGGTGGGGAGCAATACGCATAACTTATTACATACTTATAAAAAGCAAAGTGTGGGCGATTTAAATAAATTGTAATAAATACACTACTGAAATAATTTTAATGGTTCGTAATTGGTCACGGACGTGACGTCATAAGTTTGGGGAGGCAGAGGCTTGTCTGAGTTTCATTCCGAAATACTGGTTGGAACATGGTGGGGGTGCAACAGATTTTCTGTGTTGGGGTAGCTGTTGTACAGTCACGTTTCTTGCGTTCTTCAAATTCTTCGTGATTTGTATTTTTGAGTGTTGAGTGTTTGTGCTACGATTGTGAGAATAAATGTGGCTTTTTTTTTTACGCGTTGCGCCGGAAAGGGTGTGTGGCTATAATTGAATGGGCGCAAGAACGTGGTTTGATTGCTGCAGGACTTTTCGTGTCCTTTATGTAAGTGTCCGATGAGGTTGGCCAAGCGAAAGTAATTGAGTGATGTTTTCGAGTGGAAGTGCAGCAAGAAAGAGGCCACTTCTCATGCGCGAAAGTGTTCAGTGCGGAAGGGGTCATCGTCGCGGGAAGCAGGTCGAGTATGATTCAGGTATCAATTTTTGTCGTTCCTTGATGGCGCCTACCTTAAAAACCGCCTTTCGGTAAGTTTTATTCATTTCTATCAGAGCGCGTGGCGTAATTTGAGGGAGGGCTTATGGGGACTCCTATCGTCTTCCTCCTCCTCGTCCTCTGCCCCCTCCCACCGCTTCCCCATTCCCCTTCCCCTCCCCTTCCCCTCCCCCTCCCCCACCCCTCCCCCACCCCTCCCCCACCCCCTCCCCACCCCTCCCCCACCCCTCCCCTCCCCACCCTCCCCCTCCCCTTCCCCACCCTCCCTTTCCCCACCCCATCCCCATCCCCTTCCCCTCCCCCCATTCCCCACCCCTCCCCTCCCCCTCTCCTCAACATCTCCATCCCCCTCCACCACATCGCTTCTCTGAGGGTGTACCGTACACCTACTTTAACCGAAACATACTGTTTTGGAACAAAATTCCTTTTAAAATATTGAATAATAATGTATTATTTTATTTCTCTTTTTATAAGATAAACGCTGCAGGAAAAAATAAACATTCATTTAAAAATTGATGATTCAACGCATCAAAAGAAATAATACGAGTAGATCTGCAGTTCTGTTACCTGTTCCATAACTCAGTATTCAATAAAATGCTCAATTGTTCAAGTTTCCGAAAGAAAATATTATCTGGTCTCTCTTAAGGAGCAACACGAATGTACCTTACTCCATAGGCCTCGAGATCAGAGAAGAAATATTTTACCATAAATAAGCACTAAAATTATTAGCTTCATTTTTATTTACCCCTCACTCACATTTACCCCAATTTGTGGCACTTCTTCCCCATGTGGCATACACTTTTTCATGCAGGGAACTGGCCATTTTTTCATATCCTTCTGATCTAATTTAAAAAATTAAATTAATAAACAAGAAAATTCTTTTAAAACAGTTTAAAGTGTGAGAGATACCACCTCAGCTTGCATTTCATTATTGCTTAAAAGAAGCAATTTCGTTTCATTTACGACTACGTAGTGAGTTAATTTCTAAACGTTGATTGCAATAAGCGATAGAGCCAAAATTATTTATTAATACAGACGAATTACGACAGACGATTCATTATCCTGGCGTTGATTATCCGGGTTTTCGATTTTTCGTGTACTCTTTCCCCAGTAAATTACCCCCGGATAATGGCGATAAAGTACTTATTTGTTTACTGAAACAATTTATGTACTTTTTGACGAGTGGATATTGTGTTGGAATGTCTGAGCGCCCTAAAGTTGTGTCCCTGGACCTCCGCCCGTCCGTGCCTAATACCATTATTTAACCGTTACCTCCTTACCATCTAGTGCATGTGTATTACACAAGGGGTTTTCGCACATTTTTCGTCCGCGGCTCCCGTGACCTAAACGAAACTTTCCGCGGCTCCCCCAGTAACAATAAGTTTCAAATTTACAGGGTTAATGTAGGCCTATTAAAGATTCATCACAAATGAGTAATAGAGTAGGCAGTTTTATTTCTACATTCTAATTAGATATTAAAATAACACATAACCCGTTTTGTGTCGTCGCCGCGCTCTCCCGTGAGCACGGGAACTCTTCATCTGCATGGGTAGAAAGATTAAATATCCCTGGACGGGAAGCTCGCTAAGGATGTACATCGATGCTAAAGGAGATTCACAAGCTTAGTGGTAAAGAACTTTCTAAGTTCAATTAATCTACAATTAAGTAGAAAAATTAATCATATATTACAAACAACATGTAGTATGATAATAGAAAATTATTTTGTAGTCATAAATGACACAAGGATTAAAGAAAATCAGATCTAAAGATGATTTTTAATAATCACCGCGACGCCCCTGCTATATGGCTGCAACGACTCTGGGAGCCGCTAAGCACAGTTTGAAAACCCCTGTGTTATGCAATTGCGTTGGAAATTACTCCAACACTATAAATACTTTCCAAGTTGTAAACTTTTTACTGTGTGACAAACGGATTTAATAATTCAAACCGGTTGAATCATTAGTCGCTCCAGGAGACCTGGTTCGAATCCCATTCAAAGTGGTTCATGCGTCGAACAAGTTGAGATCTGAAAACAATAAGAAGCGAGGCGACGATGGCCCTGTCCCCCGTTCGAGGACGTGTGCCGGTGCCTGTCACGTGTGAGCGCGGCAGCGTTTGGACGCATCGTTCTCTCCGTGACTTCGTTATCCGCGCAATCTGATGGCCGGCGCGTGCCGACCTATCTCTCCCAGCAGAAGCTGCACTCCAACTTATCACCTGATGGTGACACGGGCGTTTTCTGCAGTCAATTGGCAAGCGTGCCGCTCTTTGTCACTAGTCTTGATGTATTTCGTGAATCACATGTTGCTAAAAACTGTTTCTAGATTTTATTGAGTTCTTGCCTATTACTGTTGGATAACAGTTTGCCGTACAATTTGTAGGAGGTAGTAGTTATGACCCTCAGAATTGATCACTCATGTCGACTGGTAATACCAAGAGTGTTTCAATTGTTCTCTTTGTTGAGAGCAATGTCGCCACTTATCGGAGAAAAAATGTGAATATTAATTAAAGGCGTAGAACGAAGTTTCACATTAAATCGAACAAATGTTTACAGATTGGATAAAACGTTGTACGATATTCCTGTCGTAACATCTGATTACAATACTCAGTTGCTTACCAAACTCGTATTGTAATATGATGTTTTACGACACTTATATCGTAAATAACTATTACGTGTTCTTCCTAATGTTAGCCAGACATTTACCGTTTTGGTCTCAGAAGCTTATATTAATACAGTGGTCTCAAGGTTTCCTACTGGTGGCAGTGGAACGCCTCGCGGCTCCGTGCCATGCCACGAGCTCCTCTGCGCAACGAGCGTCGGAAGAGGAAACTATTAGTAACCCCGCCGTTTTACAATACAGATGGCGTTGTCTTTTGCGGCGGGGTTATAAACTACGTGGAAAGGCGATTTCGTCTTGGCACTCGTGCCACGGACTCCCGCTCGTGGCATTGACCTTGACTGTTTTAACCGAAATACAGTTGAGTTTAGATCAGAATCAGCTTTGTCGCTGCCGCTTCAGAGACTCTGACTGGGAAGTACTGATCATCAAATTTATTTCTATTAACGCAAGATTAAGTTAGAAAAACATGTTCCGCAAATTTAAGTTTTTGTTGATAAGCCTGCCATGACGTTCCCCGAGAATCATTCTTTACTTTCTCTATAGTATAACAGTTTCCATTTTCTTGCCAGATAACGCGTCATTAACCAAGAGATTTATGTGACCTTCATAGTAGTTGCGTAATACTTTGAATGTGTTGTATCTCCAATATGCGCTTCTACGAGTTTGGACTAATGATATCAAATACAAAACCTTAATTGATGCTACTCGAAACGTATGTGACACTATTGAAATTAAAACCCTTGAAAGACAAATAGATCCCAACAAAATATAATAGTTATTAATAAAATACAATTTATTCTGTGTCATTTAATGTAATAATATACGAATTTCTCTCTCACACATCAAAAGTATTTAAAAAAAACTGCCATTATGATATGACTTCAATGAAAAATTGAATCCGAAATTTTAATATTATTATTAAAATTCTTGATATTTTCATTCCGTTCCCGCTCTAGATACCCAACATTTTCAGTAATGTTTTCTTTTAAAATACTTTCCATTAGACCTTACGCACTTATTAAGAATATACCTACTTAAGAACTAATATTAAGTGGCTAAATCTTAGAATGACATGGCTTCACTTTTCACTTTTTACTTTCTCGTAACGTATGTGTATACGGAGTAATAAACGTAGTATAGGGAAACTTATGGAATGCTGCGCGGAAAAACGGCGAATTTTCGACGGAAAAAAATTCATTGCCGAGCGCTGATAATAAAGAAGTGGATAAAACCAGTTGCTAAATTAAGAAAAAAAATCCCCTAACACGTGGTGCAGCCAGAATCCCTATTTTGCGGGTCCTTGTTACCGAAAAACCAATTGAAAGGAAAACGTCCGTCCGTCCGTCCGTCCGTCCGTCCGTCCGTCCGTCCGCCCGTCCGTCCGTCCGTCCGTCCGTCCGTCCGTCCGTCCGTCCGTCCGTCCGTCCGTCCGTCCGTCCGTCCGTCCGTCCGTCCGTCCGTCCGTCCGTCCGTCCGTCCGTCCGTCCGTCCGTCCGTCCGTCCGTCCGTCCGTCCGTCCGTCCGTCCGTCCGTCCGTCCGTCCGTCCGTCCGTCCGTCCGTCCGTCCGTCCGTCCGTCCGTCCGTCCGTCCGTCCGTTCCGTCCGTCCGTCCGTCCGTCCGTCCGTCCGTCCGTCCGTCCGTCCGTCCGTCCGTCCGTCCGTCCGTCCGTCCGTCCGTCCGTCCGTCCGTCCGTCCGTCCGTCCGTCCGTCCGTCCGTCCGTCCGTCCGTCCGTCCGTCCGTCCGTCCGTCCGTCCGTCCGTCCGTCCGTCCGTCCGTCCGTCCGTCCGTCCGTCCGTCCGTCCGTCCGTCCGTCCGTCCGTCCGTCCGTCCGTCCGTCCGTCCGTCCCGTCCGTCCGTCCGTCCGTCCGTCCGTCCGTCCGTCCGTCCGTCCGTCCGTCCGTCCGTCCGTCCGTCCGTCCGTCCGTCCGTCCGTCCGTCCGTCCGTCCGTCCGTCCGTCCGTCCGTCCGTCCGTCCGTCCGTCCGTCCGTCCGTCTGTGAACACTGCTAGCGCCTAAACCATACGTACGATTTCTTCCAAAATGGATATTCCCCAGACGATTTGGCTTGAGTCGAAGCTTTGAGATTTTCAAAAAGATGTTTCAAAATTTGGGGGTACTTTACATGAAGCCCCCCTTACATTTGCAAATTTTTCTCAAAAACGGCTCCAAATTGTTTCTATAAACTTTTGGTACGGACAGTGCTAAATGTATTCTATGAGATGACATAACAGCCATTTTGCTGTATTCTTTTTTTTTTAAAAAAATTGCAAAAATGTATTTTTTTTATTTGCCTGTCGTTAATATTTACATTAGTGGCGATTTGTTTAAATTATTATATTTATGAGTACGTGTGCTTTAAATAACGTCAAGTAAAGTTTCTCGAAAACGCAACAGTTTTCACTTGAAAACTGGCTCAAATTCCGCATTTTCAGAAACGCTCAAACGCCATTTTCTCATAAATGGATGCAAATTTTTTCTTCAAAGTTTTGGAACGGATAGTACTAATTGCACTCTTTCTCAAAAATTATATAAAAGTTTTTTTTTAAGATCTCTCACATCTTTAATATGCACATTACTAACATCTTGTAAAGATTATTATATTTGTGAGTGTAAGTGCTTCAAAAAACTTCAAATAAGGCATTTTGAAAACTCAAAAGTTTTCTGCTAAAAAGATCGTCAAATTTCGCATTTTAGTAGCGCTAAAACGCCATTTTCTTTAAAACGGCACAACATTTTTAAGAGAAAATTGCCATTTAGGACTAGTTTTTTGTGTTCTTTAATGTTCTAAAATGAATATTTCCGTTCTACCATTAGGAAACCGAAAAAATTAAGAAAATCTCAAAAAAAGTAGTTTGTGCGGTGATAGATGGCAGCTGGCAAGAGTATGTGGCAATTCCGAATGGCTAGCGCAGACACAAGGAAATAGAAAACTAATACGGGAAAGTCTGTGCCATTCTGTAGTTGGAAGTCTTTTCTGGATTTTGTATGGTATTTTCTTGAAATCGTTCAATCCAACTATTGTTAAAAAGATGTAATGAGTACTCATGCATGGAAACTAGTTTGTAACTTAACTGATTACACAGGCCAAGGAAAAATGGGTTCCAAAAACTTTTTAAATCTTAATAGCTGATATTTATAGTTTTTTGGGTGCTGAATCCGCATCTCTATTTCTCTCCATCACCCACAGTTTGGTCAAAATTTGATCTATTAAGATATGGGAAAATATGCTATGTACGCTAATAAAGTGAAAAATAAACGTCCTCTAAAATACCAACAGAACTTTATTTAAACATAGACTATGGCTTTTATTCTTAACATTACATTCTACAAAGTCTTTACGTGTCCATTGACGTATATTTTCTTTGTCTCTTTTCTTTAAAGCCCCTGAAATAGCTCTTTCTCCTCTACGCCATTTGCTGATTCTCGGTGAAGCAACAGTAATTTCACATCATGTTGGTGTTCCAGCGTCCCTGATAACGTTTTTTCATCACTTTCAGATCTTAATGAAAACACCTTGTTCTTCACTTACATCACCTAAATCGTCCGGAAAGAATTGTTAATGACTGTTTAAGAAGTAAACCTTGAGGCTCATTAAACATCTCAATTTCTTCAAATCTTTCAGCATATTGGCAACAATTGCTTGATAACTTTGATCTTTTTTGTTGGATAGGAACTTCTTAACAACGTGATTAAGAGCACTCTACCTTTCATTTTCGTTTTCTGTCAAATGTAGTTCAAATTGGGGATCAAATATCACTTTTCTATCATCAGTTTCAATGAAGATACCCTCTTTTAATAATTTTGCTGCAGATAAAATTGCGTAAACTTTTCACAAAGATACTTGAAACACTGCTCATCTTTAGGTAAGGCAATTGTTCATGAGACCTAATTTTATTTGCAATGGAGGCAGGAGAATCTTGTGTTGATTCAACACATGTTTCCGTAGAATGTTCTTTTCCCCCAGGTTTAAAAATTTGGTTACAGGCCAATTCTTTCTAGACTAATGCTAATCTCGTGCCCTACTATCCAATTCACATAGTAAATATGAAACTTTATAACTTCCTGCATCTCATACATATCTAGATACTCAGAGCAGCATTTGCCTAGCTATACAGATATAATGTTAAAATGTGAACAAATGGTGGGTGATACGGCATTTTATTGTTATTTTTGGAATCAGCACACCTAAAACGATAAGAATGAGGTGAACACACAAAAGGTTTTTTGGTCGTTGGCCTGTGGTATTAATAGGATGTTATTTTGCGGTTCACGTAGTTTATGGCAAATTATATTTTTATTGGTAAACGATTTCAATTATTTATAGACTATCAAGATTTTATTGGGAAAACAATCACATTAATAAAAGTTAAAATTTGAATAAACATGATTAATTAAAATGTTAACTTTAATTAATGTGACTGTTTTTCAAATAAAATGCTGATTGTCTATAAATAATTGGAATAATCTTTTATCAATAAATGTTTGACAGACAATCATTAAAATTGTAACGAATTGTATTTTTACGTATGCGATCGCTAAGAAGACCACCTGTGCACTGCAAAGAAAACAAACCATTGAGATATGGGTAAGCATGGTTGCCGCTTCGCATAATGACCCCAAAAGTATATTCTTATAAATGTCCGTGAATTCGAACTAAATCTAGCGGTGCTGTGACAGCGCATACTTTCTGACATCATTTCTAAATTTTCAATTTTCAAAAATTCGTAGTGTTAAAAAAAAATTGACCTGCGCTTTTAGTTTTTAGCGTTCCTTGTTCTATTTGTGGAAAAAATTTGAAGAAAAATTTGGAGGTGTTTTTGAATTTGTTTTTAGAAAATGCATACATTGCAATTAAAAATTCCGCGAAAACAACTCTTTTAAAAAAATTGTATATCACCTTTTTTAAAGAGCTGATTTTTAGAGCATATTTTAAGGCAAAAATCCATTAAGAAAATTTTGTAGTTTTGAAATTTTGCAATTTTCTTCGGAGTTCACCGGAAATGATAGTAGCACTATTTTTTACCATCCTTCGATACAAACGGGGAGAAAATATAAAGGGAATATATGGTGTCGCTTTCTGAGAAAAAAATTGTTTAAAAAGTTTTAAAATGCCCATATTTCACCCAAAATTAACCCAAAACTACTCATATTTTCTAAATATTGCACATGACATTATTTCAAGATATCTTTAAAGAACAGATTTCATTCAGGGACAAATCTCTATCTTCAATATTATTCTTGTAGGAAGACGCCGCAAAATGTGAACTTGTGCAAAATGTGCAACTTTCGAAAAATTATCAATTATAACGAAAATAAGATCAGCACCATTCCCTGGAGCGTCTATTATGCTACGCGAGAACAAGTTAAATAAAAAAAATTGGAGTCATTTTTGAGAAAATTTTGAAAATGTTATTGAGTTTTCATGCAGTTTGTTTGGTTGTTTGTTTGTACTTGGCGCGACAGCCCATGAAGGGGTCAGACCTACCGGCGACGTCCCTGTCTCGCGGCCATGGGTTAAGGGGTACGTCTGATTAGCGCGTAGACATCCCCACGCCGTATTACGGTCATCTCAACCTGAGAAGTGTCGGCCCCGTGGCCGAGATCGCTGAGACAGTAGTGCCGTAGTGATCTCGGACCGAGGGGACGCGGGTTCGATTCCGTCCTGAGGTATGGTTGTATGTGTTCGTCCTTTCACCCCCTATCATCGCCACATCGTTTCATCCTTATACCATAAAGTTACATCCAATAGCTGTCGCTAATGACCTAGTAGTTGATGAGACCTTAAATAACAAAAAAAAAAATCCTGAGAAGTGAATTTTCTCATCGTCACACAGCAACTTACACTGGGACATTGCAAGGAAAACGCACACTATAATTTTGCCCCGAAAGAGAATCGAACTCGGGATCGCGTCATGGAAAGCGAACACGCTGACCAATGAGCTAAACCGCCAGATCATCATGCAAAGATCTCCCACAAAATTAGAATACTAGTTTCAGAGGTACTCGAGTACATTTAAAACGATTGAGGAATATAATTTTTAGAGAAAATCGGCCGAACGATTTTGTCGCAAGTTTTTACCACAGACTGACATACGGACTTACGGACGAACAAAGAGACGTTTTGCCGTCAATCGATTTTTCGGTATCAAGGACGCACAAAACATGGATTCGGGATGTTTTAGAGGAAGTAATTTATTGCGAACAAAGTTTATCCACTTTTTCGTTACTTGGATCCGGTAATAAGAGTTTTCCTGTTGAAAATTCGCATTTTTCCGGCTCACGATTACAACACTTTCACTTCTTTACGAAGCAAAGGCAAGGAAGAAAAACTCATGTACGCAATTCGTACGAAGATGTTTTTGGTATACTTATTCCGAAATGCCAGACTTGGCTCCTATTGCCACTTTGTCTATTTCATTCGTCAAAAACTCACTTTCTCTACTAGTCATGTAAAAAAACTATTTCTATGTTCAATTTTTATTCGAAATAATCCTGAAACTGAGTACGTCAAATGAGAAATAAAAAGTACACAACATTGTTTTACTTTCTTTGTTTCGGTTACGCTTACACAAACAATGTCCATTCTAATCTACTTTTCTAATTTCTTCGAAGAAAATAAAAGCTTGACGAAGTATTACAAATATGTGTCGTCTGAAACAATGCAAAATTAGGTTAAGGAAATTCGTTTACGAAACCACATATCACACGAGTGTATTTATCAGTGAAAACACAATTATCGACACAGCTTTACGAGTGCTTTTCACTACTTGAGAACGTCATTTGAAAATCTGTCAACGCACTCATCCATCAATGCACCTTGAGACTGCCAACTAACAAAGCAGCAAATAAAACTACCGAGAGATTTTTGGTTCAAACCGGGCGAGAACCGGCAGATTTTCGAAGTGGGGCGGACGGAAATTTTTCAGTGTGTTGGGTTACGCTTTTAGCCGACCCAAACGCGTGACAAAAATGAGGTCGCTAAGACAGTAGTGCTGAAGTGAGCCTGGTACATTGGGTGAAGATCTGCATAGATATGGGCATTTTCACCTTTGTGTTGTGTAATTGATATTCCCACCCATCATGCATACGTCATTGTTCTTTCAATTCTCTGAGTCCAAATTGCCCGTGATCTTTCCCACTCTGTCCGTCGAACGTCTTCTTCCATTCTATTGATACAACCATCTCTAACGTTAACTGTTTGCCTTCAATAAGGTGGAGTATTGTGTATGTCTTGGCAGTTCTGTCTCTTGTTTCTTAGCTGGTGACATATTTAATTCTTGATACCGTGCAGGCTACTCTGAAGATAACCACAGCTTCAATTTGTTTATATTCTTCTCCAACATTCCGCTCCTTACATTATATTAGGTTCGACGATGGGCTTGTAAATGATTGTTATAGCTTTCCACTGCATCACTTATGGCCAAAGTAATGGATTTAGTACGATATAGTGGCTCCAAAAAGATTCTTTCAGTGCCGTATGTCATTTTTACCTGACATCCTGACTGATAATACTTTCCAATGTACAATTTTTACTTTCTTTACTGCAACGCTAGGTGATACAAGCAGATCTAACCCTTTTCCTATTAAAAATTATCTCCATCTTAATATTCAAACTTCACTTGTGTTCCTCAGTCAACTACCTCATCATGTACACAATATCTTGTTAATTTGCCTCTACAACTTAGTAATCTGCTAACAAAAGTGTTAACAACTAATATTCACTTATTTCTAACTTCATACATTGACGCATTTTCTTCGATTTTTCTAAAATCACTATTTGAGCATATTTTAAATAAAGTTGGGGGCAGGCAATCTCCTTCATTTAGACCTTTGGTAATTTGATAGTATTGCGATTTTTCTTTACCCATTTTTAAGATTCCTTTAGTGTTCTTGAAGATGGTTTGAATACTCTTCTCGCATATCCCTTTTTCTTGAGCACTCAAACTATTTAGTATAACCGCATACGATAAATTGAAGTTTCCTGCAGAATATCCGTTTGATCATGATACATATTAACAGCATTTTGTTTCTGAAATGTTCGTTGAAATGTTAGTATGCGGTATTTAATATACATGCTAATTAATTAGGATACGGCCAAATAACCTGTCAAATGAGTTTGTTACACTCATTCTTTTGTATTAATGGCCACATACTTTCTCCTCATTTATAGATGGAGCTAATTTGTGACATCTTAAAATTATGGAGTATTATGTGATCTTTCCAACAATTTCTTGATCAGGTCCTCTAGTCCATCTCATAGTATACGTGGTCCATATTTCATCAATTCAATGAAAATGTTCCCGTCCCTGCTGATTTTTACTTTCTGGCCTTTAGAAGGAGAAGAAAGTATTGTAAGAGTGTGACGGAAAACTGCGAATTTTCGACAGAAAACCTTTTTGTCGGGCCGTGGTAACGAAAAAGTGGATATATCTTGTTCATATACACACAGTAAACCCTCTTTAGCACGAACTCACTTAACATGAATTTCGCCGTAACACGAACAAAACTTGGGTCCCGCAAGGGATTACAATAATACGGTCATTTATAATCGGATATCACGGATTTTGGTAACACAAACTCCGATTATATCGGTCCCTTTGAATTCATGTCCATGAATGTAGTACATTACTATATTCTAACACGTTGGGGTATCCAGAATCAATGTTTGGAGGGACCTTGTCACCGAGAAATCGATTGACAGCAAAACGTCCGTATGTCCGTCTGTGATCTAGGGTACCGCATAAACCGTTGTTTTTTTTTTGCGTATTTGTGCTTAAAATTTATGAAATTTGTACAAAAACCTTTTTAGTGGCCGGCAGCTCTAATCGGTAGATTTCGTGGTTTCTCAAACAGTGCCTCAGCAGTACCTTAACAAACGGGTCACGGACCTCACGCGATCATTCCTTCTTCTTCCTTGTTCTATCGTCATCCCCTTACATACACACATATACACTTACATGCACTACACTACCATACATGCCGAGAGACCGGTCTGGAAGTTAGAGGTTGTGCCGGCTGGGGCGTCGGTCCCGCTGGGTTGGAAGGTACCTGGTAGCGGAAAAACCCGCTATCCGACAATAGTCGGTGCTGGATCTCACCATCAGCGGGGAACATCACTGCCAACGTAGAAAAAACTTGCACTACACTTACGGTTCTAGTTGCCTTAGCAGTTGACGCGCCGGCAATCATTAATCAGTGAATCAATCGATGAAGTATGTTGCCATTTGTAGAGCACCTATTTCTTAACATTTTAAAACTATTATACGACAATTTCACCAACAGCATAGTAAACAACGATATAAGAGCTAAATTACAAAAGAAAATAGAATTATGTTTTTGTTCCAAAGGGAAGTTACTGCGTCGAGTTTCTTTTAATGGTAAGAACCGAGTTCTATGAAGTGATTTTATAGCTTCCTTCGCATAACCGTTTAATTTGTCGACGGAGTTGCAAATTGATGTAGTAATGACAGATATGAAGTAACATTTTATGTCGTTAAAATTCAATAATTACGTTCGATAAGAATTAGGGAAACAAAGGATCAAAAATGTTCATGGTAACTGATGGTCTGTCGATATAAGAATCCACTATAAACAAAACACAAATATGTTTTTTATTCCGTACTTATGTAATTATATTCCAGGACATTTTTTCTTGCTACGGCAAGACAAGTTCAAATAGATGCATTAGAACATGCACAAGATATGGCCAATTAAAAACATGTTGCGCTTCGACGCAGCATAGTCTTTCCCGTTTTAATTATTACATTTACATAATAGTTATTAATATGGAGAAGGCGGTTTTATATAGCTCTGAGGATGGAGATATATTTTCCGAAGCGTTGGCAAACAACCATGGATAAAATATAATTTTTGCTGCTACTGACCAATCCTAATTAACCTGACTCCAATATAACTCCAATATATAGTTATTAACGTCATTAGACCGATATTAGGAATTTAAAACGAACGCCGCGCCGTTGAGATTTGTAAAACCGAGGCTATAGCCGAGTTTTATTATCATCAATTCAGTTATCTGTGATATCGACTGCGTGTAGTTGAATACTTTTACTGCGAATTTAAAACGGACACCGTTGATTATTTGTAAACCGAGGCTACAGACGAAGTGTATTACCATCAGCCAGTTATCTGTGAAATCGACAGTGTGTAGTTCAATACTTTTCATAATGTATGTATCAGTGGCGTGTCCCATCATGTACGCAAGGTGCGAACTGCGAACCCTGTTACTTAAGAAAAAATACTTTATTTGTAACAGAAAATAAATCTTACTTTATATATAACATAAATCTAATTTATCAAAAGCGTGGTGTCATTTTACACTAGCAGTGAAATGCCTTCGCTTGCCGAGCATCGGTGTGTGCGAGGCGCGCTGGGCGTGGGTCAGGAAGCTCGGGTGCGATCGGGTGTGCTCGGTGCGTTTCGTGGGGACCTGCAATGGACTGAGTTGCGGGACCTCGCCTGAATAAAAGCAGTGTTTCAAATGAAAACGTTGGTTTTTAATGATAAATGCTTATATGTGTAGTGTGTGTATTACACTGAAGTACGTAATTCTAAGTGTACTATATGTTTACGCTTATCCCTCTGCTACCCACTTGGAGTCCTTGGGACTCCTCCGACTTCGCGAAACTTTGAATACATGCATGTACGTTTTTTTTTAATACCATTGATTCTTCTTGCACCTTTTCCTTCTACAGTTTTAAGTAACGGTTCTCGAGATTACTGTTGTAGAATTCTTTTCAGGGAAATTATCAGCCTTTGTTGGCGCGCAGGAGATCTAAGGACTCCACGTCAGAAGCAGTGTAACTTTCACTGAGTGCCCGTTGCACTTTGCCAGTTGGTGCATTTTGTTCTGTTACGTCTCTGAAGAAATTGCCATGTACAGGAAAACATATCTAGTCTGTTAAGAGAGGGCGTAAATATTAATGACCATGATTTGGAAGACAATATTGCGCAATCAGTGGAGCAAATGTACAGTAGTTTTGAATCTTCGGATCATCAAATTGAAAATGGCCTTTATTCATCATGCGGACAATTTTGCTGAGAACCCGAATAAGTAATAAGTCAGGATGCAAAATCCTATTACGGGAAGAAAACAAATGTGCAAGAGTTGTGAAGGAAAAGATGACTAAAGAAACATTATCTCAGAATTTTAGTGTTTGCAGTAGTAAACTTTTGTATTTGATTTTCAGTTCTAAATTTATAGTAGTTTTCATTAATACATTTTTTAATATTTAATAAATTGTTATTTTAAAGGTAAATTTGTTAAAGTAAAGATCTGCAGTACTTTATTTAACCATTACTAATCACTTGATATTCTTTCATTAGATAACTCACCAACAAAAATATCCTGATTAATGTTTTCTTTAGTCACCATTTATCGTAAGTTTCATTGTTCTTCCCTCGAACTACAAATCAATACTGTAATATTTGAGACAACATGTTATAAGTCCACGGAACTCCACGTCGGTAGCAGTGTGACTGATTCCATGTTAGTAGCTAAGGGTTATACATGCTAATTCAGATTTTAGTTTATCATTATAAGTTCAACTACCATGTGAGTTATACCCTGGGGTACACAATCAGTACAATTGCGTCCGCTAGTGTTTCGGCAGGAACAGTACAAACGCGGATCTTTCTACTGCAGGCAGCGGCGTAGACGGACACACGTGCGTGATTTGAGATTTATTAATGAGTTTTGTTTCGCGGAACTTTAAACATAAGAAAAACATTATTAAGGCAGGAAGGCCAACGCCGGACACTCCTCCGCTACTTCCGAAATCTTCAGGTGTAAGGAAATTTAATAGCAAACTTTTTGAAATTAATGAATGGTTTACCAGCCATATATATTTTATTGCTTATCCAAACTATGGCAACTATTTGTTTTCTAAAAGAAATGTTTTCGGATCGCAAAATTTCATTTATATTTTGAAAGAAATGCTGCAGTAGGGTATGTTTACAGCAACAGATAGCTCTGCAAGTCTATTAGCACAGAAAGCAACTTGAAATCAGTTGTCCGTCTACCGCCGTGCGAGGTGAATGTAATATCTTTCCAACAGCGCTCTTACTCCAAGAGAGCCGTTCACCATGAAAGAAATGCCCGATAATGTCATAGGGAATTGGTGGAAGCTCATGGAATAATGCCCTTACATACCGGAGAGCCGCGAGATGCGCAGGAGAGTTTCTGCAAAGATGCGGCATCCAGTGATCAGCAACGCACGTGACGACCTGTGAGTGTGCGGATCAATGTGATGTGCGATAAGCTAGCATCAACCTAATCAGGCCTTTACAACGGGTATGTAATGCTTTTCAAATTTGTGAAGTCGTATTCGCTAAAATGCTTTAGAACATGAAAAGAGTACGGTCATTTCAAATACCTTAATAAATATGATAAATTCAATTTTTGTGTGTTGATGAATGTCCAAGCACTTAGTTTATACTTTGACCTCTCATGTGAATATTTGGAATGTTCCACCCCTACGCAAATTCTCACAAAAAAAGTAGTTGCCATGACTTGTGCCCCAACCCTCGTATTTGGAATTTTAAAGTCGGATTAATCCGACTTTTGCCGCTAGCTGTTTCCCAGATCTGGGACCTGTTTCTATTTATAATCCACACCTGAGGATAAGGGAGACATGCGGCGAGTGTCTTATTCCCATCGCCGTACCTAGCTTATTTAGAATGACTGACTTTTTCTTTCGTCACACAGCTTTTGAAAATAAGACGACTATAATGGAAAGCCACCGCCCAATTTTTTGCCTCGATCGATAACCGAACTCGGGATCGCATCATGGAAGTATGCTGTTCGTGAGGTACCAGAGGGACTCTTTTCATAATACCACTTCCTGATTAGAAAAATTCTTACAAATATTAAATACATTGAATAGGGGTACTTATAGGAGCTATTTTTGCCTCCAACACACTTGCTTGAATTGATCTTACCGAATGACGAACTATCAAAAGTATTAATGGCCGACGGTCGTATCGCTGAGCTTTTCGTTCCTCTGTGTGGTTCGATATGTCGATATAGCATTACAGTATTACGAAAAGTTATCATTCCAGTCCGTTCTCTCTTACACTGACAAATCGGAACAAGCATCCAGGTAGTATAATGATTCGGCACGTTAAAACGCCATTCCCTTAATAGCCAGCAGGTTTTTTAGACAGCCCCTAGTAAAATCGATTGTGGGTATCCATAGCTTGGAAAAAGGTCAGTTTTTAGCACTAGGAGTAAAAAAAGGGGCGATCTTCTAGAGCTAAAAAAAGAGGCTAGGTGTTTCAGATAAATCTGTGAATGCAACAAATAACACAAAATTCTTTCGTCTGATCACGTGAGCTACTTCTGATCTAAAGATATCATTAAGTGATTAGTATACTTGAATAAAAATAAAATGAAAGTAAGGCTAGACCTATCTTCCATGGCGCAATCTTTCCTACTGCCAAAGTAAAATCTCACTTTTACTCGTCGTAAGGTAAATTGTTAGTAAAATTCTAAGCACAGGGCTAATTCATGTTGATAAGATACATTCAATAAAGAAATTACCCCGGAATAACTTACCACGAATTGAAAAAACTTGACAGTGATGCTGTAGGTTATTAGAGCATGCGAGGTCGAGTCGGAAAATACCTTTCCTCTGGCGGTTATGAAGAAGCCTGTGCGTGCCAGACAAATAATACTCTGCGAATGGGAACAAGACAGAATTTATTTTTCGATATTCCAACCAAAGTTATTCATGCAATTTTCATATCACTGTATAATTTTACAAAATCCATCTGCAAAGAAGTATGCTGCAAAGTGCGCTGCATGCGAAGTATCCCGCATGTGAGTATCCTGCATAAGAAAAACACGTTCACGTTGTCACTCACTTCATTCATTTCAAAGCTCTTTCCTCGGAGAGCTTTTATCGTTACAGGAAAGGTGAACCGGTGGAGATCTGGTCGCTGTCTCTGCAGCGTCTCTAATCTGTGAGTCAGTATTGTCAAGGTCGATTCCACGAGTGCCACGACGAAATCGCCTCTCCGTGCAGTTCATAACCCCCGGCAAAAGACCGGGAGAGATGGCTCAGTGCATCAACCTGATGTCACTGCAGTCCCTCTGACCGGGAGGTCCTAGGTTCGAGTCCCGACGGCGGCAGGATCTTCGACACTAGCTTGTCGGCTAGATCGAATTCAGTCGCTGTCTGGAGGGGAATTCTAGCGGCAGGCTGCTCTGATCGGTAGTTTTCCGTGGTTTCTCCGACCAACACCAGGCGAATGCCGGACCAGTACCCTAACAAACGGGCCGAGGACCGCGCGCGATCATTCCTTCCTGTTCCTTGTCCTATCCTTTCCTCTTATACACACACATACACACACACACACACACACACACACTAATATGCACTACACTACCACATACGCCGGGAGACCGGTCGGGAGCTTACAGCTTGTCCCGACTGGGGCAGTGCCCCGCTGGTGAGAGGTCGCCATCCAGCGGGGAAAAGATTATCGCCACCTCTCGGAAAAAACACGCTCTACACTTATGGGAATAATGACCAAAGGAGTTGACGCGCCCGGAAATATTAATCAATCAAAACCGGCAAAAGACAACGCCATCTCTATTGTATAACGGCGGGTTACTAATGGTTTTCTCTCCTGACGCTAGTGGCGCAGAAAAGCTCGTCGCATGGCACGGTGCCGCGAGCCGTGCCACAGCCACCAGTAGAAGACCTTGACATCACTGCTGTAAGTCTTAGGATAAGAGTCTCGTGGGTCGAGTATTTACGACACTCGTTTGGCGATGTCGAATACAGCCGTTGACTGGAGGAAAATTCTAACGGCCGGCGGCTGATGGGTAGTTCTTCATGACTTTTCCTATCAGTACTAGGTGAATGTCAGAGCAGAACCTTAACAAACTGGCAGAGGCCCACGCGCAATTTTCCTTCCCCTTCTTTTCCTATCCTCTCCCCTTTAACACACACACACACACACACACACACACACATACTTGCACTCAAATGCACTACGTCGGGA
This sequence comes from Acheta domesticus, assembly GCA_031308135.1. Taxonomy (NCBI): domain Eukaryota; kingdom Metazoa; phylum Arthropoda; class Insecta; order Orthoptera; family Gryllidae; genus Acheta; species Acheta domesticus. Next base: position 18,684,408 of record JAHLJT010009419.1, on the reverse strand, counting down.
GACCAGTTAGAGTTTGTCCCGGCTGGAGCAGTGCCCCACTAGACGAGATATCTGGAGGTAGAACCTCCCTAAGCCAACGTGTAGTTTGCCGCCGGATCTCACCATCCAGTGGGTTAAGAATCACCGTCACTTCCGTATTAAAACATTCTCAATATTAGGGACCAATGACAATTGCGTTTTGCAAATTTTCAAATGCAAATTTCACAATTGCGTTTTGCAATTGTCAAATGCAAACCGGAATCAACAGGAGAGGTGCTCGATGCTAGGTCGGGACAGAACTGATGTGACTGCAGTTCCTATCACCGGGAGATCCTGAAGTTAAAAGTCCCGACGGCGACAGGAGTTTCGACACTAGCTACATTGCTAGTTCTAGCTAATGTGGAAACTTCTAACCATTGTCTCTGGCGAATTCAGCTGCTGTCCGGAGAATTCTAGCGGCTGATTGCTCTAATCAGTAGTTTTTCTTGGTTTCTCCAATCAACATCAGACAAATGCTTGAGCAGTATCCTAACAAACGAGCCGCGGACCGTGCGCGATCTTTTCGTCCCCTCCTTGTCCTATCCGCACCCTTCAAGACTTAAACCTTCAGGCACTGCACTACCGGGAGATCAGTCGGGTGCACAGAGCTCGTCCCGGCTGGGGGGGGGGGGGGTCCCGATAGTCGGAGACATCTGATTTGGAAAATCCCGCTAGCTGGCATGTAGGTCGGCGTCGGATTTCACCATCCAGCAGAAGATTACCGACAGCTCCTGAAGAAAACGTGTATTACACCTATGGGACTAATGACAGTAATTGACGCGCTCTGAATCACTAATTAGTGAAGCAATCAATCAATCCGCCGAACCTTTTTCTTCGTTTTGATATTTGGATCATATACTTTACACGGTTGTGTTTGTTAACTATCATATACTAACTACACGGTTGTGTTTTTTCCGCTCTTAATGTCCCGCGTGTCCAATCATACCGCACTATCACGCTAGGTGCACTTTCGACCTAGTCAGAACTGCACTTTATGCTCAATCGCAGCGGGATCCAACTTTCCAAGCGCCCACTATCTGTTTCATCGAACACTACGCCGCACTCGCCGTCGCGCCGGCCGGATCGCTAGCGCGTGTGTACGTCACGGACACGATGTGAAGGGACAGCTGTGATTTATAGACAGCAAATATTGAAACATTTTGCGAAAGTGAACATGTCATGGAAAGGCTGTCGTAAGGGATCCCGCTAGAGTTAGCAACAAAACGCTTGTGTTGCCCGCTAATATTTCATTATTTCGCAGCCCAAAGGTTTGGTTGCTATGAAACGAATATATTCTGAAAATAGACTATCGTCCGCTGGAAATCGTGTAGAAATTGCATGTTTGTACGCTTACTTTATAGAGCAGTGAGAGATCGGATAGAGATGTTAAAATTCTCTTTGCGCGATCAATGAATCAGTCGTGCGTTTGCAACGGAAAGGTGCAGACGAGTAATTCTGAGGCATGGAGGCAAAGTAATGTATAAACTTGCATTAGCCGAAACATTTAAAAATAGGAAAGTGAAAAGCTTAACCAGTTAAAAATCTAAAATAAAAAAATTAAGAAAACTGTCAATTTCAGATAATACAGCCAAATCACGAAAGGGAAGAAGCGCCAGGAAGTCATTCCTTCGCCCAACCCAGCCAATGCAACGCTGTCACCTTGCACTTTCTCCTTCTTTCGTCGTAGGGATATGGGCTTCACTGCCACCCGAATTTTGTTAACTTAAAACAACAGATAATCTTCAACGCGAATATCACAATAATGCTATTGATGTGACATTTCACGAGACAAATTAACCAATTCATTTAATGTATTACTGCTATTAAATGTCGTAAAACTTGAAAAAGGCCACTAAAATTGTTTATCAAAACGTTGTACAATATTAGGGCGACATCACATGTAATGATTCCTTTTACTTTCCCGTATACGTATGTATACACGGAGTGATATACGTAGTACAGGCAAAGTTGTGTAATGCTGCGCGAAAAAAGAGGGGATTTTCGGCAGAAAAAAATTCATTGCCGGGTCCTGATAACGAACTAGTAGTGCTATAACAGCACTTACTTTCCCATATTAGAGGAAACAGCTACGTAGTACTGAAATAGTGCACATATGCGCTACGGACATCTTAGCTTACAACTCACTGTTTCCATCGCAATGTTGTCAGAACTGTGTGAATTCTACGACTGCACAAAAATAGAATACAAAAGTTTTGTAAACCTGTATTGGAAAAGAAGCCTGATACCCTGGACAATATAGAAATAGGCCATTCCATAGGGCCATGATTAGAGAAGAGTATTTTAAAACGATGCAACAAATTCTCTACTCACTACAAATGCTTGTCACAAAATTATAGAAAAACTACTCGTATTTTGAAGAAAACAAGCATGATCTTATATGAAGATTTTGTTTTGATAAATACATGTAATTGAGGAAAAATTGTATTTTTAAAATTGTAGATGTAAGAAAACGACGAAAACGAAGCGCAGTCAATTCCGAGCGGGCAATTATGTTCGTCAGGAAATTATAGAAAAACTACTCATTTTTCAAAAAATTAATATGACCTTATTTGAAGATCTGTTTTTAATGAGCGTATTTCATTAAGAAAAACAATCTTGTCTTAATAGTTGTAGTTGTAGAAAGTGTACAATTGTACACAGTAGTAGTGCACAGTTGTAGTAGTGCACAGTTGTAGTAGAGCACAGTTGTAGTAGAGCACAGTTGTAGTAGAGCACAGTTGTAGTAGTGCACAGTTGTAGTAGTGCACAGTTGTAGTAGTGCACAGTTGTAGTAGTGCACAGTTGTAGTAATGCACAGTTGTAGTAGTGCACAGTTGTAGTAGTGCACAGTTGTAGTAGTGCACAGTTGTAGTAGTGCACAGTTGTAGTAGTGCACAGTTGTAGTAGTGCACAGTTGTAGTGCAACATAATGGCACAGACTCTCCCGTATTTGTTTTCTATTTCCTTGGGTCTTCGCTAGCTATTCGCAACTGCCAAATACTCTTTCTTGCCAGCTGCCAATCTATCACCGCCAAAAGTCATTTTTTTGACATTTTCTTAATTTTCGTTTTTTTATTGGTAGAACGGAAATATTTATTTTAGAATATTAAAGAATACATAGTTCTAAATGGCAATTTCTTTTACAAATTATGTGCCGTTTTAAAGAAAATGACGTTTTAGCGTTAATAAAAATGAGAAATTTGAAGCTCTTGATTTTTCAAAATACTTCATTTGAAGTTATTTGAAGCACTTACACTCACAAATATAATGATCTTTACAAATTCCTGGAAATGTGCATATTAAAGATGTGTGAGATCTTTAAAAAAAATTACATTTGTGTAATTTTTCAAAAAAAAAACTCAAAATAAACTTAACGTCATATTAAAGTCAATTAGTACTATCCGATCGAAAAGTTTGAAGAAAATGTGTTTAGTCGTTTAAGAGAAAATGGCGTTTGAGTGTTTGTGAAAATTTGAGCTAGTTTTCACAGAAAACGGTTGTTTTCGAAGAACTTTACTTGACATTGTTTAAAACACATGTACTCATAAATATAATAGTGTGAACGAATCGCCGCTAATTTAAATATTAACGATGTGAGAGACAAGTAAAAAAATACATTTTTGCAATTTTTGAAAAATAAAACAATACAGCAATATGGCGTTTATGTCATCTGATAGGGCACATTTAGGACTATCCCTACCAAAAGTTTAAAGAAAACAATTTGGAGCCGTTTTTGATGAAAAATTTTGTTTTTGTAATTATTCAAAATTGCACATATTGCACGCAATATTGCTCAAAAATTACTAAAATTTTCAATACAATGTACATGATCTTAAACAAAGAACTAATTTTGAGAACAAATTTCAGTTGAAGGAAAAATTTCTATGTTCAGTACCAAAAGTTTAAAGAAACAATTTTGGAGCCGTTTTTGAGAAAATCTTGTTTTTTTATTTTTTTCAAATTGCGCACATTGCACGCAATATTGCGTGAAAACTACTAAACGTTTCTAAAAAGTGTTTCGTAGTGTGTCAAAAACGTTTCTTAAAGAAATAACTGACTTGGAAGAACAAATTTTATTTGAAGGAAAAGTCTCAATCTTCAATTTTGTAGTTGGAGAAAGACGCCGAAAACAAATTCAAACTTTCACAATTTTCGAAATTCAGAGTTATCTGTGAAAATCGGACCTATGCCATATTAATATGTGAATTTTACTCTATTTTGAAAAGATATTTAAAGCAAAAAATTGTAGCGGTGTTTGAGAAAAGTTTTAAAATGTCCAGAGGGCTTCATGTAAAGTACCCTTAAATTTGAAAGAATCCTTTTCAAAATCTCAAAGCTTTGACTCAAACCAGATCGACCGGGGAATATCCACTTTGGAAGAAATCGTACCTATAGTATAGGCGCTAGTAACGTTCACCGAGGACAGAGGACAGAGGACAGAGGACAGAGGACAGAGGACAGAGGACGTTTTCCTTCAGTCGTTTTTTCGGTATCAAGGACCCACAAAAGCGGGATTCTGGCTACACCACAAGTTAGGGGAAATTCGCCGTCCAAGAGAGCTGTGCATTCTTCAAAAGGGAAGTGGAAGAATTGCTATAAAGAGGCATTATAAATTTGTATAAGGTCGAAGATTTATTTAATTATTAATATTAAATAAAATCGTATATAAAATGGCCATTCAGTGGTTTTAAATTCGGTAAAGATTGCACAGATCTGTGCACGAAAGATATGAATGTTGTGGTGTGTATGTGATTCTTTTATGTAATAATAGTTTGTAATTTTAAGGGTGACTGTATATGTTATCTTGAAAACTTGTTGAATCTGAGTCGACTATGAGGAAGAGGGGATTTTTTTTAGTAAATAAATGGCGTAATTGCTCTTCAGAAATGATTAGGAATGCTTGTTATTATTTCCAGTAACATTTTAGAGTGTTTATCGATCTTAAATGCTCGAATGATAAATTTTTAATCAACCGAAACCTGGTACTGAGTGGTGGATTTTCAGGCTCACTCGTTAATGGTATTAAAAATAAGGCCTAAGATATTTGTTTATTAGTTTATTCTTAATCTTCTTAGATCGAAGATAGAATATCTGAGCTAGCCTTATTATTGATATTATGGAGAAAAAGAGAGGTACAAAGAAGGAAAGGTTTCACTAACTTGGTTAAATTAGTAATCATCACTAAATTAGTCAAAAGTTAATAAAATTACTAATTTCCTCTTTTTAAAACTAAATCAAGTGTTGCAGTGAAATCAAAGCTTTGAAAAAGTCGTTTCTATCACACATTTATAAACTATGTCGCATGATTCCTGCAGCAACCAGCTTATTTTTTTATGTTTTATAAATTTATCTACAGAGAAATATACTACTTGATGGGTCAGTGCTCAAGTATTTGTAAGAATTAAGTAAGTGCTCAAGTAATTTGTGCACAGTTATGGCCCACACCATTCGTTTTATTTCGTATCCAGTTGTAGTTTTGTTTCGTTATGAACTGATCTATGTTTTATTTATTTAACTGCAGTCGATGTGTGTGTACATTCATTTCAATATCTTAATAATTAAAAGAATGAATTAAATAGAGAAACTGCTCTTTTTTGCAGTATTCGATCAGAAAATCAGTGTTGAAATCTTCACATATAATAATGTAGATTTAAAAGAAAGGTCACTATTCTTGTTGAGTTGTCTGTAGATTTTCTAAGAAAGCGAATTTAACTATATTTCGTTCTGTTGATTGTCTATAAATGCAAAGTAAGATACTTTTGAGCGTTGTAAGATATACCACTGTTTTTCAATAACCGTTTCAACTGAATATAGATTGAATTCTGTCCAGACGGTAGAATCAATATAATTTCTCACTTTAATAAACGAACCTTCATTTACGATGAAAGTTGTTCACTTAATCAAATTTGTCTCATAATTCAAGTTCTTGTTCAAGAAATCGCGATTATATTGCGGGTTGAAATTAATTATCATTGTCTAAACACGATTACCTAAAAACTCAAGAAATATCAATGAAACTCGAGTGTAAAACTTTGAAGTGTGAAAAAATTTAACTAAGAAGAAAAGTGATAAATCCTTGCAAAAATTAGAAGCGAAAATGCTAAAACTGGTAAAAATAAAAAAGTTGGTTAGTAATGTTTATTGATTATGAAACTATGGGTACGTCAGAAACATATGTTTCAGACGAATTCTGTTTCATAGAAACAGAGACATTGCACAGACATACGGTAAATAATGCCCTGCAATCTTCAGACACTGGTATTGTGCATGCCTAAAAACGCTGCAGTAACGACTACGTTAAAAGTGATATCTCACACCCGGCAACTGAGACCAACAAGAAATTTCCTTGTGCCAAGATCGGTTGAAGTGTCATTTTGAATAGGAGGGACGTACAATGGCAGCACATAGGAGCTATTAATGAAGTCTGTAACTATGATTCGAATCGATTAGATGTCTTCGTACGTTCAGTAGTTGGCGGCAGGATGGTGATGTCGATAAGATATCGCTTCCTGAACAGAAGTGGCATGTTTACTAAGACGTTCCGTTCTGACGTATTACTTCTTTCGGCAGTTTGAAGGCCGACAGACGGTTACAACATAAAACAAAAAACAAACGAGAGTGAAAGTCGGTCTCTAATAGTATCACATGTCAAGTGGAGAAGTATTTTTAACTAAATAAATATGTATCATGTGGATGTAGGTACTGGTTTACGGCTTGAAAAGATGAGCCAAGAATTTGAAAATTATTATACGTGTAGAACGTGTGATTGATGTAGATGAGGAGTTGGAAAAGTCTGTTACTGCGCTTATTCTGTAAAACATAGAAAAGAAAAATAGAGAAACATTTGGCATATATCATATAAAACGAACAACAAGAAATATATTTGGAAATTATGGAAAAGTACAAGGTACCCAGCGAACAACTTGGATTTACGCATGAAGTTGTAATTCATGCAAACATTAACTGGGGAAAAGCAACAGTACTGTCCACAGTTATGAACATTTTCATATTTTTGTCAAAATTCTGGGGCAATAGTAATTTTTGTACTAAATTTCTGTACTGTCAGCTTTCATCCAATTGTTTAAACATGTCAATTTATATTTTTCTAATGCTAAAAAAGTGTGCTAAAAACTCGTTTTCAAAAATGTAGTACGTTCAATTCTAAAGACTAAATACAATAATATCATATTCCATTGCAATAAATTAAATATTTTTACAAAATCATTTAAAACAAAGCATTTGGAACAAAAAGTGTGAATATTGCAACAATATTGCACTTCTATAGAATATACTTCAGTTTCTATACTGTGGTATAGGAAGGAAACAATAATTTTTCAGAAGTAGTTGGGATATATATACATATATACTTATATATACATACATATACATATATATAAAACAGGATGTTGGTATGTATATAAGAGCAAAATTCCGACGCCGTTGGACCGATCTCCATGAAAGTTGGCACTTCTAAGTTTGTTTGTTTTTCACCGAGAAGGTTTATGTGTTGTTAATTCTGTTGTAGCTCCACTACATGGCGCTACATATTCACTAAATATTCACGTCAAATGCAACCTGCAACACAGCCGGCAGCATTTTGTATCTATATCGTTAAATAACACCTAAACGAGGCGTTCTAGGGCCTTAAAAACTAAAATATTGAGGCCGAAGGCCCAAAGAAACGTTTCTCACACCGTAATCTACAGAATGAACTCTTCCTGAACATTCTATTACATTTTTGCTGTTACACCGCTTCCCGATATTACGTCCACTGTTCAGAGTCGTGCAGAATCTGCAAGTAAATGTGAACGAGAGGGACAGAGGGTGGCAGAGACAGAGACAGCGACAGACAGGGACAGGGTGAGGGAGGGAGGGAGAGACAGTGAGAAACGGTGATGGGAGGGGGAAAGGGAGGTGAAGGGCAGAACGTCTGCCGGATTTTCCTAGTAATATTTGTATATCGTCCAAATAACGAAACGGGTTTAGTTTTCTTTTCTATAATATTTATTTAGAAGATTCTTTTTAAAAACAAATACATTTATTCACATATTCTCCATTTGCGGTCCCCTAAAAGATCAACTGAAGAACTGTTCGACTAAAACCAAACGTTTAAAATATCATAGAAGAGCAAAATCTCTATTTACACAGAAACTTTCGGGGAGGGAGATTTGTAACTGTTTTTGTGAAAATTAATTTGAGCGTTTCTGAAAATGCGGTACTTTGAGTTCATTTTCAGTAGAAACCGTTTGATATTTTGAGAAACATCAAGAGCGGTAATTTAATGCATCTCTATTCACATACGCATTGAATTATAAAATAAACCTGAAGTGTAGTTGTTACTGATGTACGAGATTTACATACATATATATGTTTATGAAAAATTAAAAGTTTTTATCGAACTGCCAATATTTTTTCTTTAAATCATTCGTCTACTACATAGTCTTTAAATTACTTCAAAACTGCTAATAATTTTAAAAAATGTGCATGAAATCCGTTTAAAGACCTAATTTAGAAACTTTCATTAAATTTCATTTATTTTTAAAGATTTAATAGATTTATTAGGAAAACAATCTTTGTATTTGGTAATAGAGTTGCATAAGTTGGATCGACAAAATTTTAAACAGTTGTTATTTTCGAAAATTCTGAGGATTTACTGAAAATAGCATCACTGCTGTTTTATCAGCGTGTCTCTCTCTGTTCGAGAAAATTGAGGAAAAAATGAATAGGTTTTAAGAATGTCAGGAAAAGTACATGCAAAAATTAAACGCTAAATTATACAACCCTTTCTTCATTAACGTCATTAATTTCATCATACGCATCTTTTTGCCAGTGTAAATCCTTATATTGTCATGCCTCTTCATTTACGAGTGTTCTGTCTCAAATCTTACTCAATGGTTGTAAATATTTTCATCCAGTACATATGCCTATAATTATATCATACGATGAACTGTATAAATGTAAAATAATAAAATAATATTCCTGAAACAAGTATTTTACTTTATCTTCTAGGTCAATTGGCCCCTTCTGTGTAGGGTTTTCGTGCAGGTTGTCTTGATTTTTAAGGCCAATGATGAATTGGACCCTACCTTATTTGTCGATTACAAATAGTTTTCGCTACATGACCTGAGAATATTTGTTATCAAATTTTGTTAAGAAACGCTTCTTACTTTATTCGTTATTCAATTTAATATGATGTAAGAGCGAGTAGGATATATTCTGGGGTTCAAAACGTACACAGATTGCACTTTTACCCTATGTATCACATGTAGTTTTCCATCTGTATTTGGCGTTAAATGAGATATTAATTACATATGCTTCGATAAATTTAAAAGCATATTTTTATAAAATAGGAATAATCGATTTTGGGATGTCAGTTTTCTGATTCGCAGAAATCCTGTCTCTTTACATCTTTCTATGAGGCCAAGAAAACAAGTGCTTTTGCTAATTTTTAGTTGACAATAAAAACGAATTCTACAGTTGCTTCCTTTAATGAATCATTTGTCATAGAGAAAAGAGTAAATTCGTAATTTAGGTATGTTTTTATTTTTAATATATTTCTACAATACATTTTATTTATCGTGTTCACCCAAATCGCTACCAAACGTCAGAAATAGTAATAAAACTTAAGACAAGAGACAACCAATGGATGTTATATGATATGTGTGTACATGAATAGTTTATAGGATGAATGTATGGATTAATGTGAAGCGTGAATGAATGTAAAGAGAAAAAAACTTAGTGCATATTTTCACATTGAGTATTTTATGAACAATTACTCTTACTTTGGTAATTACGTTTCTGCGATATTCTGAATTTACAACAAAGCCGTTATGTTGGATAAATAAAATCATGTTTGGTTCACGATATTGTTTGATGTTATAAACATTACACGAATGTGATTTTTGCATTCAATAGTAGCTTGTGTCTTCGAATAGCTTGACTAGAATTTTTGGGAGAGAATTTATGAAAACATGATACTCAATTCGACAGGCTTTACCTCTTAACCTCGTCTGAAATGAAGCTGCTTCTACAATAAAAATGTTGTCAGTATATAGAAACACAAAAGTATTATTAAAGCACTAAGAGCGTTCAGAAAAAGCTTTTATATCGTCTGTTGGTTCATTACTCTTTGCGTTTTCGTGCGGACAGCGGCACTAGCGTCTCGCTGTGCTGAGCCCACGCGAACTGTATCTCGCTGCACAGAACACGCAATGTCCTAGCTTTCAGACTTTTTAGAACTCGCCCGTAGTTTCTAAGATATGGCAGGTGACAAAGCTGCTTAGCATCAAGCTAAGCATCTTCTAACGCAATCACTGGCAATGATTCGCTTCGGTTTTCATCACAACATACAGTCTTGCAGAAAATTGTATTTTCCAGTAATTCTTGGCGTCATATTTAATTCGCATGGCGTCACCGCTGGCTTGTTTGGTGGTACTGCCTAGGAGTGGAGTGACGAAACATGCATCTACTTTAAAATTCGATCGCCCAAGACTTTTCACGTTTAGTCCTTGCAATTTTCGGGTGAAAAATAATCTCGGTCACTGGCAATTAAACGCACAATATTCAATTCGATTGGTCCCAAGAAAGGCTTATAATTGTGAATTAGAGGCCTGGCGCCAAATTGAATAATGAGTGAGTGCACTAATGTGATAAAACCAGCTTAAAACACGAGAAACAATTTAACGTGGGTGTAAATTTGAAATATAAAAAAAACTACACTTGTGCTTTGATTCTCTTTCTTCTCAATGAGGAAAATTATTATTGAGATTTCATTTAATGTGAACCGCCCCTGATTAGTACGCAACCCCTCGTGCGTTGGTGTTTCGCAGATCACGTTCTGATGCAGTCGGAGCTATTTTGTACGGACGAACACCAACCCATCGACTTAGCAATCATGGGCGTCTGTCACATGTGCAGTATGAAGTGCCCCACCTTATGTACTCGTATTTTTATTCGCAAAAATATCATTTTCGACGCCTCTGCCTGACCTCGAAGATTTTGGGACATTCAGTATAAGTTCCGAATAAAACAAGCATGTTGTTGAAGCTGGATGTGGACGGGGGATGGCATTGTCACATACTACATTATAGCTATCACGTTCCGCGTCACAATATAATGTGCAATTAGTATTAATAATTATACCTAAAATACATGCTCCTAACAATTCGTGCTCGTAGAATATATTTTATCAAAATCAACCTCACAATAAAAACTTATAATGACGTCCAGCTGGTTAACTTAATATGAGATTAATTTTTTTTATAATTTGAGGTGCAAATACTTCATGAGCTTTTGATTCACCGCCATTCCGTAGTTTACAACATTGGCATTACCACGTTACGATGAACTGGCAACTACATTCTAATTTTATTCGTAATTTAACATATAATAATAAAAATTATAAATGGTAAGTAAAATAACATATACATTATTTTCTGGGAAAAAGTGTTTTTGTTACTTTCGTGACACTTCCCCTAAAATGTCTTCAATTTATTGAACGTGCATTTTTCAGTTTGTCACCTCCCCATTGCGCAGTTTCTTAACGAAGAGGCCAATCCTCTCCCCCCCAAGCACATCCTTAGTGAATGATCCCACATTAGTTTCATCTCTTTATATTCGTAGCTGAATCAAATGAAAACATTTAATAGGCGATTAAAATTCACAACGCGAAGCGTTGCTTCCTGTCTTGGAAGTTTTTTTGCAAGTGTTTCCGGGAGGTCCCAGGAGTTCTTTTTGTAAGTGATGTTCCGATGAGGTGCAATATGCGACGAAATTCAAAAATAATGCTTAACCATTTATAAGACACTTGTCTTTCACATGACAAACAGAGATAATGTAGAAAACACAACGGTCTTCCTTTCTTATATCTTTAGTTCTTTTGCCCTGGTTTATCTTGTATTTTATGACATTTTATTTGTACATTGTAAAGAGTTCTGGTACATTGTAAAGATTCAATCAGTATGAATTAAACTGTGAGGAGTCCGTTGCGAGTTTTAGGTATGTTTTTATAACAGCAGTTACGAAACACATGATTCAATCTAAGTTCCACAACTCCATTCTAGTGTGAAATAAAGGTTTCTTAGAATTACGGTCTTTTTTTAAAACAACGTTTTATACTGCATACTGCTCTGACAAAACGGGCTCTGTTCTCAACACAAAAAGCCAGAACCGCCAAGCCAATCCCTGCCATCCACATACCAAAAGCCTCGAACAGGAACACCAACTTGAGAGAACTCACAGATTCAGGGGGCACTCCGTAGGACACGGGGTTTCTTCTGAACGTCGCGTACTGCGGTTCATTCCGGAGGTAGTACTCGAACTCGTGTTGTCTGGCCTTCGTGGCCAAGCCGCCCTCCACCATCCACTGCACGAATCGCTTGATGCGGAAGTGCTCCGACCAGTGCCGGCGGCCGGCGAAGTAGGCGAACTGCGGGCTGACGAGGCACTCTCGGGGGCGGTGCAGCAGCGAGTAGCCGTCCTCGGAGGCGTCCGGGTGGCGCTCGTACAGCGCCAGCGAGACGGGCGTCGCGGCGATCGCCTTGTTGCGGGACGAGACGACGCTCGCCATTTGGCTCAGGTTCCACGACGCGTCGATTTTGCGCGCCAGGTCCGCCAGCAGGCCCTGGCGGCGACGCTCGCGCGCCGCCCAGGACTCCAGCCACCACGCCATGTAAATCACAGATATAGACGAATTCACTTTTTCGAGAGTGTTGATCTCGTTCTGATAAGAAGGGGTGACAATGGAGCCCGTGAACGCTCCCGCAATTGTGTTTCCGACGAAAAATCCGAGGAGACTAAGGGATATCATAAGACGGCGATAACGATTATTGAAACTTCCCACCAAAATAGTTTCGCTCACGTCAAAAATGGCTTGTTTCACGTGGACCTTGAAGGCGAAAACTAGCAGCAATGCAAAAAATGCAAAATACATAAAAGTAGTAGCCAAGACAGATACTGACATTGTGAGCAGTAAACTTGTACGGACTCTGGGAGCTTTCGAGACTAATAAACAAAGGTCGGCTGAATCGTGGGGGTACATGTACTTGAGTTTGTGTATCATGCCGTAGCAGTAATAAGGTTCTGAGAAAATGTCAATAATTCCATCTAGGAGAAGCTTGCATCCGTTTTGCCATGAAGAGTACCCAGCTCTTTTCACCTCTACAGACTTGCAAATGTAGTGAGTTTTTCGTGACAATGTCGTGCAATATTGCGTCGTGTCTAACGAACGGATGCGCTTTTCTGTCACACCAATGTGTATGATATCTCGTTTCCGGTACACCTATTCTGATTATTCGGTTATTGATTGTTTTCGTAGAAAGACTTGTATCCTCCTCTTTATTAAAAAATTCCGTTGCACTTTCATTACGTATGCTGTTGACTGTACTTGTGACGTTCTCACAAGTAATTGGTTAGCAAAGGCACTTTTGGTGGAAAACTTCACTGTTGCAAACAGAAACATCGTATACAAAAATATCATAGTCAATTAAGTTTCCAAAATAGGCGCTAAATTAAAATTTAAAAAAATGGCTAGAGTTGCTGCAAGTATTTTAGAAACACCAACTTGACCCAAATAGAAACTAAATATTTTCAGCTGTTCAACGGGTTGTCTTCCATCTCCAGCAAATTGTGACCGTCTGCGTTGTGGCTACTCAAAAACGTTATTCCGTTTGGGCGATGAACTGCATTCACAGCGTTACTGACACTGAAATTATGTCCCCTTTTAGAATTACACGAAGGGACGTATCGTTCACACCAACCAACGTTTGCAATAGCAAATCAATAATTGTCGACGACGTGTAAGAAACAAACGAGGTCGCAATGGGTTAACCCTTCCACTAAAATGATGTAAAATAAACTGCAATGAAATAGTCACATTGATTTTTTAAAAGCAATAGTATAATGTCCAGAACGTATCTAATGCAAGAAATAACTTATTTTGTATATGTAATTGAAGTTTTTGCCTGTTATTCAGAAAGCAATATTCACAGCAAGTAATCGTATGTTTGAAAATAAAAAGTAAAATGTGTTTGAAGATATTTCACTTAAAAACATTAATCCATCAAAAATAAAACGTAAAGCGAGAGTAGAAAGCACTGTAAGAGAACCTTATCGCAGATGCAGGAAATCATGCGATGTGTTATTAGGAAAACAAACGGTATAGTCGCGTGAGAAAATTGAGTCAATAAGTAAACTCACGTCCACAGACACGTTCTAGCAAAAAATGATATGCGGGCATGCAACAGCTCGCAAGTGTTCAAACCAGCAATAAGGCGGAAACATTAGAATTTTTATTGCCAATGTTTTTCCTGAGAACCAGTAAAAACACAATTTTCTGACAAAACGCTGGAAAGAACATCGAATTGTGAATAATAGGTGTGCTATTGTACAAAATTTAAATTAACTTACTTTCAAATTAGTTGGTAATTATTTCTAAACTAAAGATTTTTTCCTATTATGAGCAAATATAATTGTTTGCATTATTTTGCCAGCAATGAGAAAAGTAAAATAAAAATACATTATGATAGAATAAAATCCATTTCATCGTAGGAATTAGTATAAATAATAATGGTTAATAATTATTATAATTGTGATGATGATAATATTGATATTAATATAACAATGATATAAAATGAAACTACTGGAGCTACAAAATGGCACAGAATTTCCCGTATTAGTTTTCTGTTGCCTTTCTTCTCGGCTAGCTATTCGGACCTGCCAGGTTCTCTTGCCAATTGCCATCTATCGCCACCCAAACTACGTTTTTTGACATTTTCTTAATTGTTCGGTTTTCTATTTTTAGAACGGAAACATTATTTTAGGAAGATTAACGAACAGTATAAACACGACCCAAATGGTAATTACCTTTGAAAAATTTGGAGCCGTTCTTACGAAAATGGCATTTAAGCGCTAATGTAAATGCGAAATTTGAACTTCTTTTCCACAGAAAATTTCTGAGCTTTTGAAAAACTTCATTAGAAATCATTTCAAGCACATTGACTCATAAATACAATAGTGTTTAAAATTTGCTGGAAATGTGCATATTAAAAATGTAAAAAAATTACATTTGTGTAATTTTTCAAAAAACAAAAGTATATTCTAAAATGAACTTTACGACTTATTAAAGAGTACAATTAGCACTTACAGTTCGAAAAGTTTGAAGAAAAAATTTCTAGCCCTTTATGATAAAATGGCATTTGAGCGTTTCTGAAAATGTGGAAATTTGAGCTAGTATTGACAGAAAAGTTTGAAAAAAATCTTGTTGATATTATTTTTTTAATTGCACATATTGCACGCAATTCTGCGCGAAAACTAATACATTGTTTTAAAAAATGTACTTGACCTTAATGAAAGAAATAATTTTAAAGAACAAATTTCATACAAAGGAAAAATCTCTATTCTCTGTTTTGTAGTAACAGGCAGCCGCCGACAAAAATTCAAACTTTTGCAATTTTCAAAATTCAGTTATCAGAAAATGTCAAAAAAGATGTATGTTTGGCGGCGATAGATGTCTGTTGGCAATAGTGTGTGGCAAGAAATAAAAGCTAGGTAAGACCAAAGTAATTAGAAAACTAACTAGTATGAAAACGTCTATGCCATTATGTAGCTCCACTAATAATTTTGTACGTATATACGGAGTACGTATGTACGTATCATAGAGAAAGTTATGTAATGCTACGGAAAATCGATTTCGATATTTCAATGGAAATACACACGTAAGGGTCCCCTGATACCGAAAAAGTTTTTTTTGTCTTTCTTTTTTCGTCCGTCCGTCGGTCCGTCGGTTCGTCCGTCGGTCCATCCGTCGGTCCGGGAAGTACAATTTGTTTCAACATTGATATTCCCCAGTCGATCTCGCTCGAATCGAGGCCCGTCCATTTTGAAACACTTCCTTCAAAATTTGGGAGTACTTTACATGCAGCCCATCTGACATTTTCAAAATTTTCCCCAAAACTGCTCCAAATTCTTTGTTTTAGTTTCTTGTAAGAAAAGAGTAAATACAGTTATGAAGAAAAAATTTCTTCATAGGTGTGATTTTTCACTGTTTACTTTGAATTTTCGAAAATAGCGAAATTTTGAATTTTTTCGCTATCTTCCTCCAGCTACAAAATTGAAGATTTCCTTCAAATAAAATTTGTTCTCAATAGTGACTTCTTGCATTGAAGCCATGAACATATTTTTGAAAATTTAATCGTTTTCGCTTCATTTTGTTTTTGTGTTTTCAAAAATTATAGAAGTGTATTTTTTTAATGATCTCTCACACCGTTATTATGCACATTTCCAGCAATTTGTAACACTATTGTTTTTGTGAGTTTCAAACGACTTCAAATGAAATTTTTCGAAAACTCAAAAAGTTTCGTTAAAAAAAAGTTTGAATATGGAATTTACAATAGCGCTTAAACGCAATTTTCTTAAAAATGGCTCTTAATTTTTGAAAGAAAAATGTCATTTAGCACGAGGTTGTACTGTTCTTTAATATTCTTAAAAAGTGTTTCTGTTCTACTATTAGGAAATCGAAAAAGTACGAAAATATTTTTTAAAAAATGTTTTGGCTGCGAAAGATGGCAGCTGGCAAGAGTATGTGGCAAGTCCGAATAGCTAGTCGAGACCAAAGGAAACAGAAAACTAGTAAGGGAAAGTCAGTGTCATTCTGTAGCGCTAGTAATTTTTTAATGTTTTTATTTCACGTATTTTCTACGTATTTCTACGTTTCTATGTTTCTTCGTATTTCTACGTATTTTCTTGTAAGTTGAGTAAAGGTAGATATAAGTTTTGTTAATAGCACTTATATGGGGCATGTTTTTGTATGTAGAATTATGGTAATATATAAGTTAATACCACGTCCCCTACCCAACTAATGCTGTAAACCAAGAAAAAGAGTAATCCAAAATCAAAATGTGCTCGACGAAGCGAGACGGAGATTAAAATCGGACAGGTACTAAGTACAAGTCCCACCGCAAAGAGTTTCCTACGTTAAACACTTTCCCGAATATCTTCTGCTGTTGCAAGCATAGATCATTCGTTCCGTTGCTTCTCATTTTATTGGACCATCTATCTTCTCTTCGGTCTTTCCACGTTCCGTTTTCCTCTTGGCTGATATTTCAGAATTGTTCCTGAATTCGTGTGTCCTCTATTCTATGAAGTGGTATCTCCATACTTTCCTATATACTACTAATATACACACTAATATACGTAGGTATATTAGAAGTAAAGCGCAAAAAAGCGGCGGATTTTTGGCAGAAAAATGAATTGCTTGGCGCTGGTAACGAAAAAGTGGATAAGTCATGTTGCTAAATTAAAAAAAACTAGTGGTGAAACAAAACGGCACAGACTTTCCCATATAATTTTTCTATTTCCTTGGGTCTGAGCTAGCTATTTGGAATTGCCACACACTCTTGCCAGCTGCCATATATCGCCACCCAAAGTATATTTTTTGACATTTTCTTAATTTTTCGGTTTCCTAATGATACAACCGAAATATTAATTTTAGAATATTAAAGAACAGTCAATCCTAGTCCTAAATGACAATTCACTTAGAAAAATTTGGAGCCGTTGTTAAGAAAATGGCGTTTAAGCGCTAGTAGAAATGCGAAATTTGAAGTGTTTTTTCACCAGAAATGTTTGAGGCTTCAAAACATTTTATTTGAAGTCATTTAAAGCACATTAACCTACAAATACAATATTATTTACAAATTGCTAGTAATGTGTATATAAAAGATTTGAGACACTTAAAAAAAATACATTTGTGAAATTTTTACAAAAACAAAACAAATACTCCAAAATGAACTTTACGTCATATTAAATAGTGTAATTTGCACTATCCGTTCGAAAAGTTTGAAGAAAAATTTGGAGCCATTAATGAGAAAATGGCGTTTCAAGGTTTCTGAAAAAGCGGAATTTTGAGCTAGTTTTCATAGAAATCTATTGAATTTTCGAGAAACTTTATTTAACATTATTTAAAACACATGTACTCATACATATAATAATTTTAAAAAATTGTCGCTAATATAAAAATTAATGACGTGAGAGACAAGTAAAAAAAATTACATTTTTGTAATTTTTGAAGAAACAGAACCATAGAGCAATATGGCGTTAATATCATCTCATACAGCACATTTAGCACTATCCGTATAAAAAGTTTAAAGAATAAACTTGGAGCCGTGTTTGAGAAAATCTTGTTTTTGATTTTTTTTAAATTGCAAATATTACATGCAATATTGCGCAAAAACTACTAAAATTTTCAAAACTATGTGCATGACCTTAATGAAAGAACTCACTTTGAATAAAAATTGTATTTGAAAGAAAAATCTCTATCTTCAATTTTGTAGTTCTAGGAAGACGCCGAAAAAAATCCAATGCTTTGCAATTTTCGAAAATTTAGAGTAAACCGTGAAAGTCGGACGTATGCCACCTTAATAAGAGTATTTTATTCTGTTCTTACAAGAAATTTAAACAAAAAATTTGGAGCAGTTTTTGAGAAAATTTCGAAAATATCCGGGTGGCTTCTTGTAAAGAACCCCCAAATTTTGAAGAAAGTTTTTCAAAATCGTGACGCCTTGAGTGGAAGAAGATTGACAGGGGAATATCCATTTTGGAAGAAATCGCACGTATGGTTTAAGCGCTAGTTTTGTTCACGGACGGACGTTTTGAAAAAAAAAACACTTTTTCGGTATCAGGAGATCCCAAACGTGTATTTCCTTTAAACTCTCGAAATCGATTTTTCGCAGCATTACATAACTTTCCTTATACTATGTATATTACCCCGTATATACGTACTATACAGAAAATTAAAAATCCTCTAACACGTGGTGTAGTCTGAATCCCTGATTTGTAGATCCTTACCGCAAAACCAATTGAGAGCAAACCGTCCATCCGTCAGCTCGTCTGCCTAGTGTATATGAACAGCTCTGGGGTCTAAAACATGCATAGAATTTTTTCCAAATTGAAGTCCCTGTCTGTCTGGCCTGAGTCGAAACTCTGCGATTTTGCAACACATTCATTAATTTTTGGGTGTACTTTACATGAAGCCACCCGGATATTTTCCAAATTTTCTCAAAAAACGACTCCAATGTTTTTCTTTAAATTTCTTGTAAGAATGGAGTAAAATACACTGATAAAGATGGCACAGGTCCGATTTCACGGTAAACTCTGAATTTTCGAAAATTGCAAAATTTTGAACTTTTTGCCTTCCTTCTTCTACAAAATTGAAAATAGATATTTTACCTTCAAATAAAATTTTTCGCTATAATGAGTTCTTTCACGTTTCGCGGAATATTGCGTGTAATATGTGCAATTAAAAATAATAAAAACAAGGTTTTTTGAAAAATGGCTCCAAATTTTTCTTTGAACTTTTGTTAAGGATAGTGAGTGCCTAATTTACTCTATGAGATAACATAAACACCATATTGCTTTATTCTTTTATTTTTTCAAAAATTACAAAAATTGAATTTTTTGACCTGTCTCTCACGTCATTAACCCTCCAAGGACGAGTGTGACGTATACGTCACAGCGAACAAGTTGTGGCACGTCTAATTTCCTGTCTCTGCAAGTCGATATTTCTGTGCGTGTCAGGGCATTGTAGTCGCAGAAGGGTCTGGTTCGTCAGTTCATAGTGCGATCTTGTCCGAGGAAGGCGTTATAAGAGTTTTTGACGGTGTTTAAAAATTGTGATATATTTTCGATGGACCCAGATGTTAGGTAAGTTGAATTTATAGCTTATATTGTTAGCAATTCAATTTATGTCAATGGTTTATTTATCACAGATAGTATTAAAAGTAATTAAAATGATTTAATTAATTTTATTATTGTTACGGGAAGGTGTGGAGGCGTGAAAATGTCAGTGTGACGTATACGTCACACTCGTCCTTCCCCGTAGCTTTTCACGCGTCTCCACATTTTCCACATTTTTTTCATTTTGTTCCATTTCAAAGTCGAAAATTGAAATGTTTATATACATTTTCATTTATCAGGAATAACGACCGTTTTAGAGACGGACTGACTGTCGCAGAGATAATTCAGTTGCTTGAAGAAGACATTCAAGGCATCGTTGGTAATGATAATGGTGATGATAATATAGAAGTAGAGGATATTTTTATTGCACCACCGCCCGCAAACGAGCTGACTGATGAAGACAGTGGTGATGAGGACACAGGAGGTCTACTAGACAATCTGTGTGGCAATCAATTGGTGAGTGAAGCCGAGGCAGTTTTGTCTAATGGAATTCGCATTGGAGGCCCGGTACACGATTTATCGGGTATTCCGCAAAAAGGGAACGTGAGTGGATAGATGGAGATCTAGTTGATTCAATAAAAAAAGATGGGATATTTCCAGAAGACTATGCCGACAAATATAAAAATATGACACCCGTTCAAATTTTTGAAATCTTTATAGATGAAGAGGTGATTTCCCTTTTCCTTACGGAGACCAAGAAATATGCTTTGTCAAAAAATGAAAGTAATATGAATGTTACGGCAGAAGAGATAAAGGCTTTTCTGGGTGTACTGATCCTTTCTGGTTATAATGTTTTGCCAGGGAAAAAAAGTTACTGGGATACCAAGCCAGACATGAAGAATATATTAGTATCTGAATGTATGCGGAGGGACAGATTTTTATTCATAGCCAAATACTTTCATGTTGCTGATAATTCTGATATTGACAATAATGACAGATTATTCAAGCTCCGCCCACTCATGAATCTTCTCAAGAAACGTTTTATTGATAACTTTCTTGAATGTGAATTTCTTGATTATGACGAATCCATGGTGAAGTACTTTGGCCCACATCCTTGCAAGCAGTTCATTCGTGGTAAACCCATACGGTTTGGGTACAAAATATGGTGTCTGAATACATTCTACGGGTATTTGATAAATTTTGAAGTCTATCAAGGGAAAAATACACCAGTGACAAACTCTGAATATGAAAAGATTTTTGGTAAAGCCACTGCTCCCTTGATTTCATTCTTAGATGAACTGCCAGATCATAAAAGAAGTTATCCTTATCATATAATTACAGACAACTTATTCACCAGCTTCAACCTTCTCAAGCATTGAAAGAACGCGGATACTCAGGGGCTGGAACCATTAGGAAAAACAGGATTCCTAAAGATTGCCTGTTACCATCGCATGAACAAATGATGAAGATGGATCGTGGGATATTTCGAAGCACAATAGAGAAAAATGATGGAATTCTTGTTGGGAAATGGATGGACAATAATGTGGTTGCTGTTGCATCAAATTCGCTCGGAGAATCTCCAATCAAGCATGTTAAGAGATATTCTTCGAAAGAAAAAAAACATATAAATGTCCCTCAACCAGCTATTATTACCACATACAACAGAAACATGGGTGGTACAGATCGAATGGATCAAGACATCAATCAGTACCGTATATCAATCAGAGGGAAGAAATGGTACTGGGCAATACTGACATGGCTTATAGATGCAGCTATAAATAATGCTTGGCTGATTTTCAAGAAGACTGGAAAAAATATCACTAAGCTGGAATTCAGAAGAGAGATTGCTATCACATACCTCACGAGATACAAAACACCTGTCAAATCTGTGGGTCCAACAGCTCTGTCGTCGAACAGGTCAACGCGAGTTTTAGACGACATTCGCTATGACAGAGCTGACCATCTACTTGGGGAAGTTGAAAATAAAAAGAGAAGAAGGTGTGCTAATGATGGATGCAAAAGTGTCGTTGCTTCAATGTGCACAAAATGTGGACGTAGGTTTATGCTTGAAATGCAATGTACCATTTCATACAAAAAAAATGAACACTATTTTTCTGCTGTGTAAGAAGTGTAATATGTTTACTAATGATATTGTAGTCATTGACTAGTCATTTAACCATATGCTTCGAAAATAAATGCTTTCCTCGTTAAATATTTTCTCTCTTTCAACCCAGCACAGTTATCACCCCCAAAGGACGAGTGTGACGTATACGTCACACCCTCCCACGCCTCGCTGAATCATAGAATATTTTTTTCAATATTTTTTGGAGATTAAACTAAAGTAGTTAAATTAAAAAATGTAACGAAGTTTAATTTTTTTGATAAAAAATAATTTTCGTCCTTGGAGGGTTAATATTACCGGCGATTGTTCACATTATTACATTTATGAGTACATGTGCTTTAAATAATGTCATATAAAGTTTCTCTAAAACTCAACCGTTTTCTGTGAAAACTAGCTCAAAATGGCGAATT
>JAHLJT010009419.1:18613349-18661190 GCA_031308135.1 Acheta domesticus | reverse complement strand
TTTGTTTTTTTAAAAATTACAAAAATGTAATTTTTTTTGATTTGCCTATCACGTCGTTAATATTTACATGAGTGGCTATTTGTTTAAATTATTATATTTATGAGTACATGTGCTTTAAATAGCGTCAAGTAAAGTTTCTCGAAAACGCAACAGTTTTCACTGAAAACTGGCTCAAAATTCCGCATTTTCAGAAACGCTCAAACGCCATTTTCTCATAAATGGATGCAAATTTTTTCTTCAAAGTTTTGGAACGGATAGTGCTAATTGCACTCTTTAACATGAAATAAAGTTTATTTTGAGTTTTTTTTTGTTTTCTCAAAAATTATATAAAAGTTTTTTTTAAAGATCTCTCACATCTTTAATATGCACATTACTAACAACTTGTAAAGATTATTATATTTGTGAGTGTATGTGCTTCAAAAAACTTCAAATAAAGCATTTTGAAAACTCAAAAATTTTCTGCTAAAAAGAGCTTCAAATTTTGCATTTTTAGTAGCGCTAAAACGCCATTTTCTTTAAAACGGCACAACATTTTTAAGAGAAAATTGCCATTTAGGACTAGTTTTTTGTGTTCTTTAATGTTCTAAAATGAATATTTCCGTTCTATCATTAGGAAACCGAAAAATTAAGAAAATCTCAAAAAAAGTAATTTGGTGCGGTGATAGTTGGCAGCTGGCAAGAGTATGTGGCAATTCCGAATAGCTAGCACAGACCCAAGGAAATAGAAAACTAATACGGGAAAGTCTGTGCCATTCTGTAGCACCACTAGTTGGAATATCTTTTCTGGATTTTGTATGGTATTTTCTTGAAATCGTTCAGTCCAACTATTGTTAAAAAGATGTAGTGAGTACTCATGCATGGAAACTAGTTTGTAACTTAATTGATTACACAGGCCAACAAAAAAAGGGTTCCAAAAGACTTTTTAAATCTTAATAGCTGATATTTATAGTTTTTTGTGTGCTGAATCCGCATCTCTATTTCTCTCCATCACCCACAGTTTGGTCAAAATTTGATCTATTAAGATATGGGAAAATATGCTATGTACGCTAATAAAGTGAAAAATAAACGTCCTCTAAAATACCAACAGAACTTTATTTAAACATAGACGATGGCTTTATATTCTTAACATTACATTCTACAAAGTCTTTACGTGTCCATTGACGTATATTTTCTTTGTCTCTTTTCTTTAAAGCCGCTGAAATAGCTCTTTCTCCTCTACGCCATTTGCTGACTCTCGGTGAAGCAACAGTAATTTCCCATCATGTTGGTGTTCCAGCGTCCCTGATAACGTTTTTTCATCACTTTCAGATCTTAATGAAAACACCTTGTTCTTCACTTACATCACCTAAATCGTCCGGAAAGAATTGTAAATGACTGTTTAAGAAGTAAACCTTGAGGCTCATTAAACATCTCAATTTCTTCAAATCTTTCAGCTTATTGGCAACAATTGCTTGATAACCTTGATCTTTTTTGTTGGATAGGAACTTATTAACAACGTGATTAAAAGCACTCTACCTTTCATTTTCGTTTTCTGTCAAATATAGTTCAAATTGGGGATCAAATATCACTTTTCTATCATCAGTTACAATGAAGATACCTTCTTTTAATAATTTTGCTGCAGATAAATTGCGTAAACTTTTCACAAAGATACTTGAAACACTGCTTATCTTTAGGTAAGGCAATTGTTTCATGAGACCTAATTTTATTTGCAATGGAGGCAGGAGAATCTTGTGTTGATTCAACACATGTTTCCGTAGAATGTTCTTTTCCCCCAGGTTTAAAAATTTTGTTACAGGCCAATTCTTTCTAGACTAATGCTAATCTCGTGCCCTACTATCCAATTCACATAGTAAATATGAAACTTTATAACTTCCTGCATCTCAAACATATCTAGATACTCAGAGCAGCATTTGCCTAGCTATACAGATTTAATGTTAAAATGTGAACAAATGGTGGGTGATATGGCATTTTTATTGTTATTTTTGGAATCAGCACACCTAAAACGATAAGAATGAGGTGAACACACAAAAGGTTTTTTGGTCGTTGGGCTGTGGTATTAATAGGATGTTATTTTGCGGTTCACGTAGTTTATGGCAAATTATATTTTTATTGGTAAAACGATTTCAATTATTTATAGACTATCAAGATTTTATTGGGACAGTCACATTAATAAAAGTTAAAATTTGAATAAAACATGATTAATTAAAATATTAACTTTAATTAATGTGACTGTTTTCAAATAAAATGCTGATTGTCTATAAATAATTGGAATAATCTTTTTATCAATAAATGTTTGACAGACAATCATTAAAATCATAACGAATTGTATTTTTACGTATGCGATCGCTAAGAAGACCACCTGTGCACTGCAAAGAAAACAAACCATTGAGATATGGGTAAGCATGGTTGCCGCTTCGCATAATGACCCCAAAAGTATATTCTTATAAATGTCCGTGAATTCGAACTAAATCTAGCGGTGCTGTGACAGCGCATACTTTCTGACATCATTTCTAAATTTTCAATTTTCAAAAATTCGTAGTGTTCAATAAAAATAGACCTGCGCTTTTAGTTTTTAGCGTTCCTTGTTCTATTTGTGGAAAAAATTTGAAGAAAAATTTGGAGGTGTTTTTGAATTTTTTTAGAAAATGCATACATTGCAATTAAAAATTCCGCGAAAACAACTCTTTTAAAAAAATTGTATATCACCTTTTTTAAAGAGCTGATTTTTGAGAGCATATTTTAAGGCAAAAATCCATTAAGAAAATGTTGTAGTTTTGAAATTTTGCAATTTTCTTCGGAGTTCACCGGAAATGATAGTAGCACTATTTTTTTACCATCCTTCGATACAAACGGGGAGAAAATATAAAGGCAATATATGTTGTCGCTTTCTGAGAAAAAAATTGTTTAAAAAGTTTCAAAATGCCCATATTTCACCCAAAATTAACCCAAAACTACTCATATTTTCTAAATATTGCACATGACATTATTTCAAGATATCTTTAAAGAACAGATTTCATTCAGGGAAAAATCTCTATCTTCAATATTATTCTTGTAGGAAGACGCCGCAAAAGGTGAACTTGTGCAACTTTCGAAAAATTATCAATTATAACGAAAATAAGATCAGCACCATTCTCTGAAGCGTCTATTATGCTACGCGAGAACAAGTTAAATAAAAAAATTGGAGTCATTTTTGAGAAAATTTTGAAAATGTTATTGAGTTTTCAGCCAGTTTGTTTGGTTGGTTGGTTGTTTGTACTTGGCGCGACAGCCCATGAAGGGGCTCAGACCTACCGGCAACGTCCCTGTCTCGCGGCCATGGGTTAAGGGGGTACGTCTGATTAGCAGGTAGACATCCCCACGCCGTATTACGGTCATCTCAACCTGAGAAGTGTCGGCCCCGTGGCCGAGATCGCTGAGACAGTAGTGCCGTAGTGATCTCGGACCGAGGGGTCGCGGGTGCGATTCCGTCCTCAAGCATAGTTGTATGTGTTCGTCCTTTCACTCCCTACCATCTCCACATCGTTTCATCCTTATACCATAAAGTTACATCCAATAGCTCTCGCTAATGACCTAGTAGTTGATGAGACCTTAAATAACAAAAAAAAATCCTGAGAAGTGAATTTTCTCATCGTCACACAGCAACTTACACTGGGACATTGCAAGGAAAACGCACACTATAATCTTGCCCGAAAGAGAATCGAACTCGGGATCGCGTCATGGAAAGCGAACATGCTGACCAATGTGCTAAACCGCCAGAGCATCATGCAAAGATCTCCCCCCAAATTAGAATACTAGTTTCAGAGGTACTCGAGTACATTTAAAACGATTGACGAATATCATTTTTAGAGAAAATCGGCCGAACGATTTTGTCGCAAGCTTTTACCACAGACTGACGTACGGACTTACGGACGAACAAAGAGACGTTTTGCCGTCAATCGATTTTTCGGTATCAAGGACGCACAAAACATGGATTCTGAATGTTTTAGAGGAAGTAATTTATTGCGAACAAAGTTTATCCACTTTTTCGTTACTTGGATCCGGTAATAAGAGTTTTCCTGTTGAAAATTCGCATTTTTCCGGCTCACGATTACAACACTTTCACTTCTTTACGAAGCAAAGGCAAGGAAGAAAAACTCATGTACGCAATTCGTGCGAAGATGTTTTTGGTATACTTATTCCGAAATGCCAGACTTGGCTCCTACTGCCCCTTTGTCTATTTCATTCGTCAAAAACTCACTTTCTCTACTAGTCATGTAAAAAAACTATTTTCTATTTTCAATATTTATTCGAAATAATCCAGAAACTGAGTATGTCAAATGAGAAATAAAAAGTACACAACATTGTTTTACTTTCTTTGTTTCGGTTACGCTTACACAAACAATGTCCATTCTAATCTACTTTTCTAATTTCTTCGAAGAAAATAAAAGCGTGACGAAGTATTACAAATATGTGTCATCTGAAACAATGCAAAATTAGGTTAAGGAAATTCGTTTACGAAACCACATATCACACGAGTGTATTTATCAGTGAAAACACAATTATCGACACAGCTTTACGAGTGCTTTTCACTACTTGAGAACGTCATTTGAAAATCCGTCAACGCACTCATCCATCAATGCACCTTGAGACTGCCAACTAACAAAGCAGCAAATAAAACTACCGAGAAGTTTTTGGTTCAAACCGGGCGAGAACCGGCAGATTTTCGAAGTGGGCGGACGGAAATTTTTCAGTGTGTTGGGTTACGCTTTTAGCCGACTCAAACCGATGAGGTCGCTAAGACTGAAGTGAGCCTGGTACATTGGGTGAAGATCTGCGTAGATATGGGCATTTTCACCTTTGTGTTGTGTAATTGATATTCCCACCCATCATGCATACGTCATTGTTCTTTCAATTCTCTGAGTCCAAATTGCCCGTGATCTTTCCCACTCTGTCCGTCTTACGTCTTCTTCCATTCTATTGATACAACCATCTCTAACGTTAACTGTTTGCCTTCAATAAGGTGGAGTATTGTGTATGTCTTGGCAGTTCTGTCTCTTGTTTCTTAGCTGGTGACATATTTAATTCTTGATACCGTGCAGGCTACTCTGAAGATAACCACAGCTTCAATTTGTTTATATTCTCCTCCAACATTCCGCTCCTTACATTATATTAGGTTCGACGATGGGCTTGTAAATGATTGTTATAGTTTTCCACTCCATCACTTATGGCCAAAGTAATGGATTTAGTACGATATAGTGCTCCAAAAAGATTCTTACAGTGCCGTATGTCATTTTACCTGACATCCTGACTGATAATACTTTCCAATGTACAATTTTTACTTTCTTTACTGTAACGCTAGGTGATACAAGCAGATCTAACCCTTCTTTTCCTATTAAAAATTATCTTCATCTTAATATTCAAACTTCACTTGTGTTCCTCAGTCAACTATCTCATCATGTACACAATATCGTGTTAATTTGCCACTACAACTTAGTAATCTGCTAACAAAAGTGTTAACAACTAATATTCACTTATTTCTAACTTCATACATTGACGCATTTTCTTCGATTTTTCTAAAATCACTATTTAAGCATATTTTAAATAAAGTTGGGGCAGGCAATCTCCTTCATTTAGACCTTTGGTAATTTGAAAGTACTGCAATTTTTCTTTACCCATTTTTAAGAATTCCTTTAGTGTTCTTGAAGATGGTTTGAATACTCTTCTCGCATATCCCTTTTTCTTGAGCACTCAAACTATTTAGTATAACCGCATACAATAAATTGAAGTTTCCTGCAGAATATCCGTTTGATCATGATACATATTAACAGCATTTTGTTTCTGAAATGTTCGTTGAAATGTTAGTATGCGGTATTTAGTATACATGCTAATTAATTAGGATACGGCCAAATAACCTGTCAAATGAGTTTGTTACACTCATTCTTTTGTATTAATGGCCACATACTTTCTCCTCATTTATAGATGGAGCTAATTTGTGACATCTTAAAATTATGGAGTATTTTGTGATCTTTCCAACAATTTCTTGATCAGATCCTCTAGTCTATCTCATAGTATTTCATCAATTCAATGAAAATGTTTCCCGTCCCTGCTGATTTTTACTTTCTGGCCTTTAGAAGGAGAAGAAAGTATTGTAATAGTGTGACGGAAAACTGCGAATTTTCGACAGAAAATCTTTTTGCCGGGCCGTGGTAACGAAAAAGTGATGTATCTTGTTCATATACACACAGTAAACCCTCTTTAGCACGAACTCACTTAACATGAATTTCGCCGTAACACGAACAAAAACTTGGGTCCCGGCAAGGGATTACAATAATACGGTCATTTATAATCGGATATCACGGATTTTTGTAACACTTTTGTACTCCGATTATTTCGGTCCCCTTGAATTCATGCCCATGAATGTAGTAAATTACTATATTCTAACACGTTGGGTATCCAGAATCAATGTTTGGAGGGACCTTGTCACCGAGAAATCGATTGACAGCAAAACGTCCGTATGTCCGTCTGTGATCTAGGGTACCGCATAAACCGTTTTTTTTTTTTTTTTTTTTTTTGCGTATTTGTGCTGAACATTTATGAAATTTGTACAAAAACCATTTTAGTGGCCGGCAGCTCTAATCGGTAGATTTCCGTAGTTTCTCCAAACAGTGCCTCAGCAGTACCTTAACGAACGGGTCACGGACCGCACGCGATCATTCCTTCTTCTTCCTTGTTCTATCGTCACCCCCTTACATACACACATATACGCTTACATGCACTACACTACCATACATGCCGAGAGACCGGTCTGGAAGTTAGAGGTTGTGCCGGCTGGGGCGTCGGCCCGCTGGTGGAAGATACCTGGTAGCGGAAAAATCCGCTACCCGACAATAGTCGGTGCTGGATCTCACCATCCAGCGGGGAAATATCACTGCCAACGTAGAAAAAAACTTGCACTACACTTACGGTTCTAGTTGCCTTAGCAGTTGACGCGCCGGCAATCATGAATCAGTGAATCAATCGATGAAGTATGTGCCATTTTGTAGAGCCACTAACTATTTCTTAATATTTTAAAACTATTATACGACAATTTCACCAACAGCATAGTAAACAATGATAAAGAGCTAAATTACAAAAGAAAATAGAATTATGTTTTTGTTCCAAAGGGAAGTTAGTGCGTCGAGTTTCTTTTAATGGTAAGAACCGAGTTCTATGAAGTGATTTTATAGCTTCCTTCGCATAACTGTTTAATTTGTCGACGGAGTTGCAAATTGATGTAGTAATGACAGATATGAAGTAACATGTTATGTCGTTAAATTCAATAATTTACGTTCGATAAGACATTAGGGAAACAAAGGATCAAAAATGTTCATGGTAACTGATGGTCTGTCGATATAAGATACCACTATAAACAAAACACAAATATGTTTTTATTCCGTACTTTATGTAATTATATTCCAGGACATTTTTGCTTGCTTCGGCAAGACAAGTTCAAATAGATGCATTAGAACATGCAAAAGATATGGCCAATTAAAACATGTGCTTCGACGCAGCATAGTCTTTCCCGTTTTAATTATTACATTTACATAATAGTTATTAATATGGAGAAGGCGGTTTTATATAGCTCTGAGGATGGAGATATATTTTCCGAAGCTTTGGCAAACAACCATGGATAAAATTAATTTTGCTCCTACTGACCAATCCTCAATAACCTGACTCCAATATAATAGTTATTAACGTCATTAGACCGATATTAGGAATTTAAAACGAACGCCGCGCCGTTGAGATTTGTAAACCGAGGCTATAGCCGAGTTTTATTACCATCAAGTCAGTTATCTGTGATATCGACTGCGTATAGTTGAATACTTTTACTGCGAATTTAAAACGGACACCGTTGATATTTGTAAACCGAGGCTATAGACGAAGTTTATTACCATCGAGCCAGTTATCTGTGAAATCGACAGTGTGTAGTTCAATACTTTTCATAATGTATGTATCAGTGGCGTGTCCATCATGTACGCAAGGTGCGAACTGCGAACCCTGTTACTTAAGAAAAAAGACATTATTTGTAACAGAAAATAAATCTTACTTTATATATAACATAAATCTAATTTATCAAAAGCGTGGTGTCATTTTACACTAGCAGTGAAATGCCTTCGCTTGCCGAGCATCGGTGTGTGCGAGGCGCGCTGGGCGTCAGGAAGCTCGGGTGCAATCGGGTGTGCTCACACGCAATACTCACCGTGCTGGATACTCGGATTGTCATGAAATTTTACCAGCTTGTTCAGCACCTTTCAAAACCCCTCCATACAAATTTTTAAGTGCTATGGAGTATTAGAAATAGTGTTTTATAGGTGTTTTGTATCAGGACCTTTCGTGACCTCCACGCTTCCCGCAGCGGGGCAGCCGTTGCTTCGGCAGCGCCTGGAACGTTACGCGGCGTCTATCAACCGGTGTCAGATTTCCAAGCGCGTTCTTTCAAGAACGATAGCAAAGGCCATCGCTGTTTGATGACACACGTTCTTTGGAGTGTGTTAGAAAGCACAGGAACATTTTTGTTAAACATGTGATGTTGTACATTTATTTATTTATGTATTTATTATTTAATAAGCCTTGTCTAAGTTTGAACTTAAATCCTATCATGTATAAATATGTATAAATGTGTATAAATCATGTATAAATAATGTGAGTATGCATTTATTAGTTGCACTCGAATCAGTCCTGTATGTGTTGTTTTCCTATTTGTCCTTCTGAACGTGCAATGTTAACACTCGTTTTTGTTACCCCTCCTGCCCTCCGAGGCAGCTGAGACCCTGCGAACAGATAACGGCGACCGGCGTGTGAGTAACGGTTGCAGATCCAGCGCCGATCAGCGATTTCCTCTCTTCCACAGGCGGTTAGGTCACGAAAGGTCTCAATACTAATTGTCGCAAAACCGCTACTTGCAATGCTCCATAGCACGTAAAAATATATATGTAAGGGTTTT
Organism: Acheta domesticus; assembly: GCA_031308135.1. Taxonomy (NCBI): domain Eukaryota; kingdom Metazoa; phylum Arthropoda; class Insecta; order Orthoptera; family Gryllidae; genus Acheta; species Acheta domesticus. The sequence goes on along the minus strand of JAHLJT010009419.1, from coordinate 18,652,228 downwards.
GAAAAGTGCTGAACAAGCTGGTAAAATTTCATGTCAATCCGAGTATCCAGCACGGTGAGTGTTGCGTGTCAGTGCGTTTCGTGGGGACCTGCAATGGACTGAGTTGCGGGACCTCGCCTGAATAAAGCAGTGTTTCAAATGAAAATGTTGGTTTTTAATGATAAATGCTTATATGTGTAGTGTGTGTATTACACTGAAGTACGTAATTCTAAGTGTACTATATGTTTACGCTAATCACTCTGCTACCCACTTGGAGGCCCTGGGACTCCTCCGACTTCGCGAAACTTTGAATACATGCGTGTACGTTTTTTTTAAATAAAATTGATTCTTCTTGCACCTTTTCCTTCTACAGTTTTAAGTAACGGTTCTCGAGATTACTGTTGTAGAATGCTTTTCAGGGAAATTATCAGCCTTTGTTGGCGCGCAGGAGACATAAGGACTCCACGTCAGAAGCAGTATAACTTTCACTGAGTGCCCGTTGCACTTTGCCAGTTAGTGCATTTTGTTCTGTTACGTCTCTGAAGAAATTGCCATGTACAGGAAAACATGTCTAGTCTGTTAAGAGAGTGCGTAAATATTAATGACCATGATTTGGAAGACAATATTGCGCAACGGGTGGAGCAAATGTACAGTAGTTTTGAGAGTATCTTCGGATCATCAAATTGAAAATGGCCTTTATTCATCATGCGGACAATTTTGCTTAGAACCCGAATAAGTAATAAGTCAGGATGCAAAATCCTATTACGAGAAGAAAAACAAATGTGCAAGAGTTGTGAAGAAAAAGATGACTAAAGAAACATTATCTCAGAATATTAGTGTTTGCAGTAGTAAAATTTTTGTATTTGATTTTCAGTTCTAAATTTATAGTAGTTTTCATTAATACATTTTTTAATATTTAATAAATTGTTATTATAAAGGTAAATTTGTTAAAGTAAAGATCTGCAGTACTTTATTTAACCATTACTAATCACTTGATATTCTTTCATTAGATAACTCATCAACAAAAATATCCTGATTAATGTTTTCTTAAGTCACCATTTATCGTAAGTTTCATTGTTCTTCACTCGAACTACAAATCAATACTGTAATATTTGAGACAACATGTTATAAGTCCACAGGACTCCACGTCGGTAGCAGTGTGACTGATTCCATGTTAGTAGCTAAGGGTTATACATGCTAATTCAGATTTTAGTTTATCATTATAAGTTCAACTACCATGTGAGTTATACCCTGGGGTACACAATCAGTACAATTTGCGTCCGCTAGTGTTTCGGCAGGAACAGTACAAACGCGGATCTTTCTACTGCAGGCAGCGGCGTAGACGGACACACGTGCGTGATTTGAGATTTATTAATGAGTTTTGTTTCGCGGAACTTTAAAGATAAGAAAAACATTATTAAGGCAGGAAGGCCAACGCCGGACACTCCTCCACTACTTCGGAAATCTTCAGGTGTAAGGAAATTTAATAGCAAACTTTTTGAAATTAATGAATGGTTTACTAGCCTTATATGTTTTATTGCTTATCCAAACTATGGCAACTATTTGTTTTGTAAAAGAAATGTTTTCGGATCGCAAAATTTCATTTATATTTTGAAAGAAATGCTGCAGTAGGGTATGTTTACAGCAACAGATAGCTCTGAAAGTCTCTCTATTCGCACAGAAAGCAACTTGAAATCGGTTGTCCGTCTACCGCCGTGAGAGGTGAATGTAATATGTTTCCAACAGCGCTCTTACTCCAAGAGAGCCGTTCACCATGAAGGAAATGCCCGAGAATGTCACAGCGATTTGATGGAAACTCCTGGAATAATGTCCTTCCTTACCGGAGAGCCGCGAGATGCGCAGGAGAGTTTCTGCAAAGATGCGGCATCCAGTGATCAGCAACGCACGTGACGACCTGTGAGTGTGCGGATCAATGTGATGTGCGATAAGCTAGCATCAACCTAATCAGGCCTTTACAACGGGTATGTAATGCTTTTCGAATTTGTGAAGTCGTATTCTCTAAAATGACTTAGAACATGAAAAGAGTACGGTCATTTCAAATACCTTAATAAATATGATAAATTTAATTTTTGTGTGTTGATGAATGTCCAAGCACTTAGTTTATACTTTGACCTCTCATGTGAATATTTGAAATTTTCCACCCCTACGCAAATTCTCACAAAAAAAGTAGTTGCCATGACTTGTGCCCCAACCCTCGTATTTGGAATTTTAAAGTCGGATTAATCGGACTTTTGCCGGCTAGCTGTTTCCCAGGCCTGGGACCTGTTTCTGTTTATAATCCACACCTGAGGATAAGGGAGACAAGCGGCGAGTGTCTTATTCCCATCGCCGTACCTAGCTTATTTAGAATGACTGACTTTTTCTTTCGTCACACAGCTTTTTGAAAATGAGACGACTATAATGGAAAGCTACCGCCCTATTTTTTGCCTCGATCGATAACCGAACTCGGGATCGCATCATGGAAGTATGCTGTTCGTGAGGTACTGGAGGGACTCTTCATAATACCACTTCCTGATTAGAAAATTCTTACAAATATTAAATATATTTTCACTGAATAGGAGTACTTATAGGAGCTATTTTTGCCTCCAACACACTTGCTTGAATTGATCTTACCGAATGACGAACTATCAAAAGTATTAATAGCCGACGGTCGTATCGCTGAGCTTTTCGTTCCTCTGTGTGGTTCGATATGTCGATATAGCATTGCAGTATTACGAAAAGTTATCATTCCAGTCCGTTCTCTCTTACACTGACAAATCGGAACAAGCATCCAGGTAGTATAATGATTTGGCACGTTAAATCGCCATTCCCTTAATAGCCAGCAGTTTTTTTAGACAGCCCCTAGTAAAATCGATTGTGGGTATCCGTAGCTTGGAAAAAGGTCAGTTTTTAGCACTAGGAGTAAAAAAGGGGCGATCTTCTAGAGCTAAAAAAATAGGCGAGGTGTTCAGATAAATATGTGAATGCAACAAATAACACAAAATTCTTTCGTCTGATCACGTGAGCTACTTCTGATCTAAAGATATCATTAAGTGATTAGTATACTTGAATAAAAATAAAATGAAAGTATGGCTAGACCTATTTTCCATGGCACAATCTTTCCTACTGCCAAAGTAAAATCTCACTTTTACTCGTCGTAACGTAAATTGTTAGTAAAATTCTAAGCACAGAGCTATTTCATGTTGATAAGATAATTAATAAAGAAAACTTACCCCGTAATAACTTACCACGAATTGAAAAAACTTGACAGTGATGCTGTAGGTTATTAGAGCATGCGAGGTCGAGTCGGAAAATACCTTTCCTCTGGCGGTTATGAAGAAGTCTGTGCGTGCCAGACAAATAATACTCTGCGAATGGGAACAAGACAGAATTTATTTTTCGATATTCCAACCAAAGTTATTCATGCAATTTTCATATCACTGTATAATTTTAAAAACTCCATCTGCAAAGAAGTATGCTGCAAAGTGAGCTGCATGCGAAGTATCCCGCATGTGAGTATCCTGCATAAGAAAAACACGTTCACGTTGTCACTCACTTCATTCATTTCAAAGCTCTTTCCTCGGAGAGCTTTTATCGTTACAGGAAAGGTGAACCGGTGGAGATCTGGTCGCTGTCTCTGCAGCGTCTCTAATCTGTGAGTCAGTATTGTCAAGGTCGATGCCACGACGAAATCGCCTCTCCATGCAGTTCATAACCCCCGGCAAAAGACCGGGAGAGATGGCTCAGTGCATCGACCTGATGTCACTGCAGTCCCTCTGACCGGGAGGTCCTAGGTTCGAGTCCCGACGGCGGCAGGATCTTCGACACTAGCTTGTCGGCTAGATCGAATTCAGTCGCTGTCTGGAGGGGAATTCTAGCGGCAGGCTGCTCTGATCGGTAGTTTTCCGTGGTTTCTCCGACCAACACCAGGCGAATGCCGGACCAGTACCCTAACAAACGGGCCGAGGACCGCGCGCGATCTTTCCTTCCTGTTCCTTGTCCTATCCTTTCCTCTTATACACATACACACACACACACACTAATATGCACTACACTACCACATACGCCGGGAGACCGGTCGGGAGCTTACAGCTTGTCCCGGCTGGGGCGGTGCCCCGCTGGTGAGAGGTCGCCATCCAGCGGGGAAAAGATTATCGCCACCTCCCGGAAAAAACACTCTCTACACTTATGGGAATAATGACCAAAGTAGTTGACGCGCCCGGAAATATTAATCAATCAAAACCGGCAAAAGACAACGCCATCACTATTGTATAACGGCGGGTTACTAATGGTTTTCTCTCCTGACTCTAGTGGCGCAGAAAAGCTCGTCGCATGGCACGGTGCCGCGAGCCGTGCCATAGCCACCAGTAGAAGACCTTGACATCACTGCTGTAAGTCTTAGGATAAGAGTCTCGTGGGTCGAGTATTTACGACACTCGTTTGGCGATGTCGAATACAGCCGTTGATTGGAGGAAAACTCTAACGGCCGGCGGCTGATGGGTAGTTTTTCATGACTTTTCCTATCAGTACTAGGTGAATGTCAGAGCAGAACCTTAACAAACTGGCAGAGGCCCACGGGCGATTTTTCCTTCCCCTTCTTTTCCTATCCTCTCCCCTTTAACACACACACACACACACACACACACACACACACACATACTTGCACTCAAATGCACTACGTCGGGAGACCAGTTAGAGTTTGTCCCGGCTGGAGCAGTGCCCCACTAGACGAGATATCTGGAGGTAAAACCTCTCTAAGCCAACGTGTAGTTTGCCGCCTGATCTCACCATCACTTAAGAGGGTTAAGAATCACCGCCACTTCCGGATTAAAACATTCTCAATATTAGGGACCAATGACAATTGCGTTTTGCAATTGTCAAATGCAAACCGGAATCAACAGGAGAGGTGCTCGATGCTAGGTCGGGACAGAACTGAAGTTACTGCAGTTCCTATCACCGGGAGATCCTGAAGTTAAAAGTCCCGACGGCGACAGGAGTTTCGACACTAGCTAGAGTGCTAGTTCTAGCTAATGTGGAAACTTCTAACCATTGTCTCTAGCGAATTCAGCTGCTGTCCGGAGAATTCTAGCGGGTGATTGCTCTAATCAGTAGTTTTTGTTGGTTTCTCCAATCAACATCAGACAAATGCTTGAGCAGTATCCTAACAAACGAGCCGCGGACCGTGCGCGATCTTTTCGTCCCCTTCCTTGTCCTATCCCCACCCTTTAAAACTTAAACCTTCAGGCACTGCACTACCGGGAGATCAGTCGGGTGCACAGAGCTCGTCCCGGCTGGGGGGGTCCCGATAGTCGGAGACATCTGATTTGGAAAATCCCGCTAGCTGGCATGTAGGTCGGCGTCGGATCTCACCATCCAGCAGAAGATTACCGACAGCTCCTGAAGAAAACGTGTATTACACCTATGGGACTAATGACAGTAATTGACGCTCTCTGAATCACTAATTAGTGAAGCAATCAATCAATCCGCCGAACCTTTTCTTCGTTTTGATATTTGGATCATATACTTTACACGGTTGTGTTTGTTAACTATCATATACTAACTACACGGTTGTGTTTTTTTCCGCTCTTAATGTCCCGCGTGTCCAATCATTCCGCACTATCACGCTAGGTGCACTTTCGACCTAGTCAGAACTGCACTTTAAGCTCAATCGCAGCGGGATCCAACTTTCCAAGCGCCCACTCTGTTTCATCGAACACTACGCCGCACTCGCCGTCGCGCCGGCCGGATCGCTAGCGCGTGTGTACGTCACGGACACGATGTGAAGGGACAGCTGTGATTTATAGACAGCAAATATTGAAACATTTTGCGAAAGTGAACATGTCATGGAAAGGCTGTCGTAAGGGATCCCGCTAGAGTTAGCAACAAAACGCTTGTGTTGCCCGCTAATATTTCATTATTTCGCAGCCCAAAGGTTTGGTTGCTATGAAACGAATATATTCTGAAAATAGACTATCGTCCGCTGGAAATCGTGTAGAAATTGCATGTTTGTACGCTTACTTTATAGAGCAGTGAGAGATCGGATAGAGATGTTAAAATTCTCTTTGCGCGATCAATGAATCAGTCGTACGTTTGCAACGGAAAGGTGCAGACGAGTAATTCTGAGGCATGGAGGCAAAGTAATGTATAAACTTGCATTAGCCGAAACATTTAAAAATAGGGAAGTGAAAAGCTTAACCAGTTAAAAATCTAAAATAAAAAAAAAACTTAAGAAAACTGTCAATTTCAGATAATACAGCCAAATCACGAAAGGAAGAAGCGCCAGGAAGTCATTCCTTCGCCCAACCCAGCCAATCCAACGCTGTCACCTTGCACTTTCTCCTTCTTTCGTCGTAGGAATATGGGCTTCACTGCCACCCGAATTTTGTTAACTTAAAACAACAGAAAATCTTCAACGCGAATATCACAATAATGCTATTGATGTGACATTTCACGAGACAAATTAACCAATTCATTTAATGTATTACTGCTATTAAATGTAAAACTTGAAAAAGGCCACTAAAATTGTTTATCAAAACGTTGTACAATATTAGGGCGACATCACATGTAATGATTCCTTTTACTTTCCCGTATACGTACGTATACACGGAGTGATATACGTAGTACAGGCAAAGTTGTGTAATGCTGCGCGAAAAAAAAGGGGATTTTCGGCAGAAAAAAATTCATTGCCGGGTCCTGATAACGACCTAGTAGTGCTATAACAGCACTTACTTTCCCATATTAGAGGAAACAGCTACGTAGTACTGAAATATTGCACGTATGCGCTACGGACATCTTAGCTTACAACTCACTGTTTCCATCGCAATGTTGTCAGAACTATGTGAATTCTACGACTGCACAAAAATAGAATACAAAAGTTTTGTAAACCTGTATTGGAAAAAGAAGCCTGATACCCTGGACAATATAGAAATAGGCCATTCCATAGGGCCATGATTAGAGAAGAGTATTTTAAAACGATGCAACAAATTCTCTACTCACTACAAATGCTTGACACAAAATTATAGAAAAACTACTCGTATTTTGAAGAAAACAAACAGGATCTTATATGAAGATTTTGTTTTGATAAATACATGTAATTGAGGAAAAATTGTATTTTTAAAATTGTAGTTGTAAGAAAACGACGAAAACGAAGTGCAGTCAATTCCGAGCGGGCAATTATGTTTGTCAGGAAATTATAGAAAAACTACTCATTTTTCAAAAAATTAATATGACCTTATTTGAAGATCTGTTTTTGATGAGCGTATTTCATTAAGAAAAACAATCTTGTCTTCATAGTTGTAGTTGTAGAAAGTGTACAATTGTACACAGTAGTAGTGCACAGTTGTAGTAGTGCACAGTTGTAGTAGTGCACAGTTGTAGTAGTGCCACAGTTGTAGTAGTGCACAGTTGTAGTAGTGCACAGTTGTAGTAGTGCACAGTTGTAGTAGTGCACAGTTGTAGTAGTGCACAGTTGTAGTAGTGCACAGTTGTAGTAGTGCACAGTTGTAGTAGTGCACAGTTGTAGTAGTGCACAGTTGTAGTAGTGCACAGTTGTAGTGCAACATAATGGCACAGACTCTCCCGTATTTGTTTTCTATTTCCTTGGGTCTTCGCTAGCTATTCGCAACTGCCAAATACTCTTTCTTGCCAGCTGCCAATCTATCACCGCCAAAAGTCATTTTTTTTGACATTTTCTTAATTTTTCGTTTTTTTATTGGTAGAACGGAAATATTTATTTTAGAATATTAAAGAATACATAAACCTAGTTCTAAATGGCAATTTTCTTTACAAATTATGTGCCGTTTTAAAGAAAATGACGTTTTAGCGTTAATAAAAATGAGAAATTTGAAGCTCTTTTTCACAGAAAAGTTTTGATTTTTCAAAATACTTCATTTGAAGTTATTTGAAGCACTTACACTCACAAATATAATGATCTTTACAAATTTCTGGAAATGTGCATATTAAAGATGTGTGAGATCTTTAAAAAAAATTACATTTGTGTAATTTTTCAAAAAAACAAAACAAAACAAAAAAACTCAAAATAAACTTAACGTCATATTAAAGTCAATTAGTACTATCCGATCGAAAAGTTTGAAGAAAATGTGTTTAGTCATTTAAGAGAAAATGGCGTTTGAGTGTTTGTGAAAATTTGAGCTAGTTTTCACAGAAAACGGTTGTTTTCGAAGAACTTTACTTGACATTGTTTAAAACACATGTACTCATAAATATAATAGTGTGAACGAATCGCCCGCTAATTTAAATATTAACGATGTGAGAGACAAGTAAAAAATACATTTTTGCAATTTTTGAAAAATAAAACAATACAGCAATATGGCGTTTATGTCATCTGATAGGGCACATTTAGGACTATCCCTACCAAAAGTTTAAAGAAACAATTTGGAGCCGTTTTTGATGAAAAATTTTGTTTTTGTAATTATTCAAAATTGCACATATTGCACGCAATATTGCTCAAAAATTACTAAAATTTTCAAAACAATGTACATGATCTTAAACAAAGAACTAATTTTGAGAACAAATTTCAGTTGAAGGAAAAATTTCTATGTTCAGTAGCAAAAGTTTAAAGAACAATTTTGTAGCCGTTTTTGAGAAAATCTTGTTTTTTTATTTTTTTCAAATTGCGCACATTGCACGCAATATTGCGTGAAAACTACTAAACGTTTCTAAAAAGTGTTCGTAGTGTGTCAAAAACGTTTCTTAAAGAAATAACTGACTTGGAAGAACAAATTTTATTTGAAGGAAAAGTCTCAATCTTCAATTTTGTAGTTGGAGAAAGACGCCGAAAAAAAATTCAAACTTTCACAATTTTCGAACAATTCAGAGTTATCTGTGAAAATCGGACCTATGCCATCTTAATATGTGAATTTTACTCTATTCTGAAAAGATATTTAAAGCAAAAAATTGTAGCGGTGTTTGAGAAAAGTTTTAAAATGTCCAGAGGGCTTAATGTAAAGTACCCTTAAATTTGAAAGAATCCTTTTCAAAATCTCAAAGCTTTGACTCAAACCAGATCGTACCTATAGTATAGGCGCTAGTAACGTTCACCGAGGACAGAGGACAGAGGACGTTTTCCTTCAGTCGTTTTTTCGGTATCAAGGACCCACAAAAGTGGGATTCTGGCTACACCGCAAGTTAGGGGAAATTCGCCGTCCAAGAGAGCTGTGCATTCTTCAAAAGGGAAGTGGAAGAATGGCTATAAAGAGGCATTATAAATTTGTATAAGGTCGAAGATTTATTTAATTATTAATATTAAAATAAAATCTTATATAAAATGGCCATTCAGTGGTTTTAAATTCGGTAAAGATTGCACAGATCTGTGCACGAAAGATATGAATGTTGTGGTGTGTATGTGATTCTTTTATGTAATAATAGTTTGCAATTTTAAGGGTGACTGTATATGTTATCTTGAAAACTTGTTGAATCTGAGTCGACTATGAGGAAGAGGGGATCTTTTTTAGTAAATAAATGGCGTAATTGCTCTTCAGAAATGATTAGGAATGCTTGTTATTATTTCCAGTAACATTTTAGAGTGTTTGTCGATCTTAAATGCTCGAATGATAAATTTTCAATCAACCGAAACCTGGTACTGAGTGGTGGATTTTCAGGCTCACTCGTTAATGGTATTAAAAAGAAGGCCTGAGATATTTGTTTATTAGTTTATTCTTAATCTTCTTAGATCGAAGATAGAATATCTGAGCTAGCCTTATTATTGATATTTATGGAGAAAAAGAGAGGTACAAAGAAGGAAAGGTTTCACTAACTTGGTTAAATTAGTAATCATCACTAAATTAGTCAAAGTTAATAAAATTACTAATTTCCTCTTTTTAAAACTAAATCAAGGGTTACAGTGAAATCAAAGCTTTGAAAAAGTCGTTTCTACCAACACCATTATAAACTATGCCGCATAATTCCTGCAGCAACCAACTTATAAATAACTCTATTTTATGTTTTATAAATTATCTACAGAGAAGTATACTACTTGATGGGTCAGTGCTCAAGTAATTGTAAGAATTAAGTAAGTGCTCAAGTAATTTGTGCACAGTTATGGCCCAGACCATTCGTTTTATTTCGTATCCAGTTGTAGTTTTTGTTTCGTTATGAACTGATCTATTGTTTTATTATTTAAGTGCAGTCGATGTGTGTGTACATTCATTTCAATATCTTAATAATTAAAAGAATGAATTAAATAGAGAAACTGCTCTTTTTTGCAGTATTCGATCAGAAAATCAGTGTTGAAATCTTCACATATAATAATGTAGATTTAAAAGAAAGGTCACTATTCTTGTTGAGTTGTCTGTAGATTTTCTAAGAAAGCGAAATTTAACTATATTTGCGTTCTGTTGGTTGTCTATAAATGCAAAGTAAGATACTTTTGAGCGTTGTAAGATATACCACTGTTTTTCAATAACCTTTTCAACTGAATATAGATTGAATTCTGTCCAGACGGTAGAATCAATATAATTTCTCACTTTAACAAACGAACCTTCATTTAGGATGAAAGTTGTTCACTTAATCAAATTTGTCTCATAATTCAAGTTCTTGTTCAAGAATCGCGATTATATTGCGGGTTGAAAATTAATTATCATTGTCTAAACACGATTACCCAAAAACTCAAGAAATATCAATGAAACTCGAGTGTAAACTTTGAAGTGTGAAAAATTTAACTAAGAAGAAAAGTGATAAATCCTTGCATAAATTAGAAGCGAAAATGCTAAAACTGGTAAAATAAAAAAGTTGGTTAGTAATGTTTATTGATTATGAAACTATGGGTACGTCAGAAACATATGTTTCAGAGGCATAGAAACAGAGACATTGCACAGGACATACGGTAAATAATGCCCTGCAATCTTCAGACACTGTTATTGTGCATGCCTAAAAACGCTGCAGTAACGACTACGTTAAAAGTGATATCTCACCCCCGGCAACTGAGACCAACAAGAAATTTCCTTGTGCCAAGATCGGTTGAAGTGTCATTTTGAATAGGAGGGACGTACAATGGCAGCACATAGGAGCTATTAATGAAGTCTGTAACTGTGATTCGAATCGATTAGATGTCTTCGTACGTTCAGTAGTTGGCGGCAGGATGGTGATGTCGATAAGATATCGCTTCCTGAGCAGAAGGGGCATGTTTACTAAGACGTTCCGTTCTGACGTATTACTTCTGTCGGCAGTTTGAAGGGCCGACAGACGGTTACAACATAAAACAAAAAACAAACGAGAGTGAAAGTCGGTCTCTAATAGTATCTCGTGTCAATTGGACAAGTATTTTTCAGCTAAATATATATGTATCATGTGGATGTAGGTAGTGGTTTATGGCTTGAAAAGATGAGCCAAGAATTTGAAAATTATTATATGTGTAGAACGTGTGATTGATGTAGATGAGGAGTTGGAAAAGTCTGTTACTGCGCTTATTCTGTAAAACATAGAAAATAAAAATAGAGAAACATTTGGCATATATCATATAAAACGAACAACAAGAAATATATTTGGAAATGATGGAAAAGTACAAGGTACCCAGCGAACAACTTGGATTTACGCATGAAGTTGTAATTCATGCAAACATTAACTGGGGAAAAGCAACAATACTGTCCACAGTTATGAACATTTTCATATTTTTGTCAAAATTCTGGGGCAATAGTAATTTTTGTACTAAATTTTCTGTACTGTCAGCTTACATCCAATTGTTTAAACATGGCAATTTCTATTTTTCTAATTGATAAAAAAGTGTGCTAAAAACTCCTTTTCAAAATGTAGTACGTTCAATTCTAAAGACTAAATAAAATAATATCATATTCCATTGCAATAAATTAAATATTTTTACAAAATCATTTAAAACAAAGCATTTGGAACAAAAAGTGTGAATATTGCAACAATATTGCACTTGTATAGAATATACTTCAGTTTCTATACTGTGGTATAGGAAGGAAACAATAATTTTTCAGAAGTAGTTGGGATATATATACATATATATATATATTATATATATATATATATATATATATATATATATATATATACATACATACATACATACATACATACATACATACATACAGGGTGGAACAGCTAAGTGTTAACACCCCTTGTATCTCCTCAACCGCGCAAGATACGAAGAGGCCGATTGGACAGTCGATTGATTGAACAGGAGCTACTTGATTACAGCTCACTTCGTCATTGCGCTATTTTTACTATGAAGATATAAGGTCAACTTGTTTTTTTAAATGGAACCCTATGCTAAATTTTAGCGTATCGTAATGCGCTTAAAAAGACGATTTCAAATATGTGTATATCTTTGTATTTTAGCGAATAGTTTTTTAGCAATTGATGTGCTTTTGTAGCATATTTTGTACTGAAATGGCACTTTTCCATTCGACCGTCCGTGCTTTCCGCTGAGAAGCTAAAGGAAAATGTCTCGTGAATGGTTTTGCCTACTTTCCGAAAACGATCGAAGGGCCAGGTACTACGTAGATAACAGGGCGGAGGCCAGAAGTATAAAATGCGCCGCCGGAGTTATGATAGCGCACTTCTACCAGTTTCTTAGAGGCAGTCACACCATGTACACCAATGAAGAGAAGTTAGATATGCTACTAGGTATGGTGAATGCGGAAGAAATGCCGTTAGAGCAGTGCAACGATATGGAGAGCTGTATCTTGATCGTCAGCTTCCTTCACGCCAGCTTTTTGCATGTATGTGCACGAAACTATTGGAATCCGGAAGTTGGAACATCAAACAGAGGACAAGGCAGAAAACTGCAACTGACGAAAAACATGAAGAGGTTATTCTGGCATTGACGTCCAACCACAAATGACGCAATCCACATGCTAGTTCGCGACATGTAGCCCAGGAATGTGGTGTGAGTCACATGAGTGTTCTTTGCATATTACGTAGAAACAAATTCCATCTGTATCACTTGTCATTGTATCAAGCACTCGGAGATCGGGATTTCGAACGGCGCATGGAATTTTGTCGGTATACCTTGCAACAACTGAAAGATGATCCATTTTTTTAACGAGTGCTATTTACGGATGAAGCAACTTTCACTAACCACGGTAATGTGAATTTACGAAATATACATTACTGGACATTCTCTAATTCTCTTACTTACATTCTCTAATGAGAGAATTCTCACTGGATTCGGCAAGTACAACACCAGAAACCTTGGAGTGTTAACGTGTGTTGTGGCATCGTGGGAAATTTCATTGTAGGACCTTTACTTCATTCCAGACATGTTAATTTGTATTATGTACGAACATTTTCTTCGAAATGTTCTACCCACATTATTAGAAGAGATATCACTGGATACGCGTCAGTGCATGTGGTTTCAACATGACAGCTGTCCAGCTCACTCTTCACGTGTGGCAACAGAAGTATTAAATGAGAAGTTCTTGAATTGTTGGATAGGACGGCGCGCTAAAGTAAAGTGGCCTGCCCGGTCTCCTGATTTGACTCTTGATTTTTTTCTTTGGGGGGCAGTCAAAAATAAGGTTTATGCAGAGGATATGAAGCGACGTATTACAGAAGCTCTTTTGAGTATATCAAGTGACACCCTTACATCTGTTCATTTGTCCTACGAACGGCGACTGGAAATGTGCATTGCAGCAGATGGACAACACTTCGAGCACATGCTTAAGAAAAGCATTGTTCTGTAACAATGTATTTGGTATGTTTTTATTTCTATTTTGATCAATGTGTATTCTTTGCACGTGACGGTTAGTTCCGAATAAATATGATTAATGAGATATTGTTCATTTATTTTTGTATTATTTACTCCCAATTGATAATAGAATGTGTTGTCAGAGTTTTCAAAACAACAGAATAGTAATTGCGTGGCAAAACAAGAACTTTCCTGGATCTTGAATGTAGCATTTGAGTCTTCTTTGTACGAAGTCATCTTTCGGCAAAATTAGTATCGAAGAAAGTAGTTGCTACTGTGCTGAAGTAAATGAGCGTCTTTGTCTGAAGGACGGACTCGCGAAGTTCCCCATCTAGTTAGCAGGAAGGTCCGAACAGAAAATCACCGCCTCAGCGGAAAAATATGTTACAAAAGCACATCAATTGCTAAAAACTATTCGCTAAAATACAAAGATATACACATATTTGAAATCGTTCTTTTTAAGCGCATTAACGATACGCTAAAATTTAGCATAGGGTTCCATTTAAAAAAACAAGTTGACCTTATATCTTCATAGTAAAAAAATAGCACAATGACGAAGTGAGCTGTAATCAAGTAGCCCCTGTTCAATCAATCAACTGTCCAATCGGCATCTTCGTATCTTGCGCGGTTGAGGAGATACAAGGGGTGTTAACACCTTAGCTGTTCCACCCTGTATACATATATATAATATATATATATATATACATATATATACATATATATACATATATATAAAACAGGATGTTGGTATGTATATAAGAGCAAAACTCCGACGCCGTTGGACCAATCTCCATGAAAGTTGGCACTTCTAAGTGTTTTTTTTTCACCGAGAAGGTTTATGTGTTGTTAATTCTGTTGTAACTCCACTACATGGCGCTACATATTCACTACATATTCACGTCAAATGAAACCTGCAACACACTCGGCAGCATTTGGTATCTATATCGTTAAATAACTCCTAAACGAGGCGTTCTAGGGCCTTGAAAACTAAAATATTGAGGCCGAAGGCCCAAAGAAACGTTTCTCACACCGTAATCTACAGAATGAAACTCTTCCTGAACATTCTATCACATTTTTGCTGGTACACCGCTTCCCGATATTACCTCCACTGTTCAGAGACGTGCAGAATCTGCAAGTAAATGTGAATGAGAGGGACAGAGGGGTGGCAGAGACAGAGACACACAGCGAAAGACAGTGACAGGGTGAGGGAGGGAGGGAGAGACAGTGAGAAACGGTGATGGGAGGGGGAAAGGGAGATGAAGGGCAGAACGTCTGCCGGATTTTCCTAGTAATATTTGTATATCGTCCAAATAACGAAACGGTTTTAGTTTTCTTTTCTGTAATATTTATTTAGAAGATTATTTTTAAAAACAAATACATTTATTCACATATTCTCCATTTGTGGTCCCCTAAAAGATCAACTGAAGAACTGTTCAACTAAAACCAAAACGTTTAAAATATCATAGAAGAGCAAAAATCTCTATTTACACAGAAACTTCGGGGAGGGAGATTTGTAACTGTTTTGTGAAAATTAATTTGAGCGTTTCTGAAAATGCGGTACTTTGAGTTCATTTTCAGTAGAAACCTTTTGATATTTTGAGAAACATCAAGAGAGGTAATTTAATGCATCTCTATTCACAAACGCATTGAATTATAAAATAAACCTGAAGTGTAGTTGTTACTGATGTGC
Source organism: Acheta domesticus (assembly GCA_031308135.1). Classification (NCBI taxonomy): domain Eukaryota; kingdom Metazoa; phylum Arthropoda; class Insecta; order Orthoptera; family Gryllidae; genus Acheta; species Acheta domesticus. The sequence continues at coordinate 18,636,890 of JAHLJT010009419.1, read as the reverse complement.
GAGATTTACATACATATATATGTTTATGAATAATTAAAAGTTTTATCGAACTGCCAATATTTTTTTCTTTAAATCATTCGTCTACTACATAGTCTTTAAATTACTTCAAAACTGCTAATAATTTTAAAAAATGTGCATGAAATCCGTTTAAAGAATTCATTTAGAAACTTTCATTTAATTTCATTTATTTTTTAAAGATTTAATAGATTTATTAGGAAAACAATCTTTGTATTTGGTATAGAGTTGCATAAGTTGGATCGACAAAATTTTAAACAGTTGTTTATTTTCGAAAATTCTGAGAATTTACTGAAAATAGCATCACTGCTGTTTTATCAGCGTGTCTCTCTCTGTTCGAGGAAATTGAAGAAAAAATGAATAGGTTTTAAGAATGTCAGGAAAAGTACATGCAAAAATTAAACGCTAAATTATACAACCCTTTCTTCATTAACGTACATACGCATCTTTTTGTCAGTGTAAATCCTTATATTGTCATACCTCTTCATTTACGAGTGTTCTGTCTCAAAACTACTCAATGGTTGTAAATATTTTCATCCAGTACTTATGCCTATAATTATATCACACGATGTACTGTATAAATGTAAAATAATAAAATAATATTCCTGAAACAAGTATTTTACTTTATCTTCTAGGTCAATTGGCCCCTTCTGTGTAGGGTTGTCGTGCAGGTTGTCTTGATTTTTAAGGCCAATGATGAATTGGACCCTTCCTTATTTGTCGATTACAAATAGTTTTCGCTACATGACCTGAGAATATTTTTTATCAAATTTTGTCAAGAAACTCTTCTTACTTTATTCGTTATTCAATTTAATATGATGTAAGAGCGAGTGGGATATATTCTGGGGTTCTAAAACGTACACAGATTGCACTTTTGCCCTATGAATCACATGTAGTTTCCATCTGTATTTGGCGTTAAATAAAGATATTAATTACATATGCTTCGATAAATTTAAAAGCATATTTTTATAAAATAGGAATAATCGATTTTGGGATGTCAGTTTTCTGATTCGCAGAAATCCTGTCTCTTTACATCTTTCTATGAGACCAAGAAACAAGTGCTTTTGCTCATTTTTAGTTGACAATAAAAACGAATTCTACAGTTGCTTCCTTTAATGAATCATTTGTCATAGAGAAAAGAGTAAATTCGTAATTTAGGTATGTTTTTATTTTTAATATATTTCTACAATACATTTTATTTATCGTGTTCACCCAAATCGCTACCAAACGTCAGAAATAGTAATAGAACTTAAGACAAGAGACAACCAATGGATGTTACATGATATGTGTGTACATGAATAGTTAATAGGATGGAATGTATGGATTAATGTAAAGCGTGAATGAATGTGAAGAGAAAAAACTTAGTGCATATTTTCACATTGAGTATTTTATGAACAATTACTCTTACTTCCGTAATTACGTTTCTGCGATATTCTGAATTTACAACAAAGCCGTTATGTTGGATAAATAAAATCATGTTTGGTTCACGATATTTTTTAATGTTATAAACATTACACGAGTGTGATTTTTGCATTCAATAGTAGCCTGTGTCTTCGAAAAGCTTGACTAGAATTTTTGGGAGAGAATTTATGAAAACATGATACTGAATTCGACAGGCTTTACCTCTTAACCTCGTCTGAAATGAAGCTGCTTCTACAATAAAAATGTTGTCAGTATATAGAAACACAGAAGTATGTTAAAGCACTAAGAACGTTCAGAAAAAGCTTTTATATCATCTGTTGGTTCATTACTCTTTGCGTTTTCGTGCGGACAGCGGCACTAGCGTCTCGCTGTGCTGAGCCCACGCGAACTGTATCTGGCTGCACAGAACACGCAATGTCCTAGCTTTCAGACTTTTTAGAACTCGCCCGTAGTTTCTAAGATATGGCAGGTGACAAAGCTGCTTAGCATCAAGCTAAGCATCTTCTAACGCAATCACTGGCAATGATTCGCTTCGGTTTTCATCACAACATACAGTCTTGCAGAAAATTGTATTTTCCAGTAATTCTTGGCGTCATATTTAATTCGCTTGGCGTCACCGGTGGCTTGTTTGGTGGTACTGCCTAGGAGTGGAGTGACGAAACATGCATCTACTTTAAAATTCGATCGCCCAAGACTTTTCACGTTTAGTCCTTGCAATTTTCGGTGAAAAATAATCTGGGTCACTGGCAATTAAACGCACAATATTCACTTTGATTAGTCCCAAGAAAGGTTTATAATTGTGAATTAGAGGCCTGGCGCCAAATTGAATAATGTGATGTGCACTAATGTGATAAAACCAGCTTAAAACACGAGAAACAATTTAACGTGGGTTGTAAATTTGAAATATAAAAAAAACTACTCTTGTGCTTTGATTCTCTTTCTTCTCAATGAGGAAATTATTATAGAGATTTCATTTAATGTGAACCGCCCCTGATTAGTACGCAATCCATCGTGCGTTGGTGTTTGGCAGATCACGTTCTGATGCAGTCGGAGCTATTTTGTACCGACGAACATCAATCCATCGACTTGGCAATCATGGGCGTCTGTCACATGTGCAATATGAAGTGCCCCACCTTATGTACTCGTATTTTTATTCGCAAAAATATCATTTTCGACCCCTCTGCCTGACCTCGAAGATTCTGGAACATGTATAAGTTCCGAATAAACAAGCATGTTGTTGAAGCTGGATGTGGACGGGGGATGGCATTGTCACATACTACATTATAGCTATCACGTTCCGCGTCACAATATAATGTGCGATTAGTATTAATAATTATACCTAAAATACATGCTCCTAACAATTCGTGCTCGTAGAATATATTTTATCAAAATCAACCTCACAATAAAAACTTATAATGACGTCCAGCTGGTTAACTTAATATGAGATTAATTTTTTTATAATTTGAGGTGCAAATACTTCATGAGCTTTTGATTCGCCGCCATTCACTAGTTTACAACACTGGCATTACCACGTTACGATGAACTCGCAACTACATTCTAATTTTATTCGTAATTTAACATATAATAATAAAAATTATAAATGGTAAATAAAATAACATATACATTATTTTCTGGGAAAAAGTGTTTTTGTTACTTTCGTGACACTTCCCCTAAAATGTCTTCAATTTATTGAACGTGCATTTTTCAGTTTGTCACCTCCCCATTGCGCAGTTTCTTAACGAAGAGGCCAATCCTCTCCCTCCCAAGCTCATACGTAGTGAATGATCCCACATTAGTTTCATCTCTTTATATTCGTAGCTGAATCAAATGACAACATTTAATAGGCGATTAAAATTCACAACGCGAAGCGTTGCTTCCTGTCTTGGAAGTTTTTTTGCAAGTGTTTCCGGGAGGTCCAGGAGTTCTTTTTGTAAGTGATGTTCCGATGAGGTGCAATATGCGACGAAATTCAAAAATAATGCTTAACGATTTATAAGACACTTGTCTTTCACATGACAGAGATAATGTAGAAAACACAACGGTCTTCATTTCTTATATCTTTAGTTCTTTTGCCCTGGTTTATCTTGTATTTTATGACATTTTATTTGTACATTGTAAAGAGTTCTGGTACATTGTAAAGATTCAATCAGTATGAATTAAAACTGTGAGTAGTCCGTTGCGAGTTTTAGGTATGTTTTTATAACAGCAGTTACGAAACACATGATTCAATCTAAGTTCCACAACTCCATTCTAGTATGAAATAAAGGTTTCTTAGAATTATGGTCTTTTTTTAAAACAACATTTTATACTGCATACTGCTCTGACAAAACGGGCTCTGTTCTCAACACAAAAAGCCAGAGCCGCCAAGCCGATCCCTGCCATCCACATACCAAAAGCCTCGAACAGAAACACCAACTTGAGAGAACTCACAGATTCAGGGGGCACTCCGTAGGACACGGGGTTTCTTCTGAACGTCGCGTACTGCGGTTCATTCCGGAGGTAGTACTCGAACTCGTGTTGTCTGGCCTTCGTGGCCAAGCCGCCCTCTACCATCCACTGGACGAATCGCTTGATGCGGAAGTGCTCCGACCAGTGCCGGCGGCCGGCGAAGTAGGCGAACTGCGGGCTGACGAGGCACTCTCGGGGGCGGTGCAGCAGCGAGTAGCCGTCCTCGGAGGCGTCCGGGTGGCGCTCGTACAGCGCCAGCGAGACGGGCGTCGCGGCGATCGCCTTGTTGCGGGACGAGACGACGCTCGCCATTTGGCTCAGGTTCCACGACGCGTCGATTTTGCGCGCCAGGTCCGCCAACAGGCCCTGGCGGCGACGCTCGCGCACCGCCCACGACTACAACCACCACGCCATGTAAATCACAGATATAGAGGAATTCACTTTTTCCAGAGTGTTGATCTCGTTCTGATAAGAAGGGGTTACAATGGAGCCCGTGAACGCTCCCGCAATTGTGTTTCCGACGAAAAATCCGAGGAGACTCAGGGATATCATGAGACGGCGATAACGATTATTGAAACTTCCCACCAAAATAGTTTCGCTCACGTCAAAAATGGCTTGTTTCACGTGGACCTTGAAGGCGAAAACAAGCAGCAATGCAAAAATGCAAAATACATAAAAGTAGTGGCCAAGACAGATACTGACATTGTGAGCAGTAAACTTGTACGGACTCTCGGAGCTTTCGAGACTAATAAACAAAGGTCGGCTGAATCGTGGGGGTACATGTACTTGAGTTTGTGTATCATGCCGTAGCAGTAATAAGGTTCTGAGAAAATGTCAATAATTCCATCTAGGAGAAGCTTGCATCCGTTTTGCCATGAAGAGTACCCAGCTCTTTTCACCTCTACAGACTTGCAAATGTAGTGAGTTTTCGTGACAATGTCGTGCAATATTGCGTCGTGTCTAACGAACGGATGCGCTGTTCTGTCACACCAATGTGTATGATATCTCGTTTCCGGTACACCTATTCTGATTATTCGGTTATTGATTGTTTTCGTAGAAAGACTTGTATCCTCCTCTTATTAAAAATTCCGTTGCACTTTCATTACGTATGCTGTTGACTGTACTTGTGACGTTTCTCACAAGTAATTGGTTAGCAAAGGCACTTTTGGTGGAAAACTTCACTGTTGCAAACAGAAACATCGTATACAAAAATATCATAGTCAATTAAGTTTCCAAAATAGGCGCTTAAATTAAAATTTAAAAAAATGGCTAGAGTTGCTGTAAGTATTTTAGAAACACCAACTTGACCCGAATAGAAACTAAATATTTTCAGCTGTTGAACGGGTTGTCTTCCATCTCCAGCAAATTGTGACCGTCTGCGTTGTGGCTACTCAAAAACGTTATTCCGTTTGGGCGATGAACTGCATTCACAGCGTTACTGACACTGAAATTATGTCCCTTTTTAGAATTCCACGATGGGACGTATCGTTCAGACCAAACCAACGTTTGCAATAGCAAATCAATAATTGTCGACGACGTGTAAGAAACAAACGAGGTCGCAATGGGTTAACCCTTCCACTAAAATGATGTAAAATAAACTGCAATGAAATAGTCACATCGATTTTTTAAAAGCAATAGTATAATGTCCAGAATGTATCTAATGCAAGAAATAACTGTTATTTTGTATATGTAATTGAAGTGTTTGCCTGTTATTCAGAAAGCAATATTCACAGCAAGTAATCGTATGTTTGAAAATAAAAAGTAAAAATGTCTTTGAAGATATTTCACTTAAAAACATTAATCCATCAAAAATAAAACGTAAAGCGAGAGTAGAAAGCACTGTAAGAGAACCTTATCGCAGATGCAGGAAATCATGCGATGTGTTATTAGGAAACAAACGGTATAGTCGCGTGAGAAAATTGAGTCAATAAGTATACTCACGTCCACAGACACGTTCTAGCAAAAAATGATATGCGGGCATGCAACAGCTCGCAAGTGTTCAAACCAGCAATAAGACGGAAACATTAGAATTTTTATTGCCAATGTTTTTCCTGAGAACCAGTAAAAACACAATTTTCTGACAAAAACGCCGGGAAGAACATCGAATTGTGAATAATAGGAGTGCTATTGTACAAAATTTAAATTAACTTACTTTCAAATTAGTTGGTAACTATTTCTAAACTAAAGATTTTTTCCTATTATGAGCAAATATAATTGTTTGCATTATTTTGCCAGCAATGAGAAAAGTAAAATAAAAATACATTATGATAGAATAAAATCCATTTCATCGTAGGAATTAGTATAAATAATAATGGTTAATAATTATTATAATTGTGATGATGATAATATTGATATTAATATAACAATGATATAAAATTAATCTACTGGAGCTACAAAATGGCACAGAATTTTACGTATTAGTTTTCTGTTGCCTTTCTTCTCGGCTAGCTATTCGGACCTGCCAGGTTCTCTTGCCAATTGCCATCTATCGCCACCCAAACTACATTTTTTGACATTTTCTTAATTGTTCGGTTTTCTATTTTTAGAACGGAAACATTATTTTAGGAAGATTAACGAACAGTAAAAACACGACCCAAATGGTAATTACCTTTGAAAAATTTGGAGCCGTTCTTACGAAAATGGCATTTAAGCGCTAATGTAAATGCGAAATTTGAACTTCTTTTCCACAGAAAATTTCTGAGTTTTTGAAAAACTTGATTAGAAGTCATTTCAAGCACATTGACTCATAAATACAATAGTGTTTAAAATTTGCTGGAAATGTGCATATTAAAAATGTAAAAAAATTAAATTTGTGTAATTTTTGAAAAAAAAAGTATATTCTAAAATGAACTTTACGACTTATTAAAGAGTGCAATTAGCACTTACAGTTCGAAAAGTTTGAAGAAAAAATTTCTAGCCCTTTATGATAAAATGGCATTTGAGCGTTTCTGAAAATGTGGAAATTTGAGCTAGTATTGACAGAAAAAGTTTGAAAAAAATCTTTTTGATATTATTTTTTTTAATTGCACATATTGCACGCAATTCTGCGCGAAAACTAATACATTGTTTTACAAAATGTACATGACCTTAATGAAAGAAATAATTTTAAAGAACAAATTTCATACAAAGGAAAAATCTCTATTCTCTGTTTTGTAGTAACAGGCAGCCGCCGACAAAAATTCAAACTTTTGCAATTTTCAAAAATTTAGTTATCAGAAAATGTCAAAAAGATGTATGTTTGGCGGCGATAGATGTCTGTTGGCAGTAGTGTGTGGCAAAAAAGAAAAGCTAGGTAAGACCAAAGGAATTAGAAAACTAACTAGTATGAAAACGTCTATGCCATTATGTAGCTCCACTAATTATTTTGTACGTATATACGGAGTACGTATGTACGTATCATAGAGAAAGTTATGTAATGCTACGGAAAATCGATTTCGATATTTCAATGGAAATACACACGTAAGGGTCCCCTGATACCGAAAAAGTTTTTTTGTCTTTCTTTTTTCTTCCAAACGTCCGTCCGTCGGTCCGTCGGTCCGTCGGTTCGTCCGTCGGTCCATCCGTCGGTCCGGGAAGTACAATTTGTTTCAACATTGATATTCCCCAGTCTATCTCGCTCGAATCGAGGCCTGTCCATTTTGAAACACTTCCTTCAAAATTTGGGAGTACTTTAAATGCAGCCCACCTGACATTTTCAAAATTTTCCCCCAAACTGCTCCAAATTCTTTGTTTTAGTTTCTTGTAAGAAAAGAGTAAATACAGTTATGAAGAAAAAAATTTCTTCATAGGTGTGATTTTTCACTGTTTACTTTGAATTTTCGAAAATAGCGAAATTTTGAATTTTTTCGCTATCTTCCTCCAGCTACAAAATTGAAGATTTCCTTCAAATAAAATTTGTTCTCAATAGTGACTTCTTGCATTGAAGCCATGAACATATTTTTGAAAATTTAATCGTTTTCGCTTCATTTTGTTTTTTGTGTTTTCAAAAATTATAGAACTGTATTTTTTTAATGATCTTTCACACCGTTAATATGCACATTTCCAGCAATTTGTAACACTATTCTTTTTGTGAGTTTCAAACGACTTCAAATGAAATTTTTCGAAAACTCAAAAAGTTTCGTTAAAAAAAGTTTGAATATGGAATTTACAATAGCGCTTAAACGCAATTTTCTTAAAAATGGCTCTTAATTTTTTGAAAGAAAATTGTCATTTAGCACGAGGTTGTACTGTTCTTTAATATTCTTAAAAAGTGTTTCTGTTCTACTATTAGGAAATCGAAAAAGTACGAAAATATTTTTTAAAAAATGTTTTGGCTGCGAAAGATGGCAGCTGGCAAGAGTATGTGGCAAGTCCGAATAGCTAGTCGAGACCAAAGGAAACAGAAAACTAGTAAGGGAAAGTCAGTGCCATTCTGTAGCGCTAGTAATTTTTTTAATGTTTTTATTTCACGTATTTTCTACGTATTTCTACGTTTCTATGTTTCTTCGTATTTCTACGTATTTTCTTGTAAGTTGAGTAAAGGTAGATATAAGTTTTTTTAATAGCACTTATACGGGGCATGTTTTTGTATGTAGAATTATGGTAATATATAAGTTAATACCACGTCCCCTACCCAACTAATGCTGTAAACCAAGAAAAAGAGTAATCCAAAATCAAAATGTGCTCGACGAAGCGAGACGGAGATTAAAATCGGACAGGTATTAAGTACAAGTCCCACCGCAAAGAGTTTCCCACGTTAAACACTTTCCCGAATATCTTCTGCTGCTGCAAGCATAGATCTTTCGTTCCGTTGCTTCTCATTTTATTGGTCCATCTATCTTCTCTTCGGTCTTTCTACGTTCCGTTTTCCTCTTGGCTGATATTTCAGAATTGTTCCTGAATTCGTGTGTCCTCTATTCTATGAAGTGGTCTCTCAATACTTTCCTATATACTACTAATATACACACTAATATACGTAGGTATATTAGAAGTAAAGCGCAAAAAAGCGGCGGATTTTTGGCAGAAAAAATGAATTGCTTGGCGCTGGTAACGAAAAAGTGGATAAGTCATGTTGCTAAATTAAAAAAACTAGTGGTGAAACAAAACGGCACAGACTTTCCCATATAATTTTTCTATTTCCTTGGGTCTGAGCTAGCTATTTGGAATTGCCACACACTCGTGCCAGCTGCCATATATCGCCACCCAAAGTATATTTTTTTGACATTTTCTTAATTTTTCGGTTTCCTAATGATACAACCGAAATATTAATTTTAGAATATTAAAGAACAGTCAATCCTAGTCCTAAATGACAATTCACTTAGAAAAATTTGGAGCCGTTGTTAAGTAAATGGCGTTTAAGCGCTAGTAGAAATGCGAAATTTGAAGTGTTTTTTCACCAAAATGTTTGAGGCTTCAAAACATTTTATTTGAAGTCATTTAAAGCACATTAACCTACAAATACAATATTATTTACAAATTGCTAGTAATGTGTATATAAAAGATTTGAGACACTTAAAAAAATACATTTGTGAAATTTTTACAAAAACAAAACAAATACTCCAAAATGAACTTTACGTCATATTAAATAGTGTAATTTGCACTATCCGTTCGAAAAGTTTGAAGAAAAAATTTGGAGCCATTGATGAGAAAATGGCGTTTCAGAGTTTCTGAAAAGCGGACTTTTGAGCTAGTTTTCATAGAAATCTATTGAATTTTCGAGGAACATTATTTAACATTATTTAAAACACATGTACTCATACATATAATAATGTAAACAAATTGCCGCTAATATAAAATTAATGACGTGAGAGACAAGTAAAAAAAATACATTTTTGTAATTTTTGAAGAAACAAAACCATAGAGCAATATGGCATTAATATCATCTCATACAGCACATTTAGCACTATCCGTATAAAAGTTTAAAGAATAAACTTGGAGCCGTGTTTGAGAAAATCTTGTTTTTGATTTTTTTAAATTGCAAATATTACATGCAATATTGCGCAAAAACTACTAAAATTTTCAAAACCATGTGCATGACCTTAATGAAAGAACTCACTTTGAACAAAAATTGTATTTAAAGAAAAATCTCTATCTTCAATTTTGTAGTTCTAGGAAGACGCCGAAAAAAATCCAATGCTTTGCAATTTTCGAAAATTTAGAGTAAACCGTGAAAGTCGGACGTATGCCACCTTAATAAGAGTGTTTTATTCTATTCTTACACGAAATTTAAACAAAAAATTTGGAGCAGTTTTTGAGAAAATTTCGAAAATATCCGGGTGGCTTCTTGTAAAGAACCCCCAAATTTTGAAGAAAGTTTTTCAAAATCGTGACGCCTTGAGTGGAAGAAGATTGACAGGGGAATATCCATTTTGGAAGAAATCGCACGTATGGTTTAAGCGCTAGTTTTGTTCACGGACGGACGGACGGACGGACGGACGGACGGACGGACGGACGGACGGACGGACGGACGGACGGACGGACGGACGGACGGACGGACGGACGGACGGACGGACGGACGGACGGACGGACGGACGGACGGACGGACGGACGGACGGACGGACGGACGGACGGACGGACGGACGGACGGACGGACGGACGGACGGACGGACGGACGGACGGACGGACGGACGGACGGACGGACGGACGGACGGACGGACGGACGGACGGACGGACGGACGGACGGACGGACGGACGGACGGACGGACGGACGGACGGACGGACGGACGGACGGACGGACGGACGGACGGACGGACGGACGGACGGACGGACGGACGGACGGACGGACGGACGGACGGACGGACGGACGGACGGACGGACGGACGGACGGACGGACGGACGGACGGACGGACGGACGGACGGACGGACGGACGGACGGACGGACGGACGGACGGACGGACGGACGGACGGACGGACGGACGGACGGACGGACGGACGGACGGACGGACGGACGGACGGACGGACGGACGGACGGACGGACGGACGGACGGACGGACGGACGGACGGACGGACGGACGGACGGACGGACGGACGGACGGACGGACGGACGGACGGACGGACGGACGGACGGACGGACGGACGGACGGACGGACGGACGGACGGACGGACGGACGGACGGACGGACGGACGGACGGACGGACGGACGGACGGACGGACGGACGGACGGACGGACGGACGGACGGACGGACGGACGGACGGACGGACGGACGGACGGACGGACGGACGGACGGACGGACGGACGTTTTGAAAAAAAACATTTTTCGGTATCAGGAGATCCCAAACGTGTATTTCCTTTAAACTCTGGAAATCGATTTTCCGCAGCATTACATAACTTTCCTTATAGTATGTATATTACCCCGTATATACGTACGTATACAGAAAATTAAAAATCCTCTAACACGTGGTGTAGTCTGAATCCCTGATTTGTAGATCCTTACCGCAAAACCAATTGAGAGTAAACCGTCCGTCCGTCAGCTCGTCTGCCTAGTGTACATGAACAGCTCTGGGGCCTAAAACATGCTTAGAATTTTCTCCAAATTGAAGTCCCTGTCTGTCTGGCCTGAGTCGAAACTCTGAGATTTTGAAACACATTCATTAATTTTTGGGTGTACTTTACATGAAGCCACCCGGATATTTTCCAAATTTTCTCAAAAAACGACTCCAATGTTTTTCTTTAAATTTCTTGTAAGAATGGAGTAAAAAACACTGATAAAGGTGGCACAGGTCCGATTTCACGGTAAACTCTGAATTTTCGAAAATTGAAAAATTTTGAATTTTTTTGCCTTCCTTCTTCTACAAAAAAGTAAATAGATATTTTACGTTCAAATAAAATTTTTCGCCATAATGAGTTCTTTCACGTTTCGCGAAATATTGCGTGTAATATGTGCAATTAAAAATAATAAAAACAAGATTTTCTGAAAAATGGCTCCAAATTTTTCTTTGAACTTTTGTTAAGGATAGTGAGTGCCTAATGTACTCTATGAGATAACATAAACACCATATTGCTTTATTCTTTTGTTTTTTCAAAAATTAAAAAAATTGAATTTTTTGACCTGTCTCTCACGTCATTAATATTACCGGCGATTGTTCACATTATTACATTTATGAGTACATGTACTTTAAATAATGTCATATAAAGTTTCTCTAAAACTCAACCGTTTTCTGTCAAAACTAGCTCAAAATGGCGAATTTTCAGAAACACTCAAACACCTTTTTCTCATAAGTGGCTCCAAATGTTTTCTTCAAATTTTCGAACGGATAGTGCTAATTGTTCTCTTTAACATGACGTAAAGTTCAATTTGTGGTATATTTTTGTTTTTTGAAAAATTACACAAATGTAATTTTTGAAGGATCTCTCACAACGTTGATATGCACATTTCTGGCAATTTGTAAACACTATTGCATTTGTGAGTTAAAGTGCTTCAGATGACTTCTAATGAAGTTTTTCAAAATCACAAAAGATTCCTGCGAAAAAAAGCTTCAAATTTCTCATTTTTAGCAGCGTTTAAACGCTGTTTTCTTAAAATCGGTTTCAGTTTTTTCAAAGAAAATTACCTTTTAGGACGAGTTTTTACCATTCTTTGATATTGTTAAAATAAAATTTCCGTTCTACTATTAGAAAATTAAAAAATAAAGAAAATGTCAAAAATATATTTTGGGCGGCGATAGATAGCAGCTGGCAAGAGTATGTGGCAAGTCCAGATAGCCATCTGAGAAATAGAAATCTAATTCGGGAAAGTTTGTACCGTTCTGTTGCACCACTAGTTCCATTTAGATTATAAATTCCTGAGTTGTTACGTATCTCTTCATTACGAATCCTGTCATTCCTTGTGCCACCTATACAACCCCTTAAAAACGTAATTTCGACAGTCTGACACCTACTTCGAATTTTTAATCCATGGTCCAGATTTTATATCCAGTGCAACATTACTTCCACTTACTTATGCTACACTTCTTTCATCTTTCCTGTACGGTCTCTTTTGACTCCTTGTTTTCGACCCCGACGCTATTAGGTCTCGAGGGCTAGAGTGTTATTCTTTTCTGAGTCTTCTCTTTACTGCATCGCTGCTCTTTCTTTCTTCCTTCTTCCACTCTTCTCATTCTCTATTTTCCTTGTATTGAGGGATATATGAGATTCTGCAGGTGTAGAGGAACCATCTCGTCTAAGGGAAACAACCCTATACAAATTCACCTCTCTGAAGCTGGCTAGCCAACTATAGCGGACCACATTAATCTATATGCCATCATTTACTACTAATTAATTACTCTTAAATTATCCTAATTTTAAATTAATTACGCCAGACATTTTCTAAAAAATCGAGGGTCAGCTAGCTTCAGTCTGAAGCTAGCTAGCCACGCAACAAAATAGAGCAAAAAGACTAGAAAAAAATTAACAATAAATTTTAATAAATTACTATTTAATTACTCCATTTTAACATCATTACAACAACAAATTGTTTAAACAATATAAAAATTAGTACCAAAACACACAAAAATGAAAAAAATTGTAAAATGTTTCCTTACCGGGATGATGGAATCGGTAATAACATTTGAGTATTCCGCCAGTTAATTGTTTTCCTGTAATTTTTTGCCTCGTACGTGGTAGTATGTTTATAAGTTTGGTGTTTGGATGCATCTTATAAACAATTGCAAGCAGTAATTAATTCTGGAGTAATTTCATAGTAAAATATATAGTTTTTGTAACAAACTACATTTGGTAATGCTGTGGTTTGCCAGTAAAATTTTAATCCCTGATTTTTTAAACATTTTTGTAGAAAATATGATTTTGGTGCAAAGGTTAGGCCCATTTTAGAGCATTTTAGGCACAGTAATTAATATAAACAATTTTTTCTAATTCAATAGATATCTTGTAATGAGCTCTAGGTTAATATTCTGTATTCCGCCGAATAGTTTTTTTTTCTGTGGATATTTATTTAAAAGATGAACGTATGTACTTGTGATGCTTTAGAGCTTATTATAAACAATTGAATGCAGTAAGTAATTCGTGAGCCATTTAGTTATTAAATATGAAGTATATTAAAGAAATTAGTGTTAATAAATCTGTCGTCCACCGGTAAGATTATATTTTATGATTTTTTGAAATTTGTAACGGTAAGCAGAAGTTTTTATATCAAAGCTCTGTGCGATTTTTTAACTAGTGTGCGGAGTAATTAATTTAAACAAGTTGTTTTTAAAATAAATGATATCTAGTGACGGAATCGGTAATAACATATGAGTATTCCGACGGTTAATTGTTTTCCTGCGATTTTTTGCCTCGTACGTGGTAGTATGTTTATAAGTCTGAAGTTAGGATGCTTCTTATAAACAATTGCAAGCAGTAATTAATTCTGGAGTAATTTCATAGTAAAATATATAGTTTTTGTAACAAACTACAGTTGGTAATACTGTGGTTTGCCGGTAAAATTTTCTTATCTGATATTTTAAAACATTTTATTAGAAAATGCTATTTTGGTGCAAAAGTTAGGCCTATTTTAGAGCATTTTCGGCACAGTAATTAATATAAACAAATTGTTTCTTATTAAATGAATATCCTGTAATGAGCCCTAGATGAATATTTTTGTATTCCACCGAATAGATTTTTTTCTGAGGATATTTGTTTAAATGATGAACGTGAGAATGTCTTTGTAACGCTTCAGGGCTCATTATAACCAATTGAATGCAGTAATTAATTCGTAAGGTCTTTAGGTAATAAATATGAAGTATATTAAACAAATTAGTGTTAATAAATCTGTGGTCCGCCGGTAATATTATATTTTGTGTGTTTTTGAAATTTGTGACGGTAAGGAGGAGTTTTTAGTTCAAAGCTCTGTGCGATTTTGTAACAACTGTCCGGAGTAATTAATTTAAACAAATTGTATTGAAAACAAATGATATGATGTGAAGGAATCACAGAAGCAATTTAGTATTTCGCCGGTAAGGAAACAGTTTACGATTTTTTTCATTTTTGTGTGTTTTGGTACTAATTTTTATATTGTTTAAACAATTTGTTGTTGTAATGATGTTAAAATGGAGTAATTAAATAGTAATTTATTAAAATTTTATTGTTAATTTTTTCTAGTTTTTTTTGCTCTATTTTGTTGCGTGGCTAGCTAGCTTCAGTCTGAAGCTAGCTGACCCTCGATTTTTTAGAAAATGTCTGGCGTAATTAATTTAAAATTAGGATAATTTAAGAGTAATTAATTAGTAGTAAATGATGGCATATAGATTATTGTGGTCCGCTATAGTTGGCTAGCCAGCTTCAGAGAGGTTACAAATTCTGCTAGTCTGGGAGCAGGGAGGAAGCAGCCCTTCCACCGGACTTTCCCTGCGCAGTGCTCGTAACGCGGCCAGGGGAGATTTAATTATTGGTACTCTCCTAAGCGATAGCCGGCCTCTAACTTATACGAGCCAAGCTAAACTTTCCCTAATATAATGCGAATTCTAAAGATGTTAAATGAGTAACTAAGTGATGTGAAGTGTGGTGAAGTGCTGTGAACTGCTGGTTAGTATAATCCAATGCAAAACAGTGTAGTGTAGTGTAGTGTAGTGTAGTGTAGTGCAGTGCAGTGCAGTGCAGTGGAGTGCAGTGCAGTGTAGCGAACGTGAGCAATGACTTTTTTTAATCTAATTTAGTCAATATCTATGTGGCTCGTACTGATATTTATTATTACTAACATATAATTGTTGTATATCATAGTAGAGTTGAAATAATTGTTATAACACTTAATATTAGCGATATTATGAGTATTGCAGCCTATTGTATTGTATCGTTTTGTATTGTACTTTTTTTTATCTTGTTATTATTATTGTAATTATTGTTAATCAACTGCCACCGGGTCATACTCAATTGCAGTTCAAATAAATGTATGTATATAACTGCGAATTGTCAAGATGGAATTGCTATTATCTGCATTCATTGGCATATGCTACACAGATATATAGAGTTTATTGGCCCCGCACGCACCACTCGATACCAATCGCAAACACTTAGGTGTCGCTGATCAATACCGTATGGGATAGAGCCACGCGAGTGAGGTTTCATGTCAGTTATTTTAAACAAAGATCGAACAAAGACAAATGACGGAAGAAAACAAAATTTGTGCGTTGACATAGCTAAAAAGGTCTTTCGCGCTTCTGTATACCACCCTACAAAAAAAGTAACAATTGGAAAAGCAGCACGGTCAGCCGTGTTGGTCTTCTATGAAACGCACGGAGCTTTGGTTCAATACGTTGTACGTTTGAGTCATAGTTTGTGCATGTTTTTGTGTTTATGAATACTGTTACTTATATACTTAGTATTGCGCCCGTTCCTTTCTTCTTACCTTTTTCCGTATTCTCTTTATTGTGACTACTCACTTTTTGAAAATATTGTATGTAATAATATTATTTAAAGATCTAATTTTTAAAACATTTCAGTGCGAAAACAAGTGGTGCTACAGAATGGCGCAGACTTTCCCGTATTAATTTTCAATTTCCTTGGGTCTGGATAGCTATTCGGATTTGACACATACTCTTGCCAGCGGCCGTCTATCGCCGACCAAAGTACATTTTTTGATATTTTCTGAAATTCTCGGATTCCTAGTGTTCGAACGGAAATAATAATTTTAGAATAGAAAATAACAGTAATACCTCCTCCTAAATAGCAATTTTCTTTGAAAAATTTACAGCGGTTTTTAAGAAAATGGCCTTGAAGCGGTACTGAAAATGCGAAATTTGAATCTCGTTTTCACAGATATTTTTTGTGTTTTCGAAACACTTCATTAGAAGTCATATAAAGCAATTTAACACAAATATAATAGTGATTACAAATTTCTGGCAATGTGCATATTAAATATGTAAGAGATCTTTCAAAAAAAGTACATTTGTGTAATTTTTTCAAAAAATTATCTTCAATTTTGTAGTTGTAGGAAGACGCCGAAAAATTCAAACTTTTGCAATTTTTCGAAAATTCAGAGTTAACCCGGAAAATCGGACCTATGCCACCTAAATAAGCCTCTTCTACTCTCTTCTTACAAGCAATTTAAAGAAAAAACGGCTGACGGCTTTCAGTTGGGTTTTTGGTACCAAGGACCCAAAAAACAGGGATTCTGGCTGCATTACATGTTAGGAGATCTTTTTTCTTAATTTCGCAACTGGATTTATCCACTTTTTTGTTACCAGGTCCCTGTAATGAGAGTTTTTCTGCCGAAAATCCGCCGTTTTTTCGCGCAGCATTACATAAATTTCCCTATACTATACTACACTATACGTACATATAGTATACGGGAAATTAAAAATTAATAGAAGATCGAAAAAGGTTTCATTTTGTAGATGATGGTATAGAAAACTTTCGAGGAATATGGATCCCCTAACCCCAGCAAAGGATCTTAGCCAACCCTAGACGTCACAACCTGCGCTATTAACGTTGCCTGCCCGCTTCCACGTGTCATTGTAATGATCGATCTCTGCCTGCGTCATCAACTCATGCAATAACTAGTGGTGTTACAGAATGGCACAGACTTTCACGTATTAGTTTTCTGTTTCCTCGGGTCTTGTCTACCTCTTTGGAATTGCTACATACTCGTCCCAGCTGCCATCTATTGCCGGCCAGAGAACATTTTTTGAGATGTTCTTAATTTTTCGGTTTATTAACGGTAGAATATATTAATAGGTAATATATTAATTTTAGAATATAAAAGAACAATAATACCTCCTCCTAAATCGCAATTTTCATTGAGAAATTTGGAGTCGTTTTTAAGAAAATGGCATCTAAGTGATACTAAAAATGCGAAATTTGAAGCTCTTTTTCACAGAAAAGTTTTGAATTTTCAAAAAACTTCATTTGAAGTCATTTTAACCTCTTTCACTAACAAATACAAGAATATTTACAAATTTCTGGTAGTGTGCATAAAAGTATATTTGTGTAATTTTCGAAAAAAGAAAAAAATACCCCAAATTGAACTTTACGTTATATTAAAAAGTGCTATTAAAACTATCCGTTCGAAAAGTTTCAATAAAAAATGTGGAGCCATTTACGAGAAAATCGCGTTTAAGCGTTCCTGAAAATGGGAATTTTGAGGTAGTTTTCACAGAAAACGGTTGAGTACTTGAGAAACTTTACTTGACATTATTTAAAGCACTTGTACTCATTAATATAATAATGTGAACAAATCGACGCTAATGTAAATATTAACGACGTGAGAGAGAATACATTTTTGCAATTTTTGGAAAAACAAAAGAATAGAGCAATATGAAGTTTATGCCATTTCTTAGACTAGATTTAGCAGTATCCTTACCAAAAGTTTAAGAATAAATTTGAAGACTTTTTGAGAAGTTTTTTTTCACTTATTGCACGCATTGCTTTTTTGCACTAATTGCACTTATTGCACTAATTGCACTTATTGCACTAATTGCACTTATTGCACGCAATATTGCGCGAAAACTACTAACACTTGCATAAAAATGTACATTGCCTTAATTCAAGAACAAATTAATTTCGAAAATCAGATGTATATCACCATAAGTTTATTTTACTCTATTACTACAAGAAATTTAAAGAAAAAATTTGGCGTCGTGTTTGAGAAAACTTTGAAAATGTCCCGGGGGGAGCCCCAAATTTTGAAGAATGTTATTCAAAATGTCAGAGCTTGGACTCAAGTCAGATAGGCAGGGGTTTCTTTAATTTGAAAAACATTTAACCCATAATTTAGGCGCTAGTGTTGTTCACATACGACGGACGGACAGACGGACGAGCGTATTGCTTTCAACTGTTTTTTCGGTATGAAGGACGCACAAATCAGGGATTCTGGCTACACCACGTGTTAGAGGATTTCTTAATGTAGCAATTGGATTTATCCACTTTTTCGTTGTCTGTGCCCGGCAATGAATATTTTTCTGCCGAAAATACGCAGTTTTTTCGGGCAGCATTACATAACTTTCCCTATACCACGTATATTACTCTGCACTCTGCTACGTTTACGGGAAAGTAAAAGTGTGGCTCCAGAGCCTTGAAGACACTTCCGTGGCAAAAAAAAGAAGCCTGGAAGTGAAAATTCAATGCAAACTCCCTAAAATATTGTGCAAGTAATTGGAAGAAGCTGTTGTTCTTCATCTCGCGAATAGAAGCACAAATCAAATTTCACCATTAATGTACAACGTGTTTTTCAAAATGTCTCTCGCCGTCTCCGTCTCAATTAAAATCATTCACTGAGGCACATTTTATTACAGGAAGACATTTCGGTGAAATGTTTGAAGTTTTTGTCCAAGAGAAAGATATTGATTCACAACTTTTAGATGAGTGATTAGGTTTCAGTTTCATTTGTCTATGTTTCGCTTGGCATGTTTATATTGAGTTTATTATGTTGGCAATAAATTTAAAAGTATTAGACTTTTTCAGTAGTTACGTTTAAATCACGCGATAAAATCACTCGTTTCTTTTTTTTACCATTTCAAAATGTCTGGGTGTATTTAATATTAATAACTTTTGTTCAGTGCGTAAATGCTACTTTATTTTAATACAATTTTTTAAAGTGAAATACAAACACAATAACGCAAATTAGGCTCAAGAATTTAATATAAGTTATGTTCATTTCTTACGTTTTCAAACTGTCGAGAAAATTCCATTAATGTAAACGGCTGCCACAATTTGGATTCCGTTCTCTTTCAAATGACAACTATCTCTTAACTTAAAAAAATAGCAAATATAAACTCAAAGGAGTACATTGCCTCATATTCCGTGCGTGAATGAATTCTTAGGTGCTACTTGAGCATGTAGTTTGCGTGACCACAGAGACGACACGTTGTTAAATTACATACAACTCATTTTATACAATCATGCTGGCATCCTTTTTATACTGAAACTCTACGATAAAAATTAATTCTATAGATTTTTCGTATTCAGATCCAAAAAGCCGGAACCTTTCAACGCTATTATGTTTTTCTGACCTTTCGTGTAATGAAAATTGTTGTTCTTATCGCGATTTGTAGGACTCAAACAATGGACAAATTCCACCCTTATAAGAGGATTCGATACCCTTCTTGGGATTGAAGGACCTAGGAGTAAAAACAAGGTGCGAATTTCTACCGACCGCCACCTTTATTATTTCTGGCGTATAGACTCTCACATTCAACCCATCTCAACAAATAATGTGTTACAAGCATTTCCTCCGCTGAACAGTGGCTTCGTATCTGTCTGGGAGTTCCCGCCTAGTAATCAACACCATTCATACCCGTGTAAATGTCTTTTCCAAGATTGTAATATAATATTCGTGGCAGGAGTAAATTCGAGTCTAAAAAGCTAGTCTGGTATATTTTGCGTACTTAGTGCTATTGCCATTTGTGTAAGTGCCGTGCTTTGTTGTCGCGCGTATTATGTATATAAGAAACCTTAATTAAATTCACCTTTCGACGTTTTTATGTGTTCCCTGGGATGTCTGGCTGCCAGTTTTTTTGGTAGAATTAGTATTTCTCTGCTTCTACTCTTTCTCATTAATTTGCTCTCAAATGCTTCCGAAGGAAGGCACTACATTTGTTTGTTTACATTTACATTTTATTCTCAAATCTACCGCAGAACGCTGTTTAATAGATCACCAAACTTGCTACAAACGAACTGGGTGTGGTTTTTACAGATAACTGAAACTGCAGAAACTCCACCAGGTAGCAGTGCCATCGTAACCAAAGATTATGTTGGGAGAACGAAGACTCGGAAACTGGTGAAACCCTGCCTTGCGGTAAAATGCATTGTCCTTATTAAAAAGCTAAAATGTTGTTGCCTTGTATTTATGATGGACATGTGAAATTTAAGATGAAAACTTCATGGTAATGCGGAGGAAATTATAGTTACTGTCTTACATTGAATGTCGAGTGAAAATTGATTCGAAGCAGTGTCGCGTAGTCAACGCCAATTGCGCGTGACATTGTTTCCCCAGAGTCATCACTTTGAAACGAGGGTTTCTCTTCTGTATCGCCGAATTGGCGGCTTCTGATCGAGTGTTTAAACTTACAGTGGCCCACTTAAGTATTCGACTGATCCTCTCCTGTGCGCAGAATGAGTAATAAAATGCACAAAAAAAGTTGTAGAAAAAAACGCCGCTTTTTATTACACAATCATAGAACAAAATCATATACACAATCATGGTCTTAAAAATAAAATATCTCAATGTGAAGTACATCGATTTATTTCAGTGCAAAGAAATGGAGTCCTGCAAAAGTATTCGACCAAATAAACAAAATCGAAAATAATATTACAAATAGAAACCTAATATCTAGTTGCTCATCCTTTAGCTTCAATAACACTTTCCAAGCGTCTAGGGATTAAATCCACCAACGTTTTTATTTCGCTTGGTTCAATTTTTCACCGTTCACTTGTCAGAACTCGTTTTAAATGTATTTACTTTTTATTGTGTGTTGTCGTATTCGGTTTTCCAGTTTTTTTCCACACATGTTCAATTACATTAAGATATGGACTTTGTGCAAATGTGTGAATGACTTTAGAACAGTTGTAGAGGACCCATAATCTGTTTTGAAGTGCTGTGTACTTCGGATCATTATCTTGGTAGAGATTAAAGGCGTCAAGGAAGCCCATATTGGCAGTACTTGTTTGCAGATTATGCTTTAGAATTTGAAGATATTGGCCTTTGTCCATATTACCTTGCATAAAATCCAAGTTTCCTACTTCTTTTGCTGATACACCCCCACACCATAACTGAGCCACCTGCATTCTTCACAGTTTGAAAGATATTTTTTTCAAGAAGCTTTCCTCCATATAATGACCCTGCCATCTGAGCGAAACAGGTTAACTTACTTTCATCTGTAAAAATAACGTCTTGCCAGAACCTTACCGAAAATACTCTTGAGAAAATTGAAAGCGTCTGCGTTTATTCTTCTTTTTGATGAAGGGTTTCCTCCAAGCTACTCAGCCATGGAAACCGCCCCTGTGGAGTGTTTGTCTTACTGTATCTTCACTTACAGTTTTCCCAGAAAACTTTAATACTTCAGCAATTATTTTGGGGGCACTAATCCGAGGATTCCTTTTTACAATCCTTACCACAGCACACTCGTCTCGTTCGTCGAGCAGATTACGACGTCCGTCCGCGGCTTGTTGACACTCCTATTCTCTCTTTGCCATCAGTATACCATGGTCTTGACAGTGGACACATACGTAATGTAGCATGCCACGAGCTTCTCTGCACAACTAGCGTCGGAAAGGTAAGTAGTAGTAGTAGTAACCTCGCCGTTTTACTACAGGGATGGCGTTGTCTCTGGTGGCGGGGTAATGAACTGCGTGGAGAGGCGATTTCGTCGTGGCACTCGTCCCACTGATGCCCGCTCGGGGCATCGACCTTGACAACACTGCTCTAGTATATCAACCTCATGTCTTGTAACAACTATTTACTTTTACGACCCATAGTGCTGTAAGGAGTTAGTTCAAGATTGGAGCACGTCAGACCATCAACGGCGCTTTGTCAGGAGAAAATTGTGCAGTATTGGTTGGAAATGATAAGGTTCAAATATTTTCGTTGGATCTTGGTTGTCTGGTTCGAATACTTTTGCAAGGGCAGATATTATGCACAGTTAAGCATTATGCACGGTTTATGCATGTTAAACGTGCTGAATGTTGAAATACAGTAGATTTACAATATTGTATTCTACGTACACGGATGTGATAAAATACAAAGTATTATTGTTCTGTTACAAATATGTGAATGTTTACAAGCACTTTTCTGCGTACAAGGAGACTGGTCGAATACTTACGCAAAACCTCCCTTCTTGAGTTTTACTACGCCAGTGTACAACAGGACTGCAGCCTATCAAAAAGAAATGTCTTCATGTATTCTGTGATAGTTCTTTCAGCAAGTAAACGGATCTACTCAGGGTTGTTGACTTGAAATAATAACCACCGACGGTTTGACGTCCTTACAGGTTTGGTTTCCAAAACAGCAGTGATCTCTTGGGATCACAGGTTTCTGCGATGACGTGAAACTTGTTTGGTGTCCCCCCTTCAAGGTGCACCGAATTCTCCCGCCCGCATCTGTTACGAAGCACATTAAGTGAGAACACGAGGGCGCTACTATGCATGATGCTACCTTCAGATGGACGATGAAACTTCCTCGCCCGACTTGCATTGTACCCTCCGCGCGTTTCCACGTCCACGGCTGGCTTCACCTCGCCTCACCTCATTTCGCCTCTCGCCGTGTTCGCCTCGCCCCGACCCAAGTTCTACCCCATCCCCATTTACAGGTTCGCTGGCCCCCCACTCGGTCTGCTCAGCACCCCTTTCTCTGACTCGTTCCTCCTATCCAATCTCAACCTCCTCTCTTACTCGCTGCCCGCTCACCTCATTTCCCCATCTCCCCAACATCCTCTCCTCAACTCCTCATCCGGCCTCATGTGCTAGTTCCTTCATTTACTTTTTCTCTCAACCCTCAACTCCACGAACCCCTGCCGCAACGTCGCATGTACACCGTCCCCTACTTTCCAACTTCACCCCGTCCTCCCTCCTCACTCCACCCGCCTCTCCCCGCCCCGCCCCTCCCGCCCCGAGATACACCCCACCCGCCCTGCCCCTCCTCGCCCGCCCCGCCAGCCCTGCCCCGCCCCTCCATGCCCGCCCCGCCAGCCCTGCCCCGCCCGCCAGCCCCGCCCCGACGCCAGCCCCGCCCCGCCCGCCAGCCCCGCCCCGCCCGCCAGCCCCGCCCCGACGCC
>JAHLJT010009419.1:18580757-18602741 GCA_031308135.1 Acheta domesticus | reverse complement strand
CCCCGCCCAACCCTGGCCCAACCCGCCCAAATTTGTCCTGTTCATTTTATCCCGCTCTCACTTCACCCAGCCCAGCCTAGACCCATCCCGCTACGTCCCCGACACTGCCTAGCACTTCTCCGCCTCGCCCGGCCCAGCCTCGCCCCCGCCCCGCGTCGGCGTCCGCGTCCGCGCTGCGACCCTCCGCGCGTTGGTAATTGGCCGAGGAAATGATGCGGAAAATTGAAGCGCCGGCCGCCTCGCGGGAGTGGCTCCGATAGCATCTTTAATGAAGACAGGAAGCAGCCAGCGCCGCCCGCGGAGGGGGAGAACAACACGAAGGTGGGGAATCGAAGGCACCGCGCGCGCGATTCGCGGCAACGACGGCATGGCTGTCGCTTAGGGTGGCAACGCTTACTACGCTCTTGTCAAAGTTGGCACCCTGGTAGAAATTTAATAAAAATGCAACAGGGTGTTCAAATCGAAGAAAGCGCAATGGTCAGATTAATATCAATTCCATGTTACTACTCGAAAATGGTAAAAAAATTGACATTTTCAAATTACCTTTCAAAATATAGTCAGGATGCTGAAATCAAGACAGCCTGGAACAGTCAACAAACTCAAAAAGCATTTGGAAAGCCAAATGGTAGTCAAGAAGCCAAAAAACTGGTATGCCAAAGAGCCTTATCGAAGCCATTTTACACTCTCTCAAGGGCAGTGTTTCGGTAAATTTTAGACCCGCCAGGCTCCACGTGCCAGGAATGAAAAAGCAACTCGCTGGGGAAAAGGTGCAACATGAATACCATTTTTTTTCCGGGTTGCATGTCATGACTCACACAGGCACTTCCGTGTACTTCAAAAGAAGGAAACGCAATGATCAGTTTGAGCTTGTGGGAGACGGGAAATGCAAGCTTTTAGCGCTTCACGTTTAAAAAGATCGGAACGTATTTTTCGAAGGTTTAACATGTCTCTTTAAGAGTATTGAAGTAAGAAGTTTTACAACACACACATCTGAATAGTAAAATTGTAATTGAAATATTCACAAAATTGAAATATTCATTCACCATTAATAAAATACGTCAAAACTACAAATGTAAATTACAAAGACTTTGACTATGCAATGAAAAGTTCAAATGTTACAACTACTCGATGCTTAGAATTCCGTAGACGAGCAAAGAAACTATGAAAGAGTGACAGATGCCCGCGAACTGTAGAAGTGCCACATTGAGAACCCAGAATTTCATAAATTTCGTTGAGCCTCAGAGTTTTGCAAGAGTTTTCCACACAAGATCACTCATTGCGGCTCTTGGGCCGAGTTGCAACGACCATTCTCTTTCCTAAAGTGGTTGACATGAACCCCCCTGTAGTCGATTTGAACTTTCCGAGGGGACGATAGATTCAATAAGAAAATTGAGGATGGACGACATCTAAACATTGATTTCTTTCGCTACTGACTAATCGCTAATGATGAATTATTAAAATATTGTTTGTTGGTTACTTCAAAATGTAATATACAATTTCAATACCTAGTAACCAAATCGATTTACTGAATAAAGATGTTTTGTTTTGTTTGTACCGTCAAAAGGGTCCCAATAATAAACTTTCATATTTTTGCATGAAACAACGTGGAGCATAAAATTCACTTTGGTTCGTGTCGTTATACAAGAAGCTAAGCTCATGCAGGGAAACAAAACTATTGTGTGCATGATTGATTGTTTCGTATTTTCGGGCCCGTCAACTGCTATGTTTATTAGTTCCGTAAGTGTAGAGCATGTTTTTTAATCGTGGAGAGGTGATGGTGTTCTCCCCCACTGGATGGCGAGATCGGGCGCCGACCTACCCGTAGGATTGCAAGGTTTCCCCATCCACGTATCTCCCATCAGCGGGGCAGTCCCCCGAACGGGACTTGTTTGATAGTGTAGTGCATGTAAGTGGAATGAGTATGTAAGGAAGGGATGAGGATAGAACACGAAAGATCGCGAGCTTTCCGTGGCCCGTTTGTTCGAATACTCTCTCGGCATTTGCTTATATAGGACAAACCACACAAAACTCGGGGCAGTTGATCACTAGAATTCTCCTACAGACCGGCTGAATTCGACCTTGCTATCTAGCTATAGTCGAAAATTTTGCCACCGTCCGGAATCGAACCCTAGGATATCCAAGCCAGAGACACTGCAGTGACATCGGTTGTTGCCTTGAGCCAATTCAGCCGGTTTGTGTACGCACGAATTTTAGTAGCATGCAGTAATGTGTTCATTCTTTTTACATAAATTTGGTTTTAAATACACCGATTTTGAATTTGTGGACTTATTTTAAGTTGCATTTTTATTTCGTAAATATAAAAATGTTCGTGATTTTGAGCTTTAGTTTTTGCTAGAGCAGATATGTATATTAAATGTTGCAAATGTTAATGCCATTTTCGTTTACACATTTTAAAATGTTTTTATTGATTAGTTAATAAAACTGCGTATGTGATGTTTAGCGAAATATTTAATAACGCGAACTAGACTAATTTATTAGTTTGAGACTATAAAGTTCATTCGTGGGAGGGATCAGCAGTTTTAATACTTTTTGCGAAAGAGGTCAGTGGACAAAACATGTTTGGTAAAACCTGTTGTAAAGCTAAGGAGCTGGCATCACAATAAATATTGTAAGGGCAGCGCAAGAGGCGGCGGCGGCGGTAGCGCAGCATGGCTTGGTTGAAAGTGGAGTTAGGAAGACGGAGAGGGGCGGGGTGGAACTGGGCGGCGAGGGGCGGCGAGGGGCGGCGAGGGGCGGCGAGGGGCGGCGAGGGGCGGCGAGGGAAGAGGAGGGGCGGACGAGGCGGGGAGGGGAGGGCGGGGAGGGAGGGAGGGGCGGGACGGGGAGGGGCGGAGTGGGGCAGGGAGGCGGATACGGGCGAGCGCCTGCGCTGCTGGCGTCCGGCCGTTAAGTGCGCCGGCAAATTGAATTCGGTTCACACCCGCCAAGCACGCGGGCCGCTCCTTGAGGCGAGGGCGGAGTACCGTACTTCGGTTTTTCTTTCTTGGCTCGCGGGCGTGGGCGTGTGTCATCAAAATGGAATATCTCACGGTATTTCGCGCCGTTCTCAGTTATGCCGCTAAGAGTCGCATGATCGCGACTGTATCGAGCAGTGCTGGCGATCACGCGACTCCTACCGGCACAACCGAAAACGACGCGAAATACCGTAAGGTATTTCATTTTGATGACACCCCCCCCCCACGCGCCAAGAAAGGAAAACCAAAGTACAGAGGAAAATCGCGCGAGGAAAGCAGCATAAGCGGCTCGTACTGCTTAACACCTAAGTACTTTGCTACGTAGCAGGGGTATGTGATGCTCCCACGAACTAGGTCCGCTGCCCATGATTGTGGCCGCACAGCCAACGATACATTTGGTGTTTATCTTCCCAATCGGATCATATATCCGTTTTGTCTGTCTTCGCTGCATTTACCAACACGAAATTGCATGCCCGTGTCACATTTGACCTTACGTCCGGGCGCGAAGCTCGCATAGTGGCAAGCGCACTGCGTTTCACGTTCATCTAAATTCTCGGAACGGATGTTGCCCTGCGAGGTACGACAGGGAATGAACGCTGTTTTTGACAGCTTTTAACTGCATGCACGCCTACGTCAGAGTGACGCTCACAGACAAGTGGAAATATAGAACGAGGTTTTTCCTGTCTGAAACATATTAGTTGATAGAAGACGTAATAATTCCTCAGAAAATAATTTGGAAATATACACAATTGTAAATTATAATGAAAACAATTTAAACATTTGTTACTTAATTTTTATTTCTAAAGGTACATTCGTATTCTTCAATTTTTGTATTTTTTTGTTTTGTTTATATGCTCACTTTTGAGCGCAAATAATTATTAAAATGTATAGTTTGTTTAAATAACATGTACAAACTTAATTGTAATAAAAACACTAATACCGTAATATTTCAATCATCTTAATTATCACATCCAAAATATAAAAGAAGTCGATAAGAGGATTCACAAGGGTTTTAGGCTACATAAATCGTTTTGCAAAGTTTTAATACTTTTATTGTTTTTTTACCCGTTTTGATGTTTTTACTGTACGTCCTTGATGTTTTTACTGCGCGAAAATCCGATCTTTAAACATTATATTCGTCTTTTCTTATGCTCGTCTGAGAGCAAAAAAATATGTATTTAGTTCTATTTAAAAAAGGAAAGTCAACTCAATGCCATAAAATGCAAAAAATAAAAAAAGAAAGGAATATATGTAACTGCCAGTTCCATTCCTCCAAATGCTTCCCTGAAAAATGCATTGCAATATCTTCCATCATTCCCAAATGACAAGTGCTAAAATTACTTGACTCACTCGGTAATAGATTTCCATGGAACTTGTCCTGGACTGCTTGGCACAGACAACCTCTGAATGATGACCAGCGTAACGACGATTCACCAAAATCGTCTCCCCGTCATCGCACATCGATACATTACCTGGTTTTAAAACTCACCGTGGTAACTTACCACACCCCGTCATCGAAGCTGATTGAAAAGTGCCATGGAGCTTAGACACGGAGATTCCACTGGACCTGAATGTCGCAGCGCTACACCTTTAGCCTCCTAAATAAACAATTACCCGCATGTCTCTCGCCTAGGTCGCAGTCTTGGGAGCCCGCTGGATATCGTGACCCATGGTACAGTGGCGTCATGCTCGTTGCAAAAATACAGAAGCGAGAGTGGGTTTAACTTATTGCTAGTTTATTAATCAGTAAATCCACCACCGAAATAAACCTTAAGTACAATAGTTAAATGAACAAAATAAGTAGATCCCACCACTAGTAGTAATATTGAATCCACGGCTACCACACCCTCTACTTAATTATCGAATGAATCCGATCGTGTGAAGCACCGCAGAATTCCTACACGACTTGTCACTTGAGTCTCACTGCATCACGACAAAGTACATTGCTGGCCCTAGCCTCCGCGCACGCTGTCCGCACCCCACCCGCCGGCTGTCTCCGATTTGCACAGGTCGACTGCTTAAAGCGAAAGGGCCAGTAGAGCGTCGCAGTCTGACTAGCTTGGCTGTGCCGCGCGTCCTTCCACCTTTCTCTCTGGGCTTTTCGTCCTACTTCACATCCTGACCCTCCACCCTTAACCCCGGTGGTCCCATCCGGCGAGCGCGTGATCACCTCTGTTTGTGCACGACGCTACACTTCTGGGCCATAACGTATCTGGCGGCCCGCCCTATTTCCGGCCCACTCACATGCTGTTTTCGATGTCAATTGTTTTGGAAATTCCTAGAAATGTCCTATGCCGCCCAGATCGTGCCTACAGCAATGTCTTGTCTATTCGCTGCTTACTGCCCGTTGCGTCATTATCAGAAATAATAATCGATAAAATGCTAACACATTAACCTGAATAAGTATGCCATTTTCCTCCGTCGTTTCAATCGAATAGCATTTATGTGGTTTGTCGGGATGTCATTGTCATTCCAATTCCTGTAGAAA
This sequence comes from Acheta domesticus, assembly GCA_031308135.1. Lineage (NCBI taxonomy): Eukaryota > Metazoa > Arthropoda > Insecta > Orthoptera > Gryllidae > Acheta > Acheta domesticus. Next base: position 18,597,278 of record JAHLJT010009419.1, on the reverse strand, counting down.
GTAAGGCCAAATAATTACATTGAATTATTTGGCTCACTTGTTGCGTTTATCGAGCCCATTTTTGCCCACTTGCTGCGTTTGTACGATCTTAGAACGAATGGAAAAAAACACTCGTCTGATTTGACTTCTGAAGGATAGAAACTTGCTAACACCCATCCAGTGTAATTGCAGAAACCAGTCAACTATTAACCTAGCATCCCTAGCTACACAGGTTTACACTTCTTTCGTGCTACGTCAACTCGTCATTCAAGAAAGCCTACAACTCAATCTGGAAGTAAGCCATTTTTTGTACCATACATTCCTGGGAAACTTCATTGTTTCTGGTAGGCTTCCTGTCTTTAATGTTTTTCCTTCTCTGCCTCGATGAAAGATTATCTTTTTCTCATCAGTTGGAAAACGTGCTTCCCTGGAGATCAATTCTGATTGTCATTGATCGCCATTGATATCAACGGTATAACGTCATTTATAGGAGTCTGCAACCCATCTCTCTTCGGTGACTTTGCCGCCATTTCTACCTCTTCAAAGAACATTTACGTTATTTAAAGGTAATTGAATCTTGTCCTTAACGTTTTTAAAAAGATTTTAACGAAAAGCGGGATACAAAACATCCACATCAAAATCCAAGTGCTTTCATTTCTGCAGGATTCGTTAACTCTATACCCACCAATATACTTTTCTTGGAGGCTACCAACTTTTTTTACCAACGCTCACTCTTTAGTCTTACATTTGACAAAAGCTTAACATGCCACGAACTCGTGCGTAAACGGAAGAGCCAATTTGGGTCACCACTGAACCTCCTTCCTCCCATTTTGATAACTCATGGGGTACTGACCGCGAATGTTTTTTGCAGTTGTTTAGGATCATCCGTTCTGCTTTGGATTATATAAGCACAGGGTATTAGTGAGTGGCTCTATCGACACTCTGGTCATTAAATATCGCCCACAATGCTGGTCTTCGCATCAGCACAGGCGTCTCCTGCACAATCCGCATCCAATATCTCATGGCTGAGGCTGAAGAACCGTCACTCACCTGAAGGCGAAATACAGTGGAACCTAGTTAGTAGTTTTTCAAAGGACTGAACATTTTGAACGTCGTAAGCGTGGAAACGTGCTAACGAAAAATGCTCAATTTAAACTGATTTTCCATGTTTTCCTTTGTAACACCACCATAATACGGAAATTTAATGTAAACGTAATTAACACGCAAGTATCCATGGGATGAACTAACATACTCATAAATGGCATTTAATATAACTAAATTACAAAAAAAAGAAGCAAAGTAACGCATCACGGTACCATATCAAAGAAACACATAACACGGAAACTAATGGGAACACGTGGTACCACACAGCGAAGATGGTAAGGAGGGTACAGTTTCTCCCGCTCAAGAATCAAACTGGACGTGAAAGTGGTACCCAAAAGTACCTGAAAACAACACACATTGAAGGTAGCGCTGGTGCACCAGAAAACGCGTGCTTCTCCAAGTTCCCTCCGAACTTTGAAAGTGATAAACGGGAATGTTGAACAAGCAAAAACGAGTAATTCGATGCAATTGGGACTGGGAATTGAAAATAGGAATGTACTAAGCGGGAAAACGTGGTATCCGGGAACGTGTTAACGAGATTCCACTGTATTTTGATCTGCTCATTTGGTACGAAATTGCCAGCTTTAGATACTTTCCTCTCGTCAAGCTTTCCTCCGCCCAGGTCTTAGGATATCATATATGCTCAAAACATCTTTACCCCATCCCCCAGATATCTGCATTCGTTTGAATGAGATTAACGTTATTGGGCAAATTCCTGTGAAACCCCTTGTAAATCTTGTTTCCCATTGGAAATTTCTCCGGACCATAGTAAGATGGCAAAGTTTTCAAACCTCCCTAAATCAATAACTCCCCCAACTACATTTCTAGAGAACTTTCAAAAAATAAAATCTCTAAATTTCATAAATGTTACAGAAAGAAATGCTGTCAATATGCCAATAGAGCCACCCGTTGCTTCCGAATCAACTCTTCTTGTACCGTACACAGTGTATCTGGAAGATACCCAGGCAAATATAGTTTATGTTGAATTTCATGAATAATGGCAGATCCAGTTCAGCCGAAAAAATATGTCTTCAAGAAAATGGGGTTTAAAAATGATGCGCACTTCAAACTGGCTGTCGCCACATTCAAATTGCAGTCACTGCAACGGCGCAAAACGTTGCCTCGTGTTGTCGGTGAATTGTCAAGTAATTGTTCAGCAAACCGCACAATAGAGTGGGATAGAAAATGTGTAGGGTTACGTTTGTTTGGACCGAAGATTTACGGTTTATTAGAGGATAAAGGTTGAAGAGAGCAGCATAGGTTTTGTTGAGTATATGGGTAATGTGGGGTTTCCACGTGTCACGAGTGTCTAAGATTGCTCCTAAGCATTGCACGGGCTTGTTCGATGGCAGCCAAGGAACTAGGGAATTTACTAGAGGTCTGCATTCTCCGCGATTTTTACCGACCAGCGCTCGCCCGCCTCTCTTCTCTCGAGACCACGCGCTCGACTGTCCTTCGCAGCCGGTTGCGGACTCCCGGGAGCCGGCGCCCGACCGAGACTCGACCTCCAACCGACGAGACTCGACAACCGGCGGACCCCGTTCAGGCGAACTGCGCCACGTAACAATCGGCCGACACGTTGAAGTAAATATCTAATGGCACGTTTCAAGAAAAGGAAGGAGTATTGAATGGTTTTTTAAATAAATGACCAATAATTTCGTTTTTTCAAAATTTAAAATATAGAGGAATTTTAATATTAATTTTCAAATAATAAATGTTAATAAAATAATTTTAATAAATTGTAATAAATAATTTTAATTTTAATTGTAATAAATAATTTTAATAAATTGTATAAAAAAAGAATAAAAAGCTTTAAAAATCGATTCCTCGGACGCACGGGAGAACCTCAAGTGGATCTATTGCAGTTCTGCCTGTGACTTCAAAGAAAAGGCACTCAAAAGTTTTAGAGATAAATTCCGTTTTTTGTAATGACTAGGTATCGGATGCTTCGGAAATTGCCTATTTTATTCTAATGAACATAAAATTATTAATTTTCCTTCATTTTATATGGTGCAATATGGAGCAAATACAAATGTTCTGCTAAATTTAGATGCAAGTGTTATGAAATATATTAGTACCTTTCCCTTCCAATTTTGTATTTTTTGCCGTCTTTTTCCAAATATTTTTGTTGTTGGTGTTGTTGTAATTTTCAGGCATCTGAAACGCAGGTCTTGGTTTCTTAACCCGGCAGTAGGCGCGCGGGGTGCCTCAGTCACCTCAGCATTATTTTGAGCTCATTGTACTTTTAGTTTTATTTATAATCTTGCGAGCTTCTCAATATCTTTCGAGGAAAGCTTTGTGCACATATCTCGACCCTCCTCTTTCAACTGCTTCCTGTCCTTTCCTGGAAATTTCGTCGCAACGGCGATGGCGCGCTGCGTGGGAGCCACCGAGTCACCTCGCACAACCTTTGTTATCGCTTCCTGCCACTCTGTTCTCAGTAGTTCACCCAAATGAAGGGGGTCTCGTGGAGCTTCAATACTACTCCACAGAAGTCAATGATTCACAAATTCAGCTTTTACGATTTTTTAATTACAATTAATCGCTTATCTTGTATTGAAACGAAAAATAAAGCAATAATTGAAAAACATTGTACTCGTACATATAAAACTTTATATGCATCATTTCATGTATACATACTTTTGACGAATTTACAATAATGTTAAACGTGTGTATATAATAGTAAATAATGTATTTTGGATTATTGAGTTGAATAGGCTGATGTGCCGTGACCGCTGTTGTTTGGCCGCCGACTGAGTCGACAAATACAAAGGCCATGTCGGCTTACATAAACTATTTCACAATAAATTACTACGCCCAATGACAAGACGTTTTGATGCAAGGAAAATAGTACCCACCTCATTTTTGTTTAGCATATGCTTTTTACTTTCCCGTATACGTACGTATACATGGAGTGATATACGTAGTATAGGGAAAGTTGTGTAATGCTGCGCGAAAAAATGGCCAATTTTCGGCGGAAATAAATTAATTGCCGGGCCGTGAAAACGAATAAGTGGATAAAACCAGTTGCTAAATTAAGAAAAAAAATCCTCTATCTCGTGGTGTGGTCAAAATCCATGATTTGTTGCTTCTTTATACTTAAAAATCGATTGACGGCATTCCGTCCGTCTGTCCGTCTGTGGTCAACGCTAGCGCCTAAACCGTTCGGTCGATTTTCTTCAAAATTGATATTCCCAGTCGATCTGATTCTAGTCGAAGCTTTGTGATTTTGAAAAAGATTCTTTAAAATTTGGGGGTACTTTATATGAAGCCCCGGGGGATTTTCAACATTTTCTCAAAAACGGCTCCAAATTTTTTCTTTAAATTTCTTGTATGAATAGAGGAAAATACACTTTTTAACATGGCATAGGTCCGATTTTCACGTACAGCTCTAAATTTTCGAAAATTGTGAAAGTTTGAATTTTTTTCGGCGTCTTTCTCCAACTACAAAATTGAAGATAGAGATTTTTTCTTCAAATAAAATTTGTTCTGCATATTGAGTTCTTTAATAAAGGTCATGTAAATGTTTTTCACAATTTTGGTAGTTTTCGTGCAATATTGCGTGCAATATGTGCAATATATGCTTTAAATAATGTCAAGTAAAGTTTCTCGAAAACACTACCGTTTTCTGTGAAAAGTAGCTCAAATTTCGGCATTTTCAGAAATGCTCAAACGTCATTTTCTCGTATATGGCTGCAATTTTTTCTTGAAACTTTTGTAACGGATAGTGCTAATTACACTCATTAGTATAGCGTGAAGTTTATTTTGAGTTTTTTTTGTTTTTTCAAAAATTATATAAATGTAAATTTTTTGAAAGATCTCTCACATCTTTAATATGCACATTATCCGCAATTTGTAAAGATGATTATATTTGTGAGTGTAAGTGCTTCAAATAACTTCAAATAAAGTATTTTGAAAACTCAAAAATGTTCTGTGAAAATGAGCTTCAAATTTCGCATTTTTAGTAGTGCTAAAACGCCATTTTCTCTTAAACGGCACATAATTTTTAAAAGAAAATTGCCATTTACGGCTAGGTTTTTGTGTTCTTTAATATTCTAAAATTAATGTTTCTGTTCTACCAATAGGAAACCGAAAAATTAAGAAAATGACAAAAAAAATGTAGTTTTGGCGATGATAGATGGTAGCTGGCAAGAAAGAGTATGTGGCAATTCCGAATAGCTAGCGAAGACCCAGGAAAATAGAAAACTAATACGGGAAAGTCTGTGCCATTCTGTTTCTGTTTTTTGACAAATAAATAAATTAAATAAATACGGTCATGCTTAATTTTTTCAAAATACGAGTAGTTTTTCTTTAATTTTGTGACAAACGTAATAGGCCGCTGTAAATTTACTGCGCTTCGGACAGCTGGATGCGTCGTAAATTAGAATGTGCAATTTTGTATATTATTTCTTTCTTCGTTTCTTACATTCGAACTTTGTTATAGACTTACACATTAATATTTTAGAAATTGTTTTAGAAATTGCTATTTTGAAATATTTGAAATAAGTAAAAAGAATTAATAGCTCTCAGAATAGCGACAATGCAGGGTCTGCAACAATGGAATTCACTTTGCGCTCGCGAATATCTGTGAATTAGTGTCATTGTTGTGACCTAATGGAGCTGTATGAAAAGGAGTTTTAATTGTCTAATTTATGTTGATATTTGCAGGCAAATATTTAGTTTTGCACCAAATGCTGTACCATTTGAAGTGAGTAGAGAATTTGTTGCATGGTTTTAAAATACTCTTCCCTAATCACGGCCCAATGGAAGGCATTTCTATATTTCCAGGGTATCAGGCTTCTTTTTCCAATACAGGGTTACAAAACTTTTGCATTCTATTTTGTGAAGTTGTAGAATTCACATAGTTCTGACAACACTGCAATGGAAATAGTGAGTTCCAAGCGAAGATGTTAGTAGCGCATAAAGTGCAATATTACAGTACTACTTAGCTGTTTCCTCTAATACGGGAAAGTAAGTGCTGTTGTAGCACCACTAGTTTCTTATATACTCGTGAAATTATTACCAAATATTCATTGTATTTAATAAATATGCCTTATATTCGGGTTTGTAAGAAACTTCAATGACATTACAATTGGTACGCAACTAATTATCTTCCCTCAAGCACTATAAATATAGAAAAACAATAAAATTTATTTTCAGAGTCTTTGTTTGCCTTAATTCTTTCAAAAAATGTATTGTTTGTCTCTATAAAATTATTTCCAGTCAATCGATAAATTGTTACTTTTCAACAAATTAATCGTTTAATTGAAATTGTATTTGCTTTCGATTACAATGAATTGAAAGTGTTGCGATCACTACATGCGGCGACTTTATATCCCGTACATGCATTGAGGGGCGAACCTACTGTGCAGTCCGGCGCTTGGCCGAGCGGCCGAGCGCTCGAGCGCTCGAGACGCTCGAGCGCTCGAGCGCCCGGGCGTTCGGCGACTCCGGCGTCTCGGCGGGAGCCGCAAGGCGGCCGGTCGAAATGTCCGTTAAACAGCTATCTCCTCCCTCCGAGCAAGGTCCCCCTCCCTTCGCCGAGCGTCGGCGCGGAGCCCGAGAGTCTCGAGCGGTCTCGCCTGATTGCAGAGCTCTAGAATTTACTATTGTGATAGCTGGAGGGTGAGTTATTCTTCTAAGTGCGAAAATGTTTACTTCGCATTTTGTTGCTTTTAGATGCAGACGTCATTTTGCTGCCCATTCTGATTAAGTGTTGTTGACTAACTGTAAGTTGTTGATAGGTCGTGGTTTGCAGAGAATATCCTAGTGTCATTTGTGTGTGAAGCTGTGGAACAGGTTGAGGTACTTGGTATATCAGCTGCGAACAAATTGAAGTGGGTCGGGGAGAGAGACGAACCTTGAGGTACCCCAGCTTGTATTATCTTAGGGGCGGAAAGAGAGGAATTTATTCGAACCGAAAAGGTTCTATTTTCGAGAAAACTGCTGATGATTTTGATAAGATAATCGGGGGTGCCGTAGTTCCTCAGTTTGAAGAGTAAACCTGGGTGCCAGACTTTATCAAAGGCACTATCAGACTCTAAAAAGACCGCAGAGCAATATTGCTTATTTGAAATCTTTGTCCTACGGTTTCTTCTATTCTGAGAAGCTGATGGGTGGTCGAGTGAAGAGGATGGAATCCGAATTGAAAAGGAGGGATGGCTTTCCTATCTTGAAGGAATTTGTTAAGTCTGATAGAATCAGTTTCTCGAAGATTTTAGACAGGGTAGATAAAAGGCTTATGAGTCTGTAACTAGAGGAATGTTTCGGGGATTTTTTTGGTTTTAATATTGGAATTACTATAGATTTTTTCAGCTTACCTGGAAATAGCCTAGCCTGAGGCAGCCATTGAAGATGGAAGAGAAGTAAGTAACGGCATGAGGAAGTAAATTCTTTAGAACTGTGTTGGGGATACCATCTATGCCCGGAGAACATTCGTTTTTTGTATGTGTTTTGGCGGACCAGTTAACCCCCACAGCCCTTATTTCCTTTCAATGTCCTAAAAAACACACGTCGCGACGTATTATTAATATCAAAACACACTATTATAAAGCGGAAATACTAACAGTTAATTTGGTGTGAATATTCTTCTTGTAGTTGTTATTCAATCGCAATAAAAAAGCAAAGCAGATAACTGGCAGAAAAAACTTCTGATCTTTCAGAATAAAAACTCCTTACTGTACTGAACAAATGAAGACCTGAAACTTGGTATTATGGCTTAGATTATCAGCCCTGTCATCCTACGAATGTCATGCAGTGGAAAAGCAGAAAACACTTCCCACCAGCAAATAAAAGCATGGACCACTTAACCTAACCCTCCCAGTTAACCTAACCTTCCCCTAATGATGGGGAGGGATTCTAGACTGAACATTGTAGGTGCTAGCGCCAAGAGGGGGAAAGGAAGAAGGAGAGGGAGATTGGAGGTTGTTAATGGTCTGTGAATAAAGTTAGTTCAAGCAAATTCATTTGAATAATTAATAACTCAAATGAAACAAGATTACATTTGATGTACTGCGAAAGAAGATGCATTTTTTTAGAATTTATTTGTTAATATTTGGACGTTAATAATATTAATTTTATAATTGTAGAGGAATTTCTTCACAAAATAAATTAATATTGTTTACCCAATGTATGCACGGCGTCGCCATGAAATGCGTGAAGACATTTGCTCCAACCAAGCTCATTTATCGGCGAATATTGCAGCCTCTGGATGCTTTCTCTGCCCGGAGATAAGTAACGCTATCTTTGAATCAATAAGAACACAACTGCACTACTCGATCGGTGACACCGTTAATTAAAATGGAATAGCAAAGGGTCAAAGATTGATGCATGTGGCTTATCAGAAGCTATTTCTAAATGATCAATTTTAATTCTTCCGAACAATTCCATTCGCGAAGAGAAACTCAACAACATTTAAGTAGACATACAAAATGCTCCAATCAAGGCGGTGTATCTCAAAATGTTTATCACCTTTTCTATCCGATTTTTCTTACTGCTTGTTTCTACTGGCCATTGATAAACTGTGACTCATTTGTCTTAAGGAGGCGGAATACATCAACCGCCGGGTCCGCGCCCATTAAACCGCGTATGTACTATACCATAACCCCTTTTATTTTAACGAAGATAACAGTGATATTCAATATTTGGCGCACTTTGGAACTCTGTTGGACATAATTTCATTCGTGGAATAGTACTATTAAATACCACTGTGCTTTGGAAATTCCTCTTCGCCTCGCGAGTCGGGAATTTATCCACGTTTTCCAAAGCACTCGTGGTATTACCTATGAAAAAATATTCGGCACTAATCACCCCTCATACTATTCTTTATCAAGTCTAGTGTCCCATCTTTGTACAATCCTAAGAATGCGGAAACAAATCTCGTAAAAACCCTGCATTTATTCAGTACTGAGGATTTAAGATCACATAGCATGAGACTGAACCGCGTGCCATAGAATTCATCCGTATTTTGACATCAGAGAAAACGCTCTATTTCTAAATTTTAAATCAACTTTTGGGAATTATAGGCGAGCATCATTCTCAAAACGATAGCAATGTATGAAAAGCACATTGTTTTTTATTTTGAAAAAATTACTAAATAACTAATTACTACACACATAGTTTTTTTCTAAAACATAGAAGAAATAACAAAAGCACTGAAATTGACAAATTGTTAAATAATTATCGAAATACTTTTTGGGTATTTTGCCCTGAGAACGTAAAGCTGTTTAAAAAAATAAAGAAAACAGACAGAAAATGGAACTACATGTGTGACTTTGTGGCGATAATCCTTCTTGGTCTGAATATTTTATTCCCAGCCCAAGGCTTAGCGATGAATACATGAAATACATTGTGGTATGTAAAAGTCACCATACGTACTAGTTTGCCTGTAAAAGACCATATTCAAAGAGCCTCCGAATTCGCATGTCCCAGAAAACCTCTCGAACAAGCCGACATTAGCACTATCTAGCGTCGAATGAATTGACTACAATGAGAGTGGACTTCAGCGTTCTCAAAGTAGTTCGCCGAATCGAGGTCAGATAGCGCGACAAGCGCATTCTTCATCTCTTCGTGGGATTTAGATTCGGAGCATGCATTTATTGTTCTGAAACGTATCTATAGATATCATTCGTCTTATATAATCATAAACATCTGTACAAACCCAAGGAGAACGACCCAGCTCAAAGATACCCCGCAAGGGGTCACGCGAGCCGCACAGCAAAACTCCAGGGACGATATGTAATCATTTTAATTAGACACAAGTGAGCATTGCCTATTATAAAGGAATTTACCTATAATTAATAATGGATTCCTGCTCATAAAAGTATTACGGGCAATGAAAAGGTTGATAAAGGCGATAATGGCATTTTCCTCTGATGACCGTATTCCATTCTCGGATTTCTTCATGCAATTTAATCTTAAAATTCGGAAGAAAAATGAAGACATACGTATTGAAGAGGGTAAAAATAAGGGGTGTTTTTATCTTCAATATTTTTGCACAATGTTTCAACTAAACCATGTTTTCACATTCCCTTATAATACGTATAAACGGAGACGTAGAATAGGGACAGTTAGGTAATGCTGCCGAAAATCGATTTCGAGATTTCAACGGAAATAAGAGTTTTGGGGCCGCCTGATACCGAAAAGGTGGGTCTTTTCAAAACGTCCATCAGTCCGTCCGTCGGTCGGTCCGTCGGTCCGTCGGTCCGTCGGTCCGTCGGTCCGTCGGTCCGTTGGTCCGTTCGTCCGTCGGTCGGTCCGTCCGTTCGTCCGTCGGTCCGTCCGTTCGTCCGTCGGTCGGTCCGTCCGTCGGTCCGTCCGTCCTTCGGTCCGTCCGTCCTTCGGTCCGTCCGTCCTTCGGTCCGTCCGTCCGTCCGTCCGTCCGTCCGTCGGTCCGTCCGTCCGTCCGTCGGTCGGTCCGTCCGTCCGTCGCTCCGTCCCTCCTTCGGTCCGTCCGTCGGTCCGTCCGTCGACCCGTCCGTCAGTCCGTCTATCTGTCCTTCTGTCTGTGGACACCACTAGCGCCTAAACCATGCATAGGAATATGAAGAAATTCCTGTCCATCTGGCTCGAGTCGAAGAGTTGAGATTTTGAAAACAATAAATAAAGTATGGGGATACTTTACATGACGCATTCCTGGTCATTTTCAAACTTTTCTAAAAAATGGCTCGAAATATTTTCCTTTAATTTCTTGTAAGAATTGAGAATACACAGAATGAGAAAAATACACTTATAAGGGTGGCAGGGGCCTGATTTCCATGGTTACCTCTGACTTGTTTTATATTGCAAAATTTGGAATTTTTTGGCTTCTTAGTCCAACTACAAAATTGAAGATAGTGATTTATCTTTCAAATAAAGTTTGTTCTCCATAGTGAATTCTTTCATTAAGGTCATGTACTGTATTAGATGAGATAGTGATAAATGTACTTTATGAGATGACATAAATGAACAATAGCTCTGTTGTTTTTTGTTTTTGTTTTTTCAAAAATTACAAAAGTACTTTTTCTACTTATCTCTCGTGTCGTTAGTATTTATATAGAGGCGATTTGTTCACATTATTATTTTTATGAGTACATGTGCTTTAAATAATGTCATAAAATTTCTCGAAAACTCAACTGTTTTCTGTGAAAATTAGATCAAAATTCCACATTTCCAGAAACGCTCAAAAGCCATTTTCTCATAAATGGCTCCAAATTTTTCTTCAAACTTTTCGAATGGATAGTGCCAATTGCGCTCTTTAATATGACGTAAAGTTCATTTTGAGGTATTTTTTTGTTTGTCAAATGTAATTTTTTGAAAGATCTCTCACGCCGTTAATATGCACATTTCTAGCAATTTGTAAATACTTTTGTATTTGTGAGTTAATGTGCTTCAAATGACTTCTAACGATTTCTAATGACGTTTTTCGAAAACTCAAATATTTTCTGTGAGAAAGAACTTGAAAATTCCGCATTTGCCGTAGCGCTTAAATTTCGAATTTCTAGTAGCGCTTAAAAGCCATTTTCTTAAAAATGGAACCAAATTTTTCAAAGAAAATTGCCATATATGACAAGGTTTTTCTGTTCTTTAATATTCTTAAAATATTTCCGTTCTACTACAAGGAAACCGAAAAATTAAGAAAATTTCAAAAAAATGTACTTTGTGCGGCGATAGATGGCAGGTGGCACAACAATGTGGCAAGTCCGAATATCTAGCCGAGACCAAAGGAAATAGAAAACTAATACAGGAACGTTTATGCCATTCTGTAGACCACTATTTTAAATTTTAAATTTCCTAGGATGGCCATTGTAACCATCAACAAAAGAAGAAGCAATCACACATAACTTAATGATGGAATAGTTTATCCAAGAAAAATATTATAAACAATAAAAACTGTTATGAAGATGAAGATTCAATCGAATATTTTGGAAATGAAAATTACACGATTCGGAGAGAAATATTTTCTAGGAAAAAATTAATAAAATAGTTGGATTTGTGGACCTCATTCCATTGTACCTCTATTGTTTTTAAAAATAAAATTAATGTGCATACATTGCAATGTGTGGTTAATTTTATTTTAAGTATAAACAGCGAAATTTAATTACAATAGTAAAGTATGTGTTTTATGTGTATTACATGGCAATGTAAACTAAAAGTTAAAGCCAAAACGTGCATTTTCGACCCCCATTACGCCGAAAAATGCCGATTTCCACATCATGTATTGTGCACTTCTACGTCAACTGTTCTGCATTGCCACCTTACATAATGAAAATTATTAAAATTAAAAGTATCTGATCCTCCACCAGTCTTATATGGGTTTCACTAATTTACCGCAACTGAACTACATCGACCTATAATACTTGTTACGGCATAAGTCACGGGTTTCATTTTAACATCTTAAAAAATGTTAATATCTGGCATATGAAGTTAAAGCTCTTTCATCCAATTTTCTTGAAAATGTTATAATAGCGCAACCCGTGGTTCAATTTTAATGAAACCAACACTGAAATTCTCTTTAAATTGTTATCTATTTAATCATTATGTCCAATCCTGTCTATTTGTGCGCATTTTAAATAAACTAAAAATATTATTTCTGCACGACTAAAATATTATTTCTTCTTCTGTTTTTTCTATACCCTGTTCATGCATATCGTTGCCGCTTTGCTATTGTCCGTTCAAGCTATTTCCTTTAAAACATACGCTAAAACTCGTCGGGCTTCTTACTATCATTCCCGTAAATGATCCTGAATCATTACAATATCTTTACTTAGACAACGTTAGATAAATAAAATAAGCGTTTTACCAGCATGAAGCGTCCCTAAAATAATTAAAAGTAGTTAACACGATGACGACATGCGTAGAACGATCATTCAGGTTTTATTAATTTCTTGCATCTAGAGCGACCTTAATGCAGCTAAGATTCTTGATTACATTTTGAAGATATTTACTTTGTAATAGAAACCATTGTACCGAGCGTCAAGATGTTTTCAGCCTTACAAGAAATCTTGGCAATTTTTAATATGCAACAAAGAGATATTAGTCTCTTTGTTGCATATTAAAAAATTACAAAGATTTTCTTTTTTTTTAAATATGCAACAAAGAGATATTAGTGGGGGGCGGCTAGTGGACCGCCTCCTCGTGGTGACCCCTGGGTAATGCTGAAGGTTCACGAAACTATTGCAGCACTACTTCCACTTACTTATGCTGCATTTCTATAATCTTTTCTATTTGGTCTCCCTTGATCCCTTGTTATATCTTCGACCCCAACGCTATTAGGTTTCGAGCGCTAGGGTGTCATTCATTTCTTAGTCTACTCTATTCTTGACTTTGAATTCTTCTTCTTCTTCTCCTCTTCTCTAGAATTTATCTGTTTCTTCTCCTTCACTCTTCTGGGATGGTATCCCTACCCAGCGCAGGGTATGTGTGAAGACTACAACGGTCCAAGAGGCTATGTGGAACCAGGCGAATATCACAGTGGCTCAAGGAGCGGAAGTAGCAGCCCTCTCTGCAGGGGTTTATATGCAGAGAAGCTGGGATAGAAGCTTTAAAATGGCAGTCCCATTACTATCCTTAGCCTGCGCAGCGCTTCCAACGCGGCCAGGGGACATCACCCCCCGCTAAATTTCTCAAAGATTCATGCCGGACTGATTCTTCTATGCCAACATGTGAAAGAAAAGGGAAACGAATAAAGGACAAATATCAGAAATATTAAAGCTGGGAATATGGAACGTTAGAGCTCTCTCAAATAAAGAAGCTGAATTAGACCAGGATTAGATAAAGATGGGATTGATATTGCTGCAATTACTAAAACCAAAAAAAAAAAAAAAATTACAAGGCTCATCAGAATTACAAATTATATAATGATATACTGTGGTGTTTCCCAAAAAGCAGAGAGCATCGGCTGGAGTATCTATTTGGATCAGAAAAACATTGAAAAATAGAATAGTATCGTACACTTTCATAAACGAAAGAATAATAACAAGGAGATTTAAAGTAGATAGAGGTTATGTCACAGTCTTTGCCTTATATGCACCAGAAGAAGGGAGAACCCAAGATGCGATAAAATTCTACGAACAAACAGACAGCAATAAAAAAGATCAATAAAAATATTATCTTCTTTTGTTACGTGATTTAAAGCAAGAGTAGGGAATATACCTATAAAAATATTGTAGGCACGGAAGGTGAATACACTCTTAACAATAATGGTAAAAAATTAATAGAATTTGCCATATACAATGAGCTGAGAATTACAACACGTTTTTAAACATAGAAATATTCACAAATTCACATGGGACAGCACGTGGATCCGCCTCTATAATTGATTACGTCCTCGCAAACAATAAGACTTGGACAAATAAGGATGTGAGAGTACTGAGAAGTTTTGATGTATCATCTGACCATTCCTTAGTAAGATGTCACATAATGTTCCCAAAGAGATGGAAGAAAAATCACGTAAAATCCAAACCAGAAATAGAAACATTTAAAAGTTCACCTGTACTAGATTATAGCTCAAGACTTTTATACCAGAGTAGACTCAACCAGAAAAACCCTTATTAATCCTATAAGTAACAATATAAATGAAGGATGGGCAAATATTAAGGAAATTATAACACAGGCAGCAGCAGAAGCAATAGGAGTAAGGAAAAAGAAATTTTCGAAAAGAGGGCTAGGTTCTGGAATGATAATATCAAACAACTAATTAAAGGAAAAAAAGAAGCATACTTAAAGACTCTCTCATCTCCTGGGATATGAATCATAGAATGGAATATAAAAGAAAATCAGCTTTAGTTAAAAGAGAACTAAAACGAGAAAGTTGGAAAAGATATGTTAGCGAAATTGAACACGACTTATTTGGAAATCAAAGTAAAGCATATAAAGTTATAAAAATACTTAAATAATCAGAAAGAGATACAGTTCAATTGAATATAATTTCAGAAAGTAAATGGTTTAAATTATTTTAAATCGTTATGGACCTCTGAAGAAGAAGAAGAGATAGGAATTAAAATAGATATATGTAATTCTATAGATCTGATCTCTATGGATGAGTTGAAAGCAGCCATTAACACAACAAAAAATAAAAAGTCACCTGGTACTGATAATCTAAACATGAAATTGATCAGATATGCATCGAATCAATTTATGCAGAGACTTCTAAACTTTATTAATATCTGCTGGTCCAGTGGATATGTGCCAGAAGAATGGAATGAAGCCCTAATTTACCCACTATATAAAAAGGCGACAAATCTGAATGTTCAAATTATAGGGGTATAAGCCTTCTAAATTCTTGTTACAAAATCTACGCAAAAATTATAAACCAAAGGTTAGTGCCTATTGTTGAAACTCAAATATCTGAAACACAACATGGTTTTAGAAAACAGTATTGTATTTTTGTGTTGACACAACTTACTGAAAAGCGAAGAGAATTTAAAACTACCAACATACTACCTCTTTATTGATTACGTAAAAGCATTCGACAGCCTTAAAAGAAGATTATTATGGGGAACCCTAAAAATATTGGACTCCCTTCTCAACTATTACAGCAATTCAATCATTATACAGAAGTAATAAAATCAAGATCCGAATGCTAAGAAATGGAACAGAATCAGCTTGTATAAACCAGGGAGTAAGACAGGGATGCCCGCTCTCGCCAACGCCTATATTTATATATATATATATATGGACGTGATCATTAAAAAATGGTTGATGACTTTAAATGAGTTTTTTAAGATTAATAATGTCGAGATGCCAACATTACTTTTTGCCGACGACCAGCTTATCATAGGAAAATCTGAACATGAAACTCAAATAGCAGTTCATAAGTTAAGTCAGATTGCAAATGAATATGGAATGAAAATCTCACCAAATAAAACAAAAGTGATGGCATTTAAGGGACTTGAACCTTTAAGAGCAAAAATAGTTATAGATGGCCAAATAATTGAACAAATTAGTGAATTAAATATCTCGGATATCATTTTAATTATATTAAATCAAGAGATGTGGAAATAAAATTGAACAATTTCACATACTTCTGTGGAACATTACAACGAACTCTAAAGCATAATGTGCAAAAGGAAACTCTGCTTAGATTTTACAAAGTTATTGCCTTGCCATTACTGCTTATGGAAGCGAGAGCTGGACATTAACATCAGATCAGCTGCGAAGAATTGAATCTGCAGAAATGAGATTTCTTCGTTGTGGCAGGATATTCACTATTATCCACAAAAAGAAGTGTAGATATCCGAGAAGAATTAAACATTGAGCCAGCTGTAGAAATTATAAAGAAATATCGGGAAAAAATGGAAAGATCATGTCCTGAGAATGCCACAACAAAGGCTAAGTAAATAATTCTTCAATATGCACCAAAAGGAAAAAGAAGTGTAGGAAGACCTTAAAGAGATGGCATGAGCAATGAGGACGGAACAGATCAAACGGTCTAATCCTTGTTGTCGATGATGATGATAG
>JAHLJT010009419.1:18558749-18580657 GCA_031308135.1 Acheta domesticus | reverse complement strand
TACATTAACATGCACTACACTACCACACATGTCGGGAGACCGGTCGGGAGCTTACAGCTTGTCCCGGCTGGGGCGGTGCCCCGCTGGTGGGAGATACCTGGTTGTGGGAGAACCCTGCTAGTCGACGGTAGGTCGGCGCTAGATCTCGCCATCCAGCGGGGAATAGATCTCGCCACCTCCCGAGAAAAACACGTACTACACTTACGGGACTAATGACCTAAGTTGTTGACGCGCCTGGAAACACGAATCAATCATATAAGTCTTATCCTTTAGAAATATAAACTCAAACTCATACAACTAAGTCAATGTAAGAATTTCTTCTGGAAGGATATACATGTAGGGGCAAGATGACCCTGATGTGGCGATGTAACCCTGAAAATAGTATATGCTATTAATACATTTTTCTTGTTTATAATGAATAGATATTAAGTCACGACATAGCATGCCTAGAGCATGACATATTTACTTATCTATGTCGTTTATATCAACTCAATTAATCCAAAATTAACGAAATTTCGATTACAATATTGTCTTCATCACAATACATCATACATATTTACGGACGTTTTGAGTTGCAACTCTAACCCAACGCAACAAACGACTATATATCATGTTCTAAGAGAGGCAGCTAACTATGTGGGCACTCAGCCCGCAAATTTACGTTACAAATCTGTGCTACTTACATTTTTGAAGTTGTGGCAATGTTTGGCCCATGGAATGTTACCCGTCGTTACCTTAATCTTAAAGACGATATCTTCCTGTATAAGTATTGTATTTCAGGTTCAGTATCAGTGATCCCCACCTTCATCCCGTTTTCTGCCCAGTTTCTCTTTGATCCTCTGAGCAAATGCACTGATGTCCCTTCATTTTGTTTCTGGACATACGCTTTAAATATGCGCTCTTTTAAGCTCTTCTTTCCCTAGTTTTGATAGATTTAGAGCCAAGCCTGGATTAAGAATGGAGTTCCCACTGCGGAGCCCCTGTAGTTAGGGAGCCACCGCGTAACCGATCTCTAAGCAAAATAAATAAAAAGGGTGTGTTACAAAATGTCATTCTTTTATAACTACTAGTAGTTTGATCCTTTTTTAATATTAGGAGCTTTTTAGTTTAGTCTCACACCATTTTCCGGCTGCAAAAGGTCCTACCAGGGCTCCCCCGCAGTAAATACTCTCCCCTGAAGATTATCCTTGTATTACAAGCAAGTCGTATTTTTTTTATGGTTTACTAGTTCATTGCTGTGTGTTACAGACCTGAAACAACACGTAACGGTATACTTAATACCCTTGCGGGCCTTTTCGCTTCTTTATGCCCTAGGGTCTTTTGAATACTTTATGGCCCGCTCTTATACCAACACAACACACAGAACTTGGTTATGATTCGATTTTGTAAAGTTAAGATGCAAGCAAATACAATAATAAATGGCATAATGCTTAAATAACATAAAATAAATTGTTATAAACCTTATTTTGCTTATTTGATATGAAAAATTGAAATTTGAAATGTTTCCGTGAACTTATAATTGCCATCATTCACTCGCATTTCACTGTTACGTACCATCTTTTTTAGTGACATAATTATATTCTTCTTCAGTGGCGGTACTCGTAATAGTAATAAGATATATAAGGCACATCGACTAACATCCTCGAAATGTTATTTTTTGGTGTTTTGACATATTCAAATAACGTTTGACAATAGGCGCTAATAACCTAAAAGTACGTTTCATCAGCGCATTTACACTGTTATTCACGCTGGTAAATCTCAAATACACCATAAAGAGTTTTATATATTTCTCAAGATTTTAATGGAACCACTGTCCCCTAGTTTTGTTAGTTTTTGCGAGAATTTCCACAGGAAACTTCACAATATTCTTTCATTTTGTACGAACAAATCAGTTCAATACGATTATGCAATAGAAATTAGATATACTCTCTGTTTTGTTTATCTGACGTCATATTGACAAAGACTGTTACAATGCGTCTTTTCACTTTAGACGCAAGAAATATTATAAAAATTTTCGAATTCTTGTTTTATTCAGCAACGAACTAGTAAACCATCAAGTTTTGTATGCACCACGGGCGTTACTAGATGTTTTTGCCCTCAGGCGACTTCCAACCCTCGCCAGAGGCCCTCGGTTTGGAAGTCGCCCTCGGGGCAAAAACATCTACTTAACGCCCTTGATACTAAATAACTATTAATAGACTTTATTTTTTTTGGTTGCAATAACTGCAAGGTCATTATGCAACCATACATACAACTCTTTACGGAGCGTTAATAAATTTACATCTTTTAAGAAATTTGAAAACACTATATCCTTGAGATCAAGCCGATGTTGCTGTAGATTTCAAGCAAATTGCTCAGAGCGTAAGATCACCGTACATGATAAATTGAGGAATCTCCACGCAAGTCAATCAAGTAGATGGGGTGCAAGTAAATCAAGTGGAGGATATAAGCACAAGTTTATCGAGTAGAGTACACTGTTCAAGTTGCCCCACAAAGTATCTCCTGCAAATCGAAAACTCCAGGAACCCCGAGCAAATCGATCAGGCATACGATCTTCAACATGCCCATAAAGTTGAGGATCTCAAGCAAGTTGAATTATTGGAAAACCACCGCACAAGGGAATAAAGGGAAGAATCAGCATGCAAATCGACGTGGGAAGGTTGCGCGGAAGGGAATGTGGTGGAGAATGTGCGCGCAACTCCATCAAGAGGAACCGGTAAAAGTGGTACAGGACATCAACTGATATAACGGCGGTGCCTCTGATCGGCAGGTTCTAGGGTTCGAATCCCGGCGGTGGCAGAATTTCCCACTCTAGCTAGAGAGCTAGGTCGAAATCGGCCCGCTGTTTGAAGGAGAATTCTAGCGACCGGCTGCTCCGATCGGTAGTTTTCCGTTGTTTCTCGATCAACACTAGGCAATACCGGAGCAGTACCTAACAAGCGGTCAGGGACCGCGCGCAATCTTCCTTCCTTCTGTTGGGATATAGCTGGTTGGGACAAATCTCCGGAAGCGGACGCAGATCGGCGCCGGTTCTCGCCAACCAGCAGGGGAAGATCACCGCCGACTCCTGCGATGAAAACATGAACTACTCTTCCGGACAGATGACCTTAGCTGTTGACGCTGTCCGTAATCTCTCATCACTATCCCCGACCAGGTATCTCCTATCAGCGAGACACCGCGCCAGTCGGGACAGTCTAAGCCCCCGACAGGTCGTCCGACATTTGTGGTGATTAGTGCATGTGACTGTGTGTGAAGTAGGGTAGGAACGCACAACGAAGAGGAAGGAAGTAAGTGTAGTGCATGATTTTTGTCTGGGATGTGGCGGTGATTTTGCCCCGCTGGATGGCGAGATCCGGCGCCGACCTATCGTAGGCTAGCGGGGTTTCCTCATCCAGGGGTCTTCCCACCCGCGGGGCACCGACCCAGCCGGGACAACTCTACCGACCTAACACACATGCAGCTAACGACCGTTGGCTGCTTCGCGACAAACGTTTTAGGCGACGGACGTCAATGCAGAGCGTTAGTGTGCCACCACTCTTTTCTACTTGCTGCGCTACAACATACGCACTTTGTATTTGACGCTCGCGTATCGCTAGCCTTTGAGACCGCGCTCTTGTAGAGATGTGTGCACAGCCGTACGCAGTCTAAAACAAGAGGAGGCATCACTTTTTTTTGTCTTCCCTTTTCCATTGAACCTTTTTATGTGACATAAATTAGTTGTAAATTAATAATTTATCTGCAATGAGAAGTATAATTTGATTGCTACAGTTTTGTAAATCCAAGCGATTTTATATTATACCATTCATTTGATTGGGAAAAATAAGGAATTTAATAGCTATATTAATGATAATTGTACGCCCCTTGTGATTTATTAATAATGATTCTTATGAAATCCTGTGTACTCCATGAATCCCGTCCTACTTACGAAACACGACCGTTGGCGAGGGCTAGACCAATTTCTCGGCGGGGATCATACACCTGGCGTGGCAGTGCGGTCGAGCGCTGCGAAAGCACCGCCTGCGCAGGCGCGCCGATCTCCCGGGCGTGCCCTATTGCAGCGACCACCATTCGCCACGGCCGCTCGGCTGAACGCATCAGTCAAGGGATATCGTTGTACACTTGCCAGACGCTTTATGCCTGCGAATCTCTTTACCGGGACTGTTACGCGTTGTGTAAGTCGGTTTGTGGTTTTGTCTATTAAATCGCGTAATGCGGTCGTGAATAATTAAGTACCGCGTTCACGACTGGTTAAATGTGTATCATCTTCCGTTTTGATTTGACCAATTGTAGGAAAGGCTTCGTTTGAAGTTTTTGTGAGTATTAAAACGATTAATTGAATCCCTAGAGAATGCTCTCTAAGCGGTTCAGGGAATAAATACCAGTAGGAATCGAGAACAAGTTCATTGAAAGTTCTTAAGTAACAAGATTTTATGCACACAAGTATGTAGAATAATGATTAACAACAGAATTTTTAAGAAACGGTAAAACTATCAAGAGTTAGGTAATTGAACTAAAAATTTACCAAAATAAATCTGTGAAAAAAGTACGAGTAAACAGAAAAAACAATATTCAATTCGTTTAGTTGTTTACCCTTTATTTGGCTTTACAGAACCTCTATCCTGGCAACGTTTTCGGAAGAGCGCTGAATGCCAGTTGAGGACGAGGTGCGAGGGATGTGAAAATTCCACCACGTCAAAATCTTCATGTAAGCGGCAGGCCGTGTACATTGATCCCATACTTTCGGGAAATCGATCGCGGCCCCTACCAACAACGCGAGCAAACGATTTGGTTGATAATTCAGCTAGGCGATTTCATTACAGTATTTTAATACATAAGTGTGCGATACACAATTTCTCGTGCTTGTGTACCGTGTGCTAAACAGCTATTTTTAAATTCTAATAGTGTGCTAACAATTACGAGGTGTGCGTAGAACATTGCGAAGCGTGTGTGAAACATCTTTCGCTCACAGCTTATTGAAAAATAGTAAGCGAGGTAATTTGCTGCCTACATAGTCTCCCATTCCTTCGTAAACGCTAGGGCGACTCATTCAACTCGAGCCCAAATCACCTGTTTCGTGCACTTGTTTCGCAATATACCACTTACATTCGCTAAAGGTCATGTGATTACATCATTTTCAAACAAAAAATATCATCATTGTAGGTGCATTTGGGGTTCACTACTCCTCGTTAAAATCCATTCTTCAAATTTACAAGTAAGTTGACTTTAGGCCCCCATTGTCATCTGTAAAGAATAAAGACAAATTGTATTTGAAAATTGTAATAATTGTTTTATTGTAAATATTCATATAAACAAAATGTAATGATTTTCTGCTTTTTTAATGAATAATGAAGTTCAGTTCTTTAGACGGCAAAATATACGCTAGGCGACTACTCCACCTCTCTGTGGCGATCTTAGTACGACATAGTAAGTGACGATTTTGGCAGCTAATCGATATCGATAAATAATACTCTAAATCAAAGGGATAAGTTATTTTAATTATTTCTCAGACTTGAAAAACTTGTTAATTGAGAAGGAAAATTATGAATAAAAAAAAAGGTTGGAGGATATTTGAATTCCTTCTCTTAGCAGATACGTGCGTGTGATTGACAGGGTCGTGTCCCAGACAGCTAATCATCAGCGCGTCAATATTTCAGACCTGACGCAGGCCCATCTTTGTTGTAGAAGCGAAAGGGATTAACCACAAAATGTTTGTTTACCATTGTAGATCCTGTATTCTTCTCGCGTGGTATTGTTTGCTCCTCTGTACACTGAGAAAAAAATTCCGAAACAGGTGTCTTAAGTGAAAGCTGTCTTCATCGAAGGTCTGTGACCTGGAAATCAGTCAAACGGAAAAACCGTGGTGCCAGAAATAAAAATTTTCCAGTTTAAGATCAAATTAATCATTTAGTTAAAATGTATTTCATAAAAAATACTTTATGTGGTATATCTCAGTCTAATTTGCATTGATTCTTGTGCCACTATGACGTTCGTAAAAAAACATATTTTAATTTGAAATAAAATGTGTACAAAATACCTCATTTAGAGTGCAAAATGAGCACCGCTAGTGCATATTAAACAAGGAAGAATTTTGTCGTTTTAATGTGAAATTGTTCGTTACTGCATAGCAGAGTATCACTTGTGTTCGCTAACCGTGCGAATCCGATTCCTATGAATGTGGAGAGTGAAGTAGGGGAGGAATATGAGGTAGGCTTAGCATCGAATCCAAAATTCACTTTTTAAATGCATTAAAATATTCCGCCCACTCTGCTGCAGCGATCATCCCAGCTTTGGGGAACAATACAGGGATGGTGCTGGACGTGGAGGAGGGGCAATATATCATTATAATGGAGAGTAAATAGAACAACAATAATGTACTGTACATTGTCATTTTAACATAATGCTGTTAGTTTGATTTGGTTTTAATTTGATTGATTTATAGTAAAAAAGAGGGGAAAAGTCGCAAGTCGACGTGCAGAGCAACGACGATCCCACTTTCCCAACGGGGAGGCACACCGCCACCTTCCAGGATATAACATGCTCTACACTTACAGGATAAATTACCATAGCATTTCCCGCGTCCTGAAACCCAGGATAACACTCGAATACTATCCTTAAAAAAACTACTTATTGATATCATTGTATCGGCCAATACATGATGAAAATTTCGTGTTTGCATTCTTTACATTAGCACTTTTTGGGGAATATTGTAACAATTAGAATCAAACCTCTTTTGTATGTTTAATAACAAAAAAAATACAAAATGTTCGTAAAAGTCATGTAAATAATTGTGTAGATATCTCTTATGATTCTAGAAAAATAATTACACATTTGTTTTACACTCTAAAAAACCATCTGCAATAATGCAGTATAAATGGAAAAAGTCTAAATACGAATAATGAAATATAAGGACAAATTAGCCACAACATTTTTCATTCTTTCAATTTCCTGTCACCTCCTTCAGTAAAGGAAATCCCAATGCTGCAGGTATAAACACTGCATACAAGTCTTGATGTCCACATCACTGTAAGTCTTTCTCTTGTCATCATAAACCATCGAAACAAATATCATTTGATGAACTTTGCTACATAATTCTGGCAATTCAAGTCAATAATTGTTTCTGAGATGCCATCCTGGGCAATAATAAAAAAAAACTACATAAATATTGTCGTCGTAAGTCTGAGATATATGTGCCAGTATTTTTGAGGAGAACACCATTCGCAGCAAACTAGAAAAACTAGTAATTACTTTACCATCTAGAATGAGAGTAATTAGAATAAAATAATAAAAATAAGTGAAGAACTCAATAACAATTGATCAGAAACAATTGATCGAAACAATTATTTTGTCTTCGTATTTCAGAGATACAAACTGGCCTCTAACCACAATGAGCTTCACTTTAAAAAGGACTGGTACAATGTTTGGTCAACCGCGATCTAGGAAGATAGTAGGTGGGGAGAGCTTATTTCATCCCTATCGCTGAGCTGACAGTGACCGAAAGAAGTCGGAGGGTATCGCAAGGATACAAGGATAGCATTCGAGTAATAATCAATCGAACAATAAATTCAAGAGAAAGAAGTGGCAACCTGTAAAATACACAAAATGTTTTTTATTTCTGGATAGATCTCTGAAGTACAGATCTCAATTCAACCCTTCCCTACACATTCACAGACTCCTCGTCCTTACTGCCTTCTCCCACTCTGCTTTGCGTGGTTTTGATTTCATTTGATTTATTTAGTCAAGAACAGTAAAAACTGATGACGTATGGGAGAGCAGTGCCATCTGCGCACGTTTTTGGGGGAGCAGTACCACTGAAACCTATAAATAGTTGAATGATGAATAATAGTTCAAAAAACGCGAAGTTAGAAACTTTAGAAAACTAGATATTTTCGCTCCCGAGTTGTAGAAAACTTATATTCATCGGTAAACAAGCAGCAGATTTTAATTTTTTTTGTATTGGTAACAAAATAATAACGAACCCCTTTCTCTACCCCTACCACTGGTATCAAAAGGTCAACTCAACAAGGTTGTTCAGAGCCGGCGCCGGGCGACCCCCCGGAGCCCAGCGAGTAGATAGAACAAATTAGCAAAAATTGAAAAAGAAATTGGAACTCGAGAAAATCGTTATCGTAATTTTTTTAAGTCGCGGTACAATAGTCTTTCATACACTTTTCAATTAATGTAATACCTTAAGTTGTTAATTATGGTCATTACGGTACTTCTAAGGTAGGACTATGAAATTAATCAAATGACGCTAGCATTAAATAATATATATGAAATTCATATGTATTACTTCATGTATTTAATAACAAGTGGTTTTTATAAAATAACTAACTTAAACACAACCAATTTTTTTGCGTTTCAAGTTCACCGTGGAAATCGTACTGTTTGCTCACTAAATGCTTTACTTAAAACTATTGTTTAAAAAATATATTTCCAAAACGTTTTCCTAGCTTGAACATTGCCATTTTTCTTATTTACTGGAATAAAAATAACTCGTATTGTTAACTGCACAACTTCCACATTTTTTAATGTTTTACATGGGGGGGTGTCTAACGTTTCGGCGTTGCCTAGAGCCCAGAATTGTCTAGTATCTCCGGCACTGGCTGAGTTGAACGCTATCCCCCAGCGCAGCAGCGGCGACGGCGGCGGCGGAGTCTCATTCCCGTCGTGGCCCCGGTCGCCCGCGGGGTCGCCTCCGCTCCGCTCGGAGCGTTTATCGCTTTCGGGAAGAACGCGGGCCGCGGGCGCTGCGGCGGGCGGGGGCGGGGCGGGGCGGTAATTGCGCTGTCCGTCAGGCGGCTCGTCCGCTGACAGCCAATCGCTTAGCAATATTAATCTCCTTCTCCCGCGGCAGGCAGGCGGCGGGGGCCGGGCCGGCGGCCGGGCACACGGGTGGATACGCGGAAGGTCGCGCTGCAGCAGGATGGCATCGGGGCGCGGGCTGGCGGAGCGGTGGCGCGGACCAGGCAGGTACGATTCCATAAGGCGTGGCAACTTTTACTCGTTCACTTTGCGTTTGCGGTCGGAGCGCTGCGAACTGCTTACAAGAGGACACCGCCGACTGAATGAGATTTGTTCGTCTACAGTAGAAACTGAACGATTAGGTATGATCTAGATGGCGGTGAGCGGGATACAGGCCGGCTCATAGAGGTAGAGTAGAAGAGGGCAAGAACGACTATTGTGTAATAGATATGTGCAAAGGAGAAATAAAAATATTTTCCATGCCTTTTGTGATTAGCGTGTATTATCGATGTCAAAGTGTATTGTACTGCAGCTCTGTCCATAGGACTTTCTAATGTAATTAATAACCTCTTTTTCATTTCCTCGCGGCAATAGTTTGCTACATTATTTATAATTCATTTACTGCCAGAACGCACTCTCCCGTACCGAAGTGTGTTTGATTTTTCAGCAGACATCACAAAAACAAACAAGCACCTTTTCCTGGACTGTCAACATTGGCCAGATGCTGTTATACATCGGCAGTATTCGTGCATTCTCGGATGTGTGTTTCCGGCCCTCAATTTCAAAACAATACTTGTTCCTAATTCTGCCGTCTGCAACATATAATGAACAAGTAATATGTTATGGGTTTCTGAAATAATACAAATATACTCCGATTTAAACACGGTGGTATTTTCGAAGTCTTGGGGGACATTGTCATCCAATCAAGTGTTCCAATACCAAAACATTTAAGTCGTAGCGAAGCTCCCAATTGGATGACAGTCCCCCTCTTCGTCCAGCTCGTGACCTTCAAGTGCCACTGTGTTTAAATCGGAGTGGATGTTTGTGTTGTGTGATGACAACACGGTTTGACGCTGTAGTTACGCGATGTCAGTGCCGAATTGCGTCATCTGTGCATTAGTGAATAACGCAAAAGTTAGTATGCTAGAGGCTGTACTGCTAGGTAAATTCGTGTAAGTAATGTGGAAGAGTTTCTGCGCGATAGAAATAATTGCAGTGTTTTTAGGAGCCACTTCAAGCGTTGTCTGATAGTGCGTTCGTTGTGTTGCCCGTCAGTCGACAGAGTCTCTGTCCAGGGGGTCCTGGGGTTTGAGTGCCAACCGTGGCGAGTTTTGACACTAGTGAGGGCGCTAGGGTCAAATTCGGCCGCTGTCTGGAAGAAGAATTCCAGCAGACCGGATAGCTCCACATCAGTAGTTGTTCGCGGTTTCTTCTATTAATACTAGGCCAATGCCCAAATAGAACCTTACAGTACTAAAAGGGGCTTCGGACCGCAGCGTAAATCTTTCCTTCTTTATTCTTGTCATTTCTCTTCCTTTAAACACGCATACTCACACACAAACACACACAACATAAGTACATGCGTAAACACCTACACACATTTATGTAACCTGTAGTACTATGCAAGTCCATTCGGGACTTAAGAGCTTGTCCCGCTTGACGCGATGGGGAGATAACTGGATGGGAAAATGGGTTGTGCGCAGGGTACAATGTTTCGGCGGGGAAGAACAATGCAACTCCCGGCATATAACATGCACTTTACTTATAGGGCTAATAACCGTAGCCGGTGACTCGTCTACAATCATTAATTAAATGAAGTTGGGGCGAATGGAGCAACTGCCGACTTACCACGCGTAGGAGAAGTAAATGTACGCGAATCACACCACGGCTGATAACCTTCAACTCTTCGGTTACCAATTGCGCCGAAATCTTCGGGAAATGGTATTACCAGTGAATAATGTTTACACAACGTGGTTTAATTTTGTGCGTAATAAAACAAATGCCTTGTTCACAATTACTCATCTTTCAATTTTATGTACTATTTGATTTGTGAACCAATAACCAATTTTAGTACTAGCGTTTCAAAGTACAGTCTACAGACTTCAATTTCACAATGAATCTTGCGTCCTGTCGCTTTATTGATTCATATGCTATAATCGCCATTACAGAAAAATGTCGCACAAAAATCACACTGCTGCCCTGTATTGAGGTGATATTGTATTTTGGGGCTGATATTTTTTCATCCTTAACCTTTGAGATTAACACTATAGTTTGGACGAATGTTTACTACTTGTTTAAACCCACACTAACAACCGTGATGTGAGGCATCAGTCTAGGCAGTTGTTAACACGATTGAGAACTGTTAATTTTTTCAGAGGGGAATGTTAAAAACTTGAAGGGGGATGGGAATAGCTGAAATAAGTAGAAGGAACATAATGTTTCGCTTTCGCAGCACTGTCTGAATTAATTCAAACAATTCCCTTTATATTTTCTATTCCATATTTCTTGATTTAAAGATTCCAAAGAATGGAAATCATAAATGAAGGAACTGTTATTAATGGTATCGCTGTTTGAGTTTAATTCACACTTTTCCATCAAGAGACATCTCTGTACCTCATCTCCTCCGTCAAACCCGATCCACGACTCATCTCCTTCGTGAAATCGCTTCCTGCTTGTCGTAGAGTGATGAGTAGAGACCGGAAAACATATGTACATAAATATGTACAGTAACAGTAAGAATATGTAATAATGTAAAATCGGACATAATATGTAATATTGAAATACTCTAATGATAAAAATGATTTACATAATACGAACTTACATTTATAAAAAAATTTACAAAATATACAAATTTTTAAAAACAATGCAAACGTTTTAAAAATCATTTCGAATACACAAGTTGATGCCCACCTGCACTTGCCCATCATCAGTAAAAGCTTCACATATTGTTATCCAGGAATGTAGTTTCGCAGCCAGCCTAGACGCAATAGAAGCCGTCGTACAAAATGGCGAAATCTACGACCAGCAAACAATCACTGTGGCATGTAATATTCTCATCGAAGTGTTACACGACGGCGATCTCCAAAGTTTCGTGGAAATTCTGGTTAAAGGTCATCAAACGTGGCGTCAATATACTTTTTCACACCGAAGGAGAGAATGATCTGTCGCTGATGCGCACTTCCCGCCACTGAGATAACTGAAGCAGGCGCGTCGGTCTCAAAATGTAGGAAAAAGTGCTCAATTTTTTGAAAATACTTCTTTTCATAAAAATATGTAAGAAAATTTAAAAATAAAAAAATAAGTTGAGAAAATAGCGAAATATGTAAAATATGTAATATAGTACCAAAATATGTAAAAATATGTAAAGAAAAAATCTGATGTTGTGTTAGGACGGCGACAATTCGTCAAGATTAAAATTATGAGAACGATAAGAAGAAAGACAAAAAAATGTAATTGCATAAAAATCCTGTCTCTAGTGCTGAGGTCGTGTAACTTGGAACTGCGTATGTGTGTGTATGAGAGAGGGAAGGAGGAGAGCGAGAGAGAGGGAGGGAGAGAGCGAGAGAGAATGACTCTCTTACTCTCAGATTTACAATCTTTCATCCTCTCGGTATTTTTACTTTCTCGGATAAATAGCGTAGTAAAAGTAATGTAATAAGAAAATAAGAGGCGAGATTTTTTCGGTAATATGCATGTACATTACATTTCTGATTATATTTTTAATTTAATGAATTTTTATATTCAAATTCTTCAAATGATTTCTTATGAAGTATTCACACAGATTTTCTCCCAATGTGACTTGATTCCAATATTCGAGAATGCAACTGGGTTTTATGCGGGTCGCCATAATGCGATTCTACCAGAAAAGTGAGCAGATTTCTCCAATATCACAGTCTGTTAGATGGTAGATCAGGCTACAAAAAACGTTTCGCTTTGGTTCAAGCACATTTGCTCTAGAATTCAATGCGACAGATCCGGAATCGATATCAAAGTACGCCCACCGCCAAAAGGCAATTGTTCGCCGAATTTCCCAAAGCTGAACTCAGTGCTATTACTTACACTAAATCTCTGTGTAGTGATACATTCCAGTAATGCTTTTGTTACAAAATCAGGATGCTTTCCATTCTTGCGCATCGTGAGTATATCGCTTATGCAAGACCGAATGTTTAATTGAAGATGGTAAACTTCTCACCTTCAGAGAAATGATTTCCAAAATCTAATTTTTGTAGTGTATCAATTAGTACATATCAAGAACGGAAGCATAAAACCTTAATACATCTACACTTAATGATAAATCGCAATGTATAATACGGGGTTTTCCTTACTATACAAATCAACTTTTTAGGGGAAAAACTATTACATGTAATACATATTTAAAATTATTTTCAGTAATTGAACGTTTAAAAGGTAATTCTCTACGAATTATTGTCATAGGGAGCATGGAAATGATTTTTGCAGTAAAAAATATTGTGGGGTATTTTATTTTGTATAACATCTTCATGATTTCTTCTTTAAATTGGTATTTCAATTATTTTGATACCCCTATTACAAGTTTTTTTTAAAATTATTATTATGTTATATTCTTGTCTCATTGGGCTTAAGTGCTGGCTCCAACATTTTTAGTTACACAATAGCAACGCATGAATACCGAAAGACTTAGACATACAGAATGTAAATTGAAACCTTTTTTGTGAAGCTAACCAACATAAGAAAGTCTCAAAAGGAAACTAATTATTGGCAAATATTTATTCTGATGAGGCAAAGTATACTGCGATTTTCCTAAGAGCGACCCTCAAGGCCCACTCAAATCCCATCTTTGCGATGGAATATGTCACGGCATTTCGCGTCTTTTCTCAGTCGTTCCGCTAGATTTCGCACGATCGCGACCGTATGAAGCAGTGCTTGCGATCATGCGACTTCTACCGGCAAGACCGAGAAATGCCGTGGACATATTCCATCGCGAAGATGGGATTTGAGTGGCCTTGAGGGTCGCACCTAGAAAAATCGCAGTATAATCGAGCTTGCGTGTTCGGAGGGTTGCCGTTTTAAAGACCATTTCCCGAAAGTTGATAATACTACCAATTTTTTTAAATTTACATTTGCAATACGAAACTGAAATTTGCAGGACTTGTCAGTAATGGTCTCCTACATTCAACGAAACATTTTTTCTGATTGCCTTAATATTATCCATTCTGTAAATCTTATATCTTCTAGAAAACGCAGTAAAAATTGCATTATGAGAAAATATTTTATCTACAAAAAAATGAAACATTTTTCAAACTGTTATTTCAATGGTATTATGAGTAATATATCTGCACCTATATAAATTTTCATAATCCTAACTTTAATAGATTTTGATAATTATACTCAACAAGTTAACATTGCCAGGATAGGGTATTGCGTTGTCCCCTTAAATTTCTTTACATTATTTTTCTTGACATGAAATATATTTTTATGGCCCCTAAAATTTATGTTTTAATCGTATAAATGTAATTGCAAGACATTCTTACCCTAATGAAACAACTTTTATTTTTTCCTAATCTAGAATAATCTTAAATACAAATTTCGTGCTTTCCACTAATTCAACGACCAGGGTCCGATTCTGAGTGATGATTGTGAGTCAACAAATACAGGAGAACATATATATGTTGGCCACTCCCTGACGTGGATCTAATTTTTCTCACATTTTCTTGGGATCCGAAATCCGTAACTCCTGCAGCATGGAGTTGCAGTAAGATTGAAACGATTAAATCCTCCTGATTTAGTAAATCAGTTTTAACAGTATTCAGTGCAACAATTAGTTGTTTTTTCTGTTCGAACGTGTAAACATCAACGTGTTGGAGAATATTGAAATGAGATTTTTCATTCTTCTAAACAATCCTGAAGAAATTTGCAGATTGTTCTGAACATTGACCAAAATGCAAATAAACAGTGGTTGAGATTAAGGAGACTTAAATTTATATATTCGTTTCTTAAAAGGAAAACTGCATTAACATGTTTTTCCTTCGTTTAGTATCAATTTGTTAGTACGAAACTCATTTTAAATGGTATCAAAGAATGTATTTTTTTCTGTTTTGTAAAGGATATTCGTATTATTGGCAAGAATAACATAAGTTTCTAATCGGCAAGGATATTTCACTTACATCCAGAAGAAAGAAAACGGTCTAAAATTGAACCTTGCGAGACCCTATGCTCATTTGGTAACGGTTCGGAAAGGTGGGAAAATAAAGCTCCTTGATTCGAGTGTGGCATTTCTACTCTGTGTGATCGTTGTTAAAGATACGAAGAGAAATGCCGGCGAATTCCCTTTGAAGGTAATTTTAAAGCGAAATGTAAAAATCAATGACGTCAAACGTTCTCTAAAGCTCTGCCAATATGAAAATGGGCGCTTTTTGTTTGATTTATTGATAAAGCGACATCTTTAAGAAAAAAGAATGGCTTCTTTCCGTCGATTTTAATATTATAAACCTATGTTAGCAATTTGAGAATGTCTCATATTTCCTAGGACATGGTTTCCATTCGTACCTAGAGAAGATTTTATAATGTTTTGAAAAAACTGACAGAAGAGAGATTACATTTCTTTTGCGGCCCTTTTTGAAATAGCAGCATAATCTTTGTTGTTTTGAAATTATTCGGAAATATTGAAGTGTATGCGGATGCAATGATGTGTCAGTTAATGGCTTTGCAGTGGGAACCGCATAAGCCTTTAACAAACAATCCGGAAATTCATCTAGTCCAACGAATATTTATTTTTCAGTTTTAATTATTATTTTGAGATTTTTTTGTAATTTAAGGTCGCATCAACTACTAGGTCATTAGCGACCACTATTGGATTTAACGTTATGATATGAAGATAAAAACGATATGGTGATACGGGTTGAAAGGACGAACACATAACAACTATGCTAGAGGCCGACTCGAACCCGCGACTCCACGGAACGAGATCACTACAGCACTACCAGCTTAGCGATTTCAGCCACGGAGTCAACTTTGAGAATTTTATTAAAAGAAGTTTTGAAAAAATATTCTACCAAGAACTATTTGCCAAAACCTACGATTATATTGAATTATGTGGCTCTAGATCCTCAAAGAAATCAAATGAAATCTCGACAAATATTGGTTGAAGAGACCAGCCGGATTATTCACCTCTCTCAGAATTTTGCAATCCTCATCTTCATAACAACATTATGTACCAATTTCCAACTAGATGTAGCAATTATACTTTATTCGTACATTGCTCTTGTTTTTTCATTAACGTTCAAAATACCCTGATTTTTTTAATATTGTAGCTTATTTTTTTCAGTGTGAGTTGTAATGTCCTTACTGACCAATTATTTTGCGGTAATAATTATTGAAAGTCAAATTGTAATGGTGAACACCTACCAAAATGTTTACAACTAGGCACATAGCATGTTTAATTCCAAATGTGAAAGAGTAACATTTTCCGTTCTTGAAGAATGTTTTAATGCCATATGTAAGTTTATTTGGTTTGATTGTGCTAGTTATTTCTTTATGTCTATTATTAATGGAAGTTGTTCTCTAGTTATATAGTCTATATAATGACATATTAATTAAAATATATTGTAAAATTATAGTTATTTCTGTGGAAGTAGTATACTCAGTTCTTGAAAACCATTTACCAAACAAACCATTAGTTGCACCTTCCGCTCTTGGAGCTAAGAAACAGCTTAACTTCCGATGAAAACTCAAACAATTATCTGGATATTTTTCATGTGATTATAATTTTCAACACTTTTCATTAACGACCATATGGCTTAATGTAACAGCCAATGGCTATTAATATCCGAAACGCCCATTTCCGAAATAACCGGATCTGTTCATTTCATGCTCGATACACCGAGAGCGAAAGAAAGCGCACGTGCCTTCAACTCGATATCGATTCTCATTTTCGATAAAAAAATATCAGAGCACATATGACTAAACTTCTGACGTCACGTAAAGAGTCAAACTTTCTCTCCAAAGCCAACTTTGAGGTTAATTATAACATTCACCCCCGATTGGCAGTAGTCTACTTCTAGTTTATGCTTATGGTATGTGTATCTAATGTCCGTTGAACAGTAATGAATGATCGTGCATTATATTGATTTGTGCCTATTAACAGGGGCGTATCTAAGCTGTCTGCGGCACACCGGTGACCCACCGAAGTCAAAAACTCCGAATGTGCACTCCCGCCAACCGCAAATAAAGATGACAATGGTAATGAAGAGACTATATGGACTATCTGTAACGGGGCTTCCGAGGACTTTATTGAGGCAACGCCCCTGCCTATTATATCGGAAATAGAGCTTTTATTTTTTAGTTGTCTCGAAATTATTTACAATTTTGAACGTAATTTCAAACATGGTCCTGTATTTTGAGTGTGACCATATGGCAAAATGAAAAAGTTCTTAATACCTTTCTCCCGCGTCATGGAGGCGTTCTCTCCATATGTTCCATCGCCGAAGAAAGGGCACGCACTCTCTAAAACGGCCAACGATTGAATATCGATAGTCGGCGTCGATAACGACTCCGGTGCGAAGTGCGGTGGTGCGGAGGGTACGTCCGGATGGCCCGACGCCAGGTGGGTTGCGGTTCGGCTGCCCGCCACCGCCTCCGGCCGCTCCCGCGGTGCAGCGCCGAACGCCCGCCACGAAACGCAAGGATTCGGCTTCCTCACGCATCCTCCTCAGCTACCGCCGCCCCGCCGCCGCCGCTGCAGCCCCCACCGCCTCCGCCCCCGCCCCCGCCCCCCGCCACCAGCCCAGCCGCCGCCGCCCCCGCCGCCACCCCCGCGACCCCCGCCGCCACCGCCGTCACCCACCACCGCAACCACCACACCGCAACCACCACCACCCGCAACGCCATCACCGCAACCATCACCGCAACCGCCACCACCGCCACCGCCACCATCACAACCGCCACCACCGCAATCGCAACACAGCACCGCCACCACCGCCCCCCGCCACCACCGCAACCCCGCCACCACCGCAACCGCCCCGCCACCACCGCAACCGCCACCCACCGCAACCGCCACACCGCAACCACCACCACCGCAACCACCACCACCGCAACGCCATCACCGCAACCATCACCGCAACCGCCACCACCGCAACCGCCACCATCCACAACCGCCACCACCGCAATCGCAACCACAGCAACCGCCACCACCGCAAACCGCCACCACACCGCAACCGCCACCACCGCAACCGCCACCACCGCAACCGCCACCACCGCAACCACCCACCACGCAACCACCACCACCGCAACGCCATCACCGCAACCATCACCGCAACCCGCCCCCGACCAACCGCCACCATCACAACCGCCACCACCGCAATCGCAACCACAGCAACCGCCACCACCGCAACCGCCACCACCGCAACCGCCACCACCGCAACCGCCACCACCGGAACCGCCACCACCGCAACCGCCACCACCGCAACCGCCACCACCGCAACCACCACCACCGCAACCACCACCACCGCAACCGCCATCACCGCAACCATCACCGCAACCGCCACCACCGCAACCGCCACCATCACAACCGCCACCACCGCAATCGCAACCACAGCAACCGCCACCACCGCAACCGCCACCACCGCAACCGCCACCACCGCAACCGCCACCACCGCAACCGCCACCACCGCAACCGCCACCACCGCAACCGCCTCCACCGCAACCACCACCACCGCAACCGCCATCACCGCAACCATCACCGCAACCGCCACCACCGCAACCGCCACCATCACAACCGCCACCACCGCAATCGCAACCACAGCAACCGCCACCACCGCAACCGCCACCACCGCAACCGCCACCACCGCAACCGCCACCACCGGAACCGCCACCACCGCAACCGCCACCACCGCAACCGCCACCACCGCAACCGCCACCACCGCAACCGCCACCACCGCAACCCCCACCACCGGAACCGCCCCCACCGCAACCGCCACCACCGCAACCGCCACCACCGCAACCGCCACCACCGCAACCCCCACCACCGGAACCGCCCCCACCGCAACCGCCACCACCGCAACCGCCACCACCGCAACCGCCACCACCGCAACCGCCACCACCGCAACCGCCACCACCGCAACCGCCACCACCGCAACCACCACCACCGCAACCACCACCACCGCAACCGCCATCACCGCAACCATCACCGCAACCGCCACCACCGCAACCGCCACTATCACAACCGCCACCACCGCAATCGCAACCACAGCAACCGCCACCACCGCAACCGCCACCACCGCAACCGCCACCACCGCAACCCCCACCACCGGAACCGCCCCCACCGCAACCGCCACCACCGCAACCGCCACCACCGCAACCGCCACCACCGCAACCGCCCCCACCGCAACCGCCACCACCGCAACCGCCACCACCGCAACCGCCACCACCGCAACCGCCACCACCGCAACCGCCACCACCGCAACCGCCACCACCGCAACCGCCACCACCGCAACCGCCACCTCCGCAACCGCCCCCACCGCAACCGCCACCACCGCAACCGCCACCACCGCAACCGCTATCACCGCAACCGCCACCACCACCGCTTCCACTGCCGCTGCACCGCGGTACGAGCGATCGCTCCCCATCCGCCCTGCTCTTTGCCCACCCTTTGATCCGATGCGACCCGAAGCGCGTGGCATCGCTCTGTCGCATTCTGCCGCGTCTCACTCGCCTCGCTCTGACTTACTCTGCCTCCTCTCTTCCTTCCCACAACACATATTTCGAATCTCCCCATCCGCCAGTTTCTACTCTTTGTCCGGCCCTGCCATCCCGACCGATCTTGACTCGACTCCGGCCCTGTTCTCTCCCGACCGATCACGCGCTGCTCTTTCTCTATCGGTCCTACTCTGCTCTGATCGGATCGGTCCCCTTCTGCTCAGTGTAAATGTGATGCCTCTCTAGTCTGTCTCGACCTGTCCTTCCATGTTCTCATTTAACCAGTCCTGGCCTGCTGTGTTCTGACCGCAACCTCACTGATCTGACTCCACCGCCCTGCTCTGTTTCTGACCAGTCCATCCCTGCTGTTGCGACCGGTCCCTTTCTGCTTCGTCTAAACTGCTCCTTCCCTATCTGTCCTGACTGGTTCCATACCGCTCTGTCCCGACCGGACCCGCCGTACTCTGCTCTACCCGGCCGATTCCGCCTTGCTCTGTCCCGCCCGTTGCTGCCTTGCCCCAATTTGCTCTGTCCCGTCCTGCTCTGAGCCACCAGGCTCGCCCACCCCCCTCCAACCGTCCGCCGCACCCCGCCCTCGCTCTCCCGGGCGGTCGCCCCGCGGGTCTTAACCACTTAATTTCCGGAAGGCGGGCGATCGGCATCCGAATCGGGTTAATTCCGGCCTAAACGAGGCATTGTTCCGCTGTCGGGCCTCGGCCGCCCCCGGGCGCGCGCCCTGGGCGGCGGGGGCGGGGGCGCGGGCGCGTAATTGCGCGTCTCATGAATACTGAGCGGATTATTTCTCCTCGGCGTAAATGCGCCCGGGAGAAAGTATAGCGAGACGGGAAGTTGCACCCGGTAGGTTTGGCTTATTGTCTTCCGCTCAGTCGGTAGTTCTCAGCTCATCGGTAAAACATCTTGAAATCCGGCCTAACGGATGGAAGGGACTTTGAGCTGCGAACACGTACACGGAGCCTAAGACTGCAGCTTCGAAAATGCCGTTTAAGGCATTTTCATTCATGCATCTGTTCATGTATTTTAAGGCATTTTCATTTTCGTTCATTTATCTCGTTTGAACATCATCCGATTCTTAATAATTCATCCCTCGGTAAGAGCTCACCATTTTTGGTACTCTACATTTTCTTAACATCTTGAATTGAGAAAGTTGCTTGGGTAGGAAAATAATTTAAATGGTTCAATACTTGTGAGTAAATCAAAAAATAGTCGAGACGTTTTTACGAGACCTAGTAAATGTTCTTTACATCTGACAAATGTGGTTGTTTTTCATAGTCATTAATACAATCACAAAACATGAACACGCAAGAATAGTAGGTACAAAAACTTATGACCAAATCATACAAATTGCTCAATAATTACGAACCTGCGAGAGCACATGTCAATACATAAAGACAACATCTGAGGAAACAATAAATTTAAAACGTAAAAATTAGAGAATAGTTACCGAGACACAACCAAGTGTATCACTAAGCTTACAGAATATTTAAATTAATATGTTGAAATAGTTCGCAACATTTACTAACCATAATCACTTCCATAGATACAATTCTCTTTCTCGCTTTCATTTTTATACCGATCGCATATTGTTCAATTTCATTAAAATAAATATTTTCCCTCTCTGAGATGAATTCACTCTTCACCCCGTCAAATAATTTTGTCTGTCTCTTCCTACTTGCCACTAATCGTAACTACTCTTATCCGTTGCTCATCGAATGTTTGTGAATTGTCATTAGAGTTATCCTAACCGCCAGACAACTCCACAACTACATAATTGATATTAACTTCCGTAAATAAAACACAACACATTAAAGATTGAGACGAAGGACAATCTCCGCACAGATCGACGCGAGCCGGCCGAAGTCATAACTCACTCGGCGGGACGTGGAGTACATGGTTTTCGATGTTCTATCTCGACCAGCGATCAGCTACGCACCGCGAAACGAGCGGTGCGTACTCGTCGTGGCCCGGGCCGACTCCGGTCGCGGAGCCCACTCCGCTCAATTGACTCTCGATAATAGGGTGCTCGGTTAATTAGAAAGCATTCGCCGAACGACTTTCCAAGTCTTCGAATTTGAAAACTCATATGCGGGGAAGAAGATTTAGGGCTCTAATTGGCCTGTTCCCCCCCTCTCCTCCGCGGAGATTTGTTGCGTGTGGGGCAATAGTCCGAACGGAGAGTGTGGGGTGAGGATGGGAGTGGGCGGGGTGTGGGGTTGGAGAAGGTGGTGGGAGCGGCTGAAGGGGTGGTATGGGAGGCGGGGTCGACGTGGGGCCGAGGAGTGACGTCTGACCCAGTTGTCGAGGGTTGTTTGCAGACGTTAGCCAGAGTGAGGCGGCGGCGTTGAAGTTGGGGGTGGGCGAAACTGTGGGATGGCAGGACAACGGCGCTAACCTTAGTGACACTGTACACTGTGTCCAGGGTAGTAGGTCGCGAATGTCAGTGCCATCAGCTCGAATAGGGCGATGTTGTGGCTGGG
>JAHLJT010009419.1:18507859-18557749 GCA_031308135.1 Acheta domesticus | reverse complement strand
AAGCAGATAACTGGCAGAAAAAAACTTCTGATCTTTCAGAATAAACTCCTCCTACTGTACTGTAACAAATGAAGACCTGAAACTTGGTATTATGGCTTAGATTATCAGCCCTGTCATCCTACGATGTACCATGCAGTGGAAAAGCAGAAAACTACTTCCGCACCAGCAAATAAAAGCATGGACCACTTACCTCAAACCTCCCAGTTAACCTAACCTTGCACCTAATGATGGGGAGGGATTCATAGACTGAACATTGTAGGTGCTAGCGCCAAGAGGGGGAAAGGAAGAAGGAGAGGGAGATTGGGAGGTTGTTAATGTCTGTGAATAAAGTTAGTTCAAGCAAATCATTTGAATAATTAATAACTCAAAATGAAACAAGATTACATTTGATGTACTCGCGAAAGAAGATGCATTTTTTTAGAATTTATTTGTTAATATTTGGACGTTAATAATATTAATTTTATAATTGTAGAGGAATTTCTTCACAAAATAATTAATATGTTTACCACAATGTATGCACGGCGTCGCCATGAAATGCGTGAAGACATTTTGTCCAACACCAAGCTCATTTATCGGCGAATATTGCAGCCTCTGGATGCTTTCTTTCTCTGCCCGGAGATAAGTAACGCTATCTTTGAATCAATAAGAACACAACTGCACTACTCGATCGGTGACACCGTTAATTAAAATGGAAATAGCAAAGGGTCAAAGATTGATGGCATGTGGCTTATCAGAAGCTATTTCTAAATGATCAATTTTAATCTCCGAACAATTCCATTCGCGAAGAGAAACTCAACAACATTTTAAGTAGACATACAAAAGCTCCAATCAAGGCGGTGTATCTCAAAATGTTTATCACCTTTTCTATCCGATTTTTCTTACTGCTTGTTTCTACTGGCCAGTGATAAACTGTGACTCATTTGTCTTAAGGAGGCGGAATACATCAACCGCCGGGTCCGCGCCCATTAAAACCGCGTATGTACTATACCATAACCCCTTTTATTTAACGAAGATAACAGTGATATTCAATATTGGCGCACTTTGGAACTCTGTTGGACATAATTTTCATTCGTGGAATAGTACTATTAAATACCACTGTGCTTTGGAAATTCCTCTTCGCCTCGCGAGTCGGGAATTTATCCACGTTTTCCAAAGCACTCGTGGTATTACCTATGAAAATATTCGGCACTAACACCCCCACCTCATACTATTCTTTATCAAGTCTAGTGTCCCATCTTTGTAACAATCCTAAGAATGCGGAAACAAATCTCGTAAAAACCCTGCATTTATTCAGTACTGAGGATTTAAGATCACATAGCATGAGAACTGAACCGCGTGCCATAGAATTCATCCGTATTTTGACATCAGAGAAAACGCCTCTATTTCTAAATTTTAAATCAACTTTTGGAATTATAGGCGAGCATCATTCTCAAACGATAGCAATGTATGAAAAGCACATTGTTTTTTATTTTGAAAAAATTACTAAATAACTATTACTACACACATAGTTTTTTTCTAAAACATAGAAGAAATAACAAAAGCACTGAAATTGACAAATTGTTAAATAATTATCGAAATACTTTTTTGGGTATTTTGCCCTGAGAACGTAAAGCTGTTTAAAAAAATAAAGAAAACAGACAGAAAATGGAACTACATGTGTGACTTTGTGGCGATAATCCTTCTTGGTCTGAATATTTTATTCCCAGCCCAAGGCTTAGCGATGAATACATGAAATACATTGTGGTATGTAAAAGTCACCATACGTACTAGTTTGCCTGTAAAAGACCATATTCAAAGAGCCTCCGAATTCGCATGTCCCAGAAAAACTCTCGAACAAGCCGACATTAGCACTATCTAGCGTCGAATGAATTGACTACAATGAGAGTGGACTTCAGCGTTCTCAAAGTAGTTCGCCGAATCGAGGTCAGATAGCGCGACAGCGCATTCTTCATCTCTTCGTGGATTTAGATTCGGAGCATGCATTTATTGTTCTGAAAACGTATCTATAGATATCATTCGTCTTATATAATCATAAACATCTGTACAAACCAAGGAGAGAACGACCCAGCTCAAAGATACCCCGCAAGGGGTCACGCGAGCCGCCCAGCAAAACTCCAGGGACGATATGTAATCATTTTAATTAGACACAATGAGATTCCTATTATGAAATTATAGCCTATCTATAATTTAAAATAATGGATTCCTGCTCATAAAAGTATTACGGGCAATGAAAAGGTTGATAAAGGCGATAATGGCATTTTCCTCTGATGACCGTATTCCATTCTCGGATTTCTTCATGCAATTTAATCTTAAAATTCGGAAGAAAAATGAAGACATACGTATTGAAGAGGGTAAAAATAAGGGGTGTTTTTATCTTCAATATTTTGCACAATGTTTCAACTAAACCATGTTTTCCACATTCCCTTATATACGTATAAACGGAGACGTAGAATAGGGACAGTTAGGTAATGCTGCCGAAAATCGATTTCGAGATTTCAACGGGAAATAAGAGTTTTGGGGCCGCCTGATACCGAAAGGTGGGTCTTTTCAAACGTCCATCAGTCCGTCCGTCGGTCGGTCCGTCGGTCCGTCGGTCCGTCGGTCCGTCGGTCCGTCGGTCCGTTGGTCCGTTCGTCCCGTCGGTCCGGTCCGTCCGTTCGTCCGTCGGTCCGTCCGTTCGTCCGTCGGTCGGTCCGTCCGTCGGTCCGTCCGTCCTTCGGTCCGTCCGTCCTTCGGTCCGTCCGTCCTTCGGTCCGTCCGTCCGTCCGTCCGTCCGTCCGTCGGTCCGTCCGTCCGTCCGTCGGTCGGTCCGTCCGTCCGTCGCTCCGTCCCTCCTTCGGTCCGTCCGTCCGGTCCGTCCGTCGACCCGTCCGTCAGTCCGTCTATCTGTCCTTCTGTCTGTGGACACCACTAGCGCCTAAACCATAGCATAGGAATATGAAGAAATTCCTGTCCAATCTGGCTCGAGTCCGAAGAGTTGAGATTTTGAAAACAATAAATAAAGTATGGGGATACTTTACATGACGCATTCCTGGTCATTTTCAAACTTTCTAAAAAATGGCTCGAAATATTTTCCTTAATTTCTTGTAAGAATTGAGAATACCAGAATGAGAAAAATACACTTATAAGGGTGGCAGGGGCCTGATTTCCTATGGTTACCTCTGACTTGTTTTATATTGCAAAATTTGGAATTTTTTGGCTTCTTAGTCCAACTACAAAATTGAAGATAGTGATTTATCTTTCAAATAAAGTTTGTTCTCCATAGTGAATTCTTTCATTAAGGTCATGTACTGTATTAGATGAGATAGTGATAATGTACTTTATGAGATGACATAAATGAACAATAGCTCTGTTGTTTTTTGTTTTTGTTTTTTCAAAAAATTACAAAAGTACTTTTTCTACTTATCTCTCGTGTCGTTAGTATTTATATAGAGGCGATTTGTTCACATTATTATTTTTATGAGTACATGTGCTTTAAATAATGTCATAAAATTTCTCGGAAAACTCAACTGTTTTCTGTGAAATTAGATCAAAATTCCACATTCCAGAAAACGCTCAAAAGCCATTTCTCATAAATGGCTCCAAATTTTTCTTCAAACTTTTCGAATGGATAGTGCCCAATTGCGCTCTTAATATGACGTAAGTTCATTTTGAGGTATTTTTTTGTTTGTCAAATGTAATTTTTTGAAAGATCTCTCACGCCGTTAATATGCACATTTCTAGCAATTGTAAATACTTTTGTATTTGTGAGTTAATGTGCTTCAAATGACTTCTAACGATTTCTAATGACGTTTTTCGAAAACTCAAATATTTTCTGTGAGAAAGAACTTGAAAATTCCGCATTTGCCGTAGCGCTTAAATTTCGAATTTCTAGTAGCGCTTAAAAGCCATTTTCTTAAAAATGGAACCAAATTTTTCAAAGAAAATTGCCATATATGACAAGGTTTTTCTGTTCTTTAATATTCTTAAAATATTTCCGTTCTACTACAAGGAAACCGAAAAATTAAGAAAATTTCAAAAAAATGTACTTTGTGCGGCGATAGATGGCAGGTGGCACAACAATGTGGCAAGTCCGAATATCTAGCCGAGACCAAAGGAAATAGAAAACTAATACAGGAACGTTTATGCCATTCTGTAGACCACTATTTTAAATTTTAAATTTCCTAGGATGGCCATTGTAACCATCAACAAAAGAAGAAGCAATCACACATAACTTAATGATGGAATAGTTTATCCAAGAAAAATATTATAAACAATAAAAACTGTTATGAAGATGAAGATTCAATCGAATATTTTGGAAATGAAAATTACACGATTCGGAGAGAAATATTTTCTAGGAAAAAATTAATAAAATAGTTGGATTTGTGGACCTCATTCCATTGTACCTCTATTGTTTTTAAAAATAAAATTAATGTGCATACATTGCAATGTGTGGTTAATTTTATTTTAAGTATAAACAGCGAAATTTAATTACAATAGTAAAGTATGTGTTTTATGTGTATTACATGGCAATGTAAACTAAAGTTAAAGCCAAAACGTGCATTTTCGACCCCCATTACGCCGAAAAATGCCGATTTCCACATCATGTATTGTGCACTTCTACGTCAACTGTTCTGCATTGCCACCTTACATAATGAAAATTATTAAAATTAAAAGTATCTGATCCTCCACCAGTCTTATATGGGTTTCACTAATTTACCGCAACTGAACTACATCGACCTATAATACTTGTTACGGCATAAGTCACGGGTTTCATTTTAACATCTTAAAAATGTTAATATCTGGCATATGAAGTTAAAGCTCTTTCATCCATTTTCTTGAAAATGTTATAATAGCGCAACCCGTGGTTCAATTTTAATGAAACCAACACTGAAATTCTCTTTAAATTGTTATCTATTTAATCATTATGTCCAATCCTGTCTATTTGTGCGCATTTTAAATAAACTAAAATATTATTTCTGCACGACTAAAATATTATTTCTTCTTCTGTTTTTTCTATACCCTGTTCATGCATATCGTTGCCGCTTTGCTATTGTCCGTTCAAGCTATTTCCTTTAAACATACGCTAAAACTCGTCGGGCTTCTTACTATCATTCCCGTAAATGATCCTGAATCATTACAATATCTTTACTTAGACAACGTTAGATAAATAAAAATAAGCGTTTACCAGCATGAAGCGTCCTAAAATAATTAAAAGTAGTTAACACGATGACGACATGCGTAGAACGATCATTCAGGTTTTATTAATTTCTTGCATCTAGAGCGACCTTTAATGCAGCTAAGATTCTTGATTACATTTTGAAGATATTTTACTTTGTAATAGAAACCATTGTACCGAGCGTCAAGATGTTTTCAGCCTTACAAGAAAATCTTGGCAATTTTTAATATGCAACAAAGAGATATTAGTCTCTTTGTTGCATATTAAAAAAATTACAAAGATTTTCTTTTTTTTTAAATATGCAACAAAGAGATATTAGTGGGGGGCGGCTAGTGGACCGCCTCCTCGTGGTGACCCCTGGGTAATGCTGAAGGTTCACGAAACTATTGCAGCACTACTTCCACTTACTTATGCTGCATTTCTATAATCTTTTCTATTTGGTCTCCCTTGATCCCTTGTTATATCTTCGACCCCAACGCTATTAGGTTTCGAGCGCTAGGGTGTCATTCATTTCTTAGTCTACTCTATTCTTGACTTTGAATTCTTCTTCTTCTTCTCCTCTTCTCTAGAATTTATCTGTTTCTTCTCCTTCACTCTTCTGGGATGGTATCCCTACCCAGCGCAGGGTATGTGTGAAGACTACAACGGTCCAAGAGGCTATGTGGAACCAGGCGAATATCACAGTGGCTCAAGGAGCGGAAGTAGCAGCCCTCTCTGCAGGGTTTATATGCAGAGAAGCTGGGATAGAAGCTTTAAAATGGCAGTCCCATTACTATCCTTAGCCTGCGCAGCGCTTCCAACGCGGCCAGGGGACATCACCCCCCGCTAAATTTCTCAAAGATTCATGCCGGACTGATTCTTCTATGCCAACATGTGCAAAGAAAAGGGAAACGAATAAAGGACAAATATCAGAAATATTAAAGCTGGGAATATGGAACGTTAGAGCTCTCTCAAATAAAGAAGCTGAATTAGAACAGGAATTAGATAAAGATGGGATTGATATTGCTGCAATTACTAAAACCAAAAAAAAAAAAAAAATTACAAGGCTCATCAGAATTACAAAATTATATAATGATATACTGTGGTGTTTCCCAAAAGCAGAGAGCATCGGCTGGAGTATCTATTTGGATCAGAAAAACATTGAAAAATAGAATAGTATCGTACACTTTCATAAACGAAAGAATAATAACAAGGAGATTTAAAGTAGATAGAGGTTATGTCACAGTCTTTGCCTTATATGCACCAGAAGAAGGGAGAACCCAAGATGCGATAAAATTCT
The DNA here is from genome assembly GCA_031308135.1 of Acheta domesticus. Lineage (NCBI taxonomy): Eukaryota > Metazoa > Arthropoda > Insecta > Orthoptera > Gryllidae > Acheta > Acheta domesticus. The sequence goes on along the minus strand of JAHLJT010009419.1, from coordinate 18,551,312 downwards.
ACGAACAACTACAGACAGCAATAAAAAAGATCAATAAAAATTATTATCTTCTTTTGTTACGTGATTTAAATGCAAGAGTAGGGAATATACCTATAAAAATATTGTAGGCACGGAAGGTGAATACACTCTTAACAATAATGGTAAAAAATTAATAGAATTTGCCATATACAATGAGCTGAGAATTACTAACACGTTTTTTAAACATAGAAATATTCACAAATTCACATGGACAGCACGTGGATCCGCCTCTATAATTGATTACGTCCTCGCAAACAATAAGACTTGGACAAATAAGGATGTGAGAGTACTGAGAAGTTTTGATGTATCATCTGACCATTCCTTAGTAAGATGTCACATAATGTTCCCAAAGAGATGGAAGAAAATCACTGTAAAATCCAAACCAGAAATAGAAACATTTAAAGTTCACCTGTTACTAGATTATAGCTCAAGACTTTTATACCAGAGTAGACTCAACCAGAAAACCCTTATTAATCCTATAAGTAACAATATAAATGAAGAATGGGCAAATATTAAGGAAATTATAACACAGGCAGCAGCAGAAGCAATAGGAGTAAGGAAAAAGAAATTTTCGAAAAGAGGGCTAAGGTTCTGGAATGATAATATCAAACAACTAATTAAAGGAAAAAAAGAAGCATACTTAAAGACTCTCTCATCTCCTGAGGATATGAATCATAGAATGGAATATAAAAGAAAATCAGCTTTAGTTAAAAGAGAACTAAAACGAGAAAGTTGGAAAAGATATGTTAGCGAAATTGAACACGACTTATTTGGAAATCAAAGTAAAGCATATAAAGTTATAAAATACTTAAACAATCAGGAAAGAGATACAGTTCAATTGAATATAATTTCAGAAAGTAAATGGTTAAATTATTTTAAATCGTTATGGACCTCTGAAGAAGAAGAAGAGATAGGAATTAAAATAGATATATGTAATTCTATAGATCTGATCTCTATGGATGAGTTGAAAGCAGCCATTAACACAACAAAAAATAAAAAGTCACCTGGTACTGATAATCTAAACATGAAATTGATCAGATATGCATCGAATCAATTTATGCAGAGACTTCTAAACTTTATTAATATCTGCTGGTCCAGTGGATATGTGCCAGAAGAATGGAATGAAGCCCTAATTTACCCACTCTATAAAAAAGGCGACAAATCTGAATGTTCAAATTATAGGGGTATAAGCCACCTAAATTCTTGTTACAAAATCTACGCAAAAATTATAAACCAAACGTTAGTGCCTATTGTTGAAACTCAAATATCTGAAACACAACATGGTTTTAGAAAAGGTATTGTATTTTTGTGTTGACACAACTTATTGAAAAGCGAAGAGAATTTAAACTACCAACATACTACCTCTTTATTGATTACGTAAAAGCATTCGACAGCCTTAAAAGAAGATTATTATGGGGAACCCTAAAAATATTGGACTCCCTTCTCAACTTATTACAGCAATTCAATCATTATACAGAAGTAATAAAATCAAGATCCGAATACTAAGAAATGGAACAGAATCAGCTTGTATAAACCAGGGAGTAAGACAGGGATGCCCGCTCTCGCCAACGCTTTTTAATATATATATATATATATATATATATATATATATATATATATATATATATATATATATATGGACGTGATCATTAAAAAATGGTTGATGACTTTAAATGAGTTTTTTAAGATTAATAATGTCGAGATGCCAACATTACTTTTTGCCGACGACCAGCTTATCATAGGAAAATCTGAACATGAAACTCAAATAGCAGTTCATAAGTTAAGTCAGATTGCAAATGAATATGGAATGAAAATCTCACCAAATAAAACAAAAGTGATGGCATTTAAGGGACTTGAACCTTTAAGAGCAAAAATAGTTATAGATGGCCAAATAATTGAACAAATTAGTGAATTTAAATATCTCGGATATCATTTTAATTATATTAAATCAAGAGATGTGGAAATAAAATTGAACAATTTCACATACTTCTGAGGAACATTACAACGAACTCTAAAGCATAATGTGCAAAAGGAAACTCTGCTTAGATTTTACGAAGTTATTGCCTTGCCATTACTGCTTTATGGAAGCGAGAGCTGGACATTAACATCAGATCAGCTGCGAAGAACTGAATCTGCAGAAATGAGATTTCTTCGTATTGTGGCAGGATATTCACTATTATTCCACAAAAGAAGTGTAGATATCCGAGAAGAATTAAACATTGAGCCAGCTGTAGAAATTATAAAGAAATATCGGAAAAATGGAAAGATCATGTCCTGAGAATGCCACAACAAAGGCTAAGTAAAATAATTCTTCAATATGCACCAAAAGGAAAAAGAAGTGTAGGAAGACCCTTAAAGAGATGGCATGAGCAATGAGACGGAACAGATCAAACGGTCTAATCCTTGTTGTCGATGATGATGATGAGATATTAGTGTGAGTTATGATTAGAGACCGGATTTTTATGTAATTACATATTTTTTGTCTTTCTACTTACCGTTCTCAAAATTGTAATCTTGGCGAATCATAGCCCTCCTAACACAATATCCAATTTTTTCGTTACATATTTTTACATATTTAGTACTGTATTACATATTTTACATATTTTGCGGTTTTCACAGTATATTTTTTTATTCTATCAATTTTCTTCAATTTAATTCCATATTTTTTATAGAAAGATGTATTTCTTATAAATCAGCATTTTTCCTACGTTATTGGAGACATCTAGGTGTCCAAAATATTATTGACACTGCGTTTTATGATTTGTAACCTTAATTTCCGAGAAAAATGTGCGATCGCCGACATGTAACACTTCGAGGAAGATGCTACAATGTATGTTTGCTGGTCGTAGATCTCGCCAGTATGTGCGATGGCTTCTATTGCGATTAAGCTGCTTCTATTGCGATCCAGCTGCTAAACTACGGTCCTGGATTACAATAGATGAAGCTTTTACTACTGACGAGAAAGTTGTATGATGTAAAGCGAGCAGTTTTTTTAAAACTAATTTCTTACTATGTAAAAAGGTTTTTAATTACAGAATTTTATTATTACATATTATATCCGATTTTACATAATTATTACATATTCTTACTGTTTTCATTACATATTTATGTACATATTTTGACGTTTAATACTACATATTTTTCCGGTCTCTAGTTATGATGAATGTCATCAAAATGATATTTTATGTGTGTGTGTGTGTGTGTGTGTGTGTGTGTGAGTGTGCGAACAGGAAAATCGAACCTAAAACAACCCTTTTACTTGCAAATTAATACGAAAAGATTTTACGATTTGTTCTGATTTTTAATGAGCAAAATTTAGTTTTTATATAACAATTAAAAATTTAATTAATTTAAATTGTTATTTCCTCAATAGTTTGAAATGCCAGATTAATATTTCGTAATTTTGCGGATCCCGTACTTCCTCTACAATAGAAAAAAGACATTCAGAACGTCTACAAAAACCTAGTAAAGACAAGAGGACCCTGTATTACGTTCACCGAAAAAGTTACAGTATATTTCCTAATACCAACTTGAAAACTTAGTAGAAACAAAGTAAAACTTCCTTTTATATGAAATCTTGTGAAGTATCCAGATATGAATATTGTAACAAAAAGTCACAAAAACTCTCCTGTATCTCTTAAACGACTCACAATTTGAACCATCAACTCGCTTTCCAGTTTAAGCGAAGGCTGGCACTAGTGAGTGATATTTCGAATCTGGCTAATACTCGAATTAGTCAATAAATTATCTCATTATCCACATGTTTTACTTCGAAGTAGGATTTATTAGGGCAACGCATTTTACAAACACGTTTTTATGCCAAAATACTTCTTAAAAACCCACAAAACGCCTCCTACCCCAACAGTCACCTTCATTTAGTCATCATCCTGTAGATAATGCCAACGTGCAAATAGCCTGATTTGTTTTGAATTATTTTTTCTTATGGAATGGTAGGTCGTGTTAACTAGTTGTACGTACTTTTTCGTGTAATCATTGTATACTTATAGCTCTGGAGGAAGTCAAATAAATGGCCGAAACGTTGTCACTGTAAAAAAAGCAGACTTTTATTGATTTACCCTCACGATTCTCCAAATATATTTATAATACGAGATCAAAATCGAGATCAAATCTGATGATGTCAAAAACTATTGTCAAACATTGCCACCTCTATTTATTTCTAAGTCTTTGGCAATGTTTAAATATATGAGAGTTGGATAGGAAGCAGAAACACATAAATATCTGTATCAGAACATTATTAGTCTTTGATTTTTACAGTTTATATAGTCTAAACAGGGATAAATACTGTTTTGAGAACTTAGTCTAAAATAAGTTTTATTAACTGTTTAACATTGTGATAAAATGAGATAGGAAAAAAGTGCTTCTTTTTATACTTAGTCTGGGAAGCTCAGCAACAATATCGTATTTTGGGATAACACACGTCATTTAAAGTGGACCTGCTAATTCCATACAGTTCAGTAGCCTTTTCCTACTTAATTTTCCACTATTTACTTTTTTCATTAGTTAGTGCATTTCAACTTCATCATAGGTTTGCAAACCTTACATATTGGATTTTTTATTATTTACGTGGCAAAGTTACAGTGCTGGCGACAACAAAGTAATTTTGAATCATATGCGATTAATCAATGTTTGCAATTTATAAGTACCTACCGGGAGAGATAGCTCAGTGCATCAACCAGATGTCTGACCGGGAGGTCTTAGGTTCGAGTCCCGACGGCGCACAGTGTGTAATTTTGGCCATCTACGGGGCAGAAAGTCAAATTTTCAACTTGACCAGAACGTGTAATTTGTTATTTATTTCAGTAGACGAACGTTCAGACCACATGGCAACGGTATAGATTTCACTAGAAATTCTCCGAGGTACAGGAAATGCTTATCTGAACATGTATCAACTCGTCCGTGGCGGCACCGCTTGGATTGAATCATTTCAGTGCAGCGTTTTCGCTTGTCCTGTGCGTGTGTCTGATGATATGCAAAGTCCCAGCTATTTCAAAAATTCAATCTGTATATTTTTTTCTTTCCATTGGTACCTTTGGTTTTTGAAATCCATTTTCCAACAACTTGTAAGGACCTCTTGAAAAGTACGTACTCTTAATCTTACAGGAAACACAATTCCAAAAATTAATCGAGGGTTTTAGTTTAGAGAACCCTAGAGAACCACTTTGGGACCAAATTGGTATTCAAGCAGGTACTTTTGAGAAGCCAAACATTGAAAAAAATGTTGCGAATTGTTGCGAATGTATTAATTTTTCCATTATTTATAAAATGTTGCATTCGTTTTCCCGGAGGGCACTCTTCGAAATATGGGTTACAAAACATAAAAATGCAAAGACAGATGCTTTATTCGCACATACTTTGCAAGAAATGAAAAATGCAACAAATTCGGAGAGTGCTTTACAGTGTGTAAAAACACAAAGTAAAGAAATTTTGCCAAACACTTAGTATTACGTAGGAGAAAATAGGGAGGCATAAAGGACGTTTTATTCGTTTCAATTCTTCTTCTCTAGATGAGGAAATAATATTTGAAAATATTTCCGACAATGCCCACATTTCTAGAATTAGCAGAAACTTCCCGTACTGTAATTGGCCGGCCATTTTGATGATTGTGCTCCGAGAACTAAGAGGCAGAAAGTTAAACACCACCTACATTCAAGCAGCGAAGTGCCAAGAATGGCCGTAGGCATGTAGTTCAGGAAAGAAAGTAAAAGGGATTCGGCAGCAATAGTAACAATTATCCACTGCATCACCAAATCGAGAAACTGTTATTAAGAAGGCTCGATGGTCCTTGTTTCAGAAATCAGAGCTATAACCGAACAGGCGCTGACGTTAATGGTGCATGTCTATATGTCTAGTCGCCAGTAACTTCTACGTCAGCAAGCAAAAATATTAAATTGTAAATTTTGCCCACATTATAAAGTAAAAGAATCCAAAACGCTATACACAAGCTGCTGTGATTACACAAATCTCAACAGAAATACCTGTGCAGTCACTTATTGACCAAACAATTCATCGATTTCGTCAAACCCGAGAGGTGTTTGAGAAATTGCGATTGACAAAAAAATGTAATATTAGCATTATCATGAAATGGGGCTGTGATGGTATGGGACAGAATCGATACAAAAAGAGGTTTCCTCAGCAACATTTCAGTGACGAATTTTTTTTTTTGTATTTCTGTTCCTTTGGATATGCACTGCGATTCGGACAATTCAAAATACGTTATTTGGAAAAATCCTTTCCCTCTTCCACTAAATTCTGCAGATTAATAAAATTTGTGTTTTCAAAAGACCTCCAGAATCGACCCTATTACACAATATGCTGAACAGATTTCTTATTACGTCTGATCCATGTACAGCTAGTTTACGGATTCCTCCAAAATACAGAAAGAATAATATTAATGAATAGGTTTTGATTTTCTACAAATTGATCAATCACCAGCAGACACAGATGATCAAGGAGATTCTTCTGATACCATCAGTGATTCTGAATAAGTTCATTATTTTCTTGTGTGCGGTTCGTGTTTCAGCACATGTTTCTTGTATACTTCTCTCGTATTTTTGTATATATTGTCTAATGTATGATTTTATGATTTCATTTTTTATGGTACAAATTGCAATACTGTGTCAAAATTATGTGTATATATATAGTATATATATATATATATATATATATATATATATATATATATATATTCATCATTATTTCTCTATTGTTTGTTCTGTAAAATCAACGTACAATTTTATTCTATTTTAACGTATTTCAAATACTTAAAATGTTGTTCTAGCGAGTTGTATTGTATAAGATTTGTAATATTTTAGCTTTTTGAATAATTTAGTAAATTATAAACTGATTTAATCGTGTTCAATTCTTTAATTTTTGCTATTAGACTTTCTGCCCCGTAGATGGCCAAAATTACACACTGTGCGGCGGCAGGATTTTCGACACTAGCTTGTCAGTTAGGTCGAATTCTGTCGCTGTCTGGAGGCGAATTCTAGCGGCCGGCTGCTCTGATCGGTAGTTTTCCGTGGTTTCTCCGATCAACACCAGGCGAATGCCGGAGCAGTACCCTAACAAACGGGCCACGGACCGCACGCGATCTTTCCTTCCTCTTCCTTGTCATATCCTCTTCTCTTACGCACACACTTACATTAACATGCACTACACTACCACACATGCTGGGAGACCGGTCGGGAGCTTACAGCTTGTCTCGGCTGGGGCGGTGCCCCGCTGATGGGAGATACCTGGTTGAGGGGAGAACCCTACTAGTCGACGGTAGGTCGGCGCCAGATCTCGCCATCCAGCGGGGAATAGATCATCGCCACCTCCCGAGAAAAACACGTACTACACTTACGGGACTAATGACCTAAGGTGTTGACGCGCCTGGAAACCCAAATCAATCAATATAAGTCTTATCCTTTAGAAATATAAACTCATACAATTAAGTCAATGTAAGAATTTCTTCTGGAAGGATATACATGTAGGGGCAAGATGACCAGTATGGCGATGTTACCCTGAAAGTAGTATATGCTATTAATAAATTTTTTCTTGCTTATAATGAATAGATATTAAGTCACGACATAGCATGCCTAGAGCATGACATATTTACTTATCTATGTCGTTTATATCAACTCAATTAATCCAAAATTAACGATTACAATATAACGAAGTTTCGATTACAATATTTGTCTTCATCACAATACACCATACATATTTACGGACATTTGGGTTGCAACTCTAACCCAACGCAACAAGGGACTATATATAATGTTTTAAGAGAGGCAGCTAACTATGGGCACTCAGCCCGCAAATAAATTTACGATACAATCTGTGCTATTTACATTTTTTGAAGTTGTGGCAATGTTTGACCCAAGGCAATGTTACCGTCGTTACCTTAATCTTAAAAGACGATATATTCCTGTAACAATTATGGTATTTCAGGTTCAGTATCAGTGATCCCCACCTTCATCCCGTTTTCTGCCCAGTTTCTCTTTGATCCTCTGAGCAAATGCACTGATGTCCCTTCATTTTGTTTCTGGACATATGGTTTAAATATGCGCTCTTTTTTTAAGCTCTTCTTTCCCCCAGTTGTGATAGATTTAGAGCCAAACGTGGATTAAGAATGGAGTTGCCACTGTGGAGCCTCTGCAGTTAAGGAGCCACCGCATGACCGATCACAAGCAAAATAATAAAAAGGTGGTGTTACAAAATGTCACCCTTTTATATCTACGAGTAGTTTGATCCTTTTTATAATGAGTAGGAGCTTTTTAGTTTAGTCCCACGCCATTTCCGGCTGCGAAAGGGTCCTACCAGGGGTCCTACCAGGGCTCCCCGCAGTAAATACCGCTCCCCTGAAGAGTTATCCTTGTATTACAAGCAAGTCGATATTTTTTTTAATAGGCTTTATTTTTTTTGGTTTCAATAACTGCAAGGTCATTGGCAACCATACATACAATTCTTTACACAGCGTTAAATAAATATACATCTTTTAGAAATTCAAAAACACTATATACTTGAGATCAAGCATATGTTGTTGTAGATTTCAAGCAAGTCGCTCAAGCGTAAGATCACCGTACATGATAAAGTGAGGGATCTCCGCGCAAGTCAATAAAGTAGATGGGGTGCAAGTAAATCAAGTGGAGGATATAAGCGCAAGTTCATCGAGTAGAGTACATCTGGTTCAAGTTGCCCCACAAAGTATCTCCTGCAAATCGAAAAACTCCAGGACCCCGAGCAAATCGATCAGGCATACGAGCTTCAACATGCCCATAAAGTTGAGGATCTCAAGCAAGTTGAATTATTGGAAAACCACCGCACAAGGGAATAAAGGGAAGAATCAGCATGCAAATCGGAATGGGAAGGGTGTGCGCGGAAGTGAATGTGGTGGAGGATGTGCGCGCACTCGATCAAGAGGAACCGGTAAAAGTGGTACAGGACATCAACTGATATAACGGCGGTGCCTCTGATCGGCAGGTTCTAGGGTTCGAATCCCGACGGTGGGCAGAATTTCCCACTCTAGCTAGAGAGCTAGGTCGAAATCGGCCGCTGTTTGAAAGAGAATTCTAGCGACCGGCTGCTCCGATTGGTAGTTTTCCGTTGTTTCAACACTAGGCAAATACCGGAGAAGTACCTACCCTAACAAGCGGGCCAGGGACCGCGCGCAATCTTTTCTTCCTTCTGTTGGGAGATGACTGTTTGGGACAAATCTCCGGAAGCGGACGCAGATCGGCGCCGGTTCTCGCCAACCAGCAGGGGAAGATCACCGCCGACTCCTGCGATGAAAACATGAACTACTCTTCCGGGACAGATGACCTTAGCTGTTGACGCGTCCGTAATCTCTAATCACTATCCCCGACCAGGTATCTCCTATCAGCGCAACACCGCACCAGTCTGGACAAGCTCTAAGCCCCCGACAGGTCTTCCGACATTTGTGGTGATGTAGTGCATGTGACTTGTGTAAAGTAGGGTAGGAAAGCACAACGAAGAGGGAAGGAAAGTAAGTGTAGTGCATGATTTTTGTCTGGGATGTGGCGGTGATTTTGCCCCGCTGGATGGCGAGATCCGGCGCCGACCTATCGTAGGCTAGCGGAGGTTTTCCTCATCCAGGGGTCTCCCACCCGCGGGGCACCGACCCAGCCGGGACAACTCTACCGACCTAACACACATGCAGCTAACGACCGTTGGCTGCTTCGCGACAGATGTTGTAGGCGACGGACGTCAATGCAGAGCGTTAGTGTGCCACCACTCATATTCTACTTGCTGCGCTACAACATACGCACTTTGTATTTGACGCTCGCGTATCGCTAGCCTTTGAGACTCGCTCTGTAGAGATGTGTACACAGCCGTACGCAGTCTACAACAAGAGGAGGCATCACTTTTTTGTTTCCCTTTTCCATTGAACCTTTTTATGTGACATAAATTAGTTGTAAATTATGAATTTATCTGCAATGAGAAGTATAATTGATTGCTACATTTTTAAAATCCAAGCGATTTTATATAAAAACCATTCTTGATTGGGAAAAATAAGGAATTTAATAGCTATATTAATGATAATTGTATGCCCCTTGTGATTTATTAATAATGATTCTTATTTTCTTACGAAAATCCTGTGGTACGTCCACGAATCCCGTCCTACTTACGAAACAACGACCGTTGGCGAGGGGCTAGACCAATTTCTCGGCGGGGATCAATACAACCTGGCGTGGCATTTGCGGTCGAGCGCTGCGAAAGCACCGCCTGCGCAGGCGCGCCGATCTCCCGGGGCGTGCCCTAGTTGCAGCGGCCACCATTCGCCACGGCCGCTCGGCTGAAACGCATCAGTCCAAGGGATATCGTTGTACACTTGCCAGAAAGCTTTATGGCCTGCGAATCTCTTTACCGGGACTGTTACGCGTCGTGTAAGTCGGTTTGTTGGTTTTGTCTATTAAATCGCGTAATGCGGTCGTGAATAATTAAGTACCCGCGTTCACGACTGGTTAAATGTGTATCATCTTCCGTTTTGATTTGACCAATTGTAGGAAAGGCTTCGTTTGAAGTTTTTGTGAGTATTAAAACGATTAATTGAATCCCGAGAGAATGCTCTCTAAGCGGTTCAGGGAATAAATAACTGTAGGAATAGAGAACAAGTTCATTGAAAGGTCTTAAGTAACAAGATTTTATGCACACAAGTATGTAGAATAATGATTAACAACAGAATTTTTAAGAAACAGTAAAACTATCAAGAGTTAGGTAATTGAACTAAAAATTTACCAAAATAAATCTGTGAAAAAAGTACGAGTAAACAGAAAAAACAATATTCAATTCGTTTAGTTGTTACCCTCTATTAGGCTTTACAGAACCTCTATCCTGGGAACGTTATCGGGGAAGAGCGCTGAATGCCAGTTGAGGACGAGGTGCGAGGGATGTGAAAATTCCACCACGTCAAAATCTTCATGTAAGCGGCAGGGCCGTGTACTTGATCCCATACTCTCGGAAATCCATCGCGGCCCCTACCAACAACGCGAGCCAACGATTTGGTTGATAATTCAGCTAGGCGATTTCATTACGGTAGTTTGTAATTTAATACACAGTGGTGCGATGCACGATTTCTCATGCTTGTGTAGCGTGTGCTAAACAGCTATTTTTAAATTCTAATAGTGTGCTAACAATTACGAGGTGTGCGTAGAACATGGCGAAGCGTGTGTGAAACATCTTTCGCTCACAGCTTATTGAAAAATAGTAAGCGAGGTAATTTGCTGGCCTACATAGACTCCCATTTCTTCGTAAACGCTAGGGCGACTCATTCAACTCGAGCCCAAATCACCTGTTTCGTGCACTTGTTTCGCAATATACCACTTACATTCGCTAAAGGTCATGTGATTATATCATTCTCAAACAGAAAATATCATCATTGTAGGTGCATTTGGGGGTTCTCTACTCCTCGTTAAAATCCATTCTTCAAATTTACAAGTAAGTTGACTTTAGGCCCCATTGTCATCTGTAAAGAATAAAGACAAATTGTATTTGAAAATTGTAATAATTGTTTTATTGTAAATATTCATATTAGACAAAATGTAATGATTTTCTGCTTTTTTAAATGAATAATGAGTTCAGTCCTTAGACGGCAAAATATACGCTATGCGACTACTCCACCTCTCTGTGGCGATCTAGTACGACATAGTAAGTGACGATTTTGGCAGCTAAATCGATATCGATAAATAATACTTTAAATCAAAGGGATAAGTTATTTTAATTATTTCTCAGACTTGAAAAACTTGTTAATTGAGAAGGAAAATTAATGAATAAAAAAAAAGGTTGGAGGATATTTGAATTCCTTCTCTTAGCAGATACGTGCGTGTGATTGACAGGGTCGTGTCCCAGACAGCTAATCCAATCAGCGCGTCAATATTTCAGACCTGACGCAGGCCCATCTTTGTTGTAGAAGCGAAAGGGATTAACCACAAAATGTTTGTTTACCATTGTAGATCCTGTATTCTTCTCGCGTAGTATTGTTTGCTCCTATGTACACTGAGAAAAAAATTCCGAAACAGGTGTCCAAGTGAAGCTGTCTTCATGGAAGGTCTGTGACCTGGAAATGAGTCAAACGGAAAAACCCTTGTGCCAGAAATAAAAAATTCCAGTTTAAGATCAAATTAATCATTTAGTTAAAATGTATTTCATAAAAAATACTTTATGTGGTATATCTCAGTCTAATTTGCCAATTGATTCTTGTGCCACTATGACGTTCGTAAAAAACCATATTTTAATTTGAAATAAAATGTGTACAAAATACCTCATTTAGAGTGCAAAATGAGCACCGCTAGTGCATATTAAACAAGGAGATGGACAGATGTTTTGTCGTTTTAATGTGAAATTCTTCGCTACTGCATAGCAGAGTATCACTTGTGTTCACTAACGTGCGGAATCCGATTCCTATGAAGGTGGAGAGTGAAGTCGGCAGGAATATGAGGTAGGCTTAGCATCAAAGTCAAAATTCACTTTTAAATGCATTGAAATATTCCGCCCACTCTGCTGCAGCGGTCATCCCAGCTTTCGGGAACAACACAGGGATGGGTGCTGGACGTGGAGGAGGGGCAATATACCATTATATAGAGAGTAAATAGAACAAGAAATATGTACTGTACATTGTCATTTTACATAATGCTGTTAGATTGATTTGGTTTAATTTGATTTATAGTAAAAAAGAGGGCAAAATCCCGCAAGTCGACGTGCAGAGTGACGACGATCCCACTTTCCAACGGGGAGGCACACCTTCCAGGATATAACATGCTCTACACTTACAGGACAAATTACCATAGCATTTACCGCGTCCTGAAACCCAGATAACACTCGAATACTATCCTTAAAAAAACTACTTATTGATATCATTGTATCGGCCAGATACATGATGAAAATTTCGTGTTTGCATTCTTTACATTAGCACTTTTGAGGAATATTGTAAACAACTAGAATCAAACCTTTTTGTATGTTTAATAACAAAAAAATACAAAATGTTCGTAAAAGTCATGTAAATAATTGTGTAGATATCTTATACGATTCTAGAAAAATAATTACACATTTGTTTTACACTCTAAAAAACCATCTGCAATAATGCAGTATAAATGGAAAAAGTCTAAATACGAATAATGAAATATAAAGGACAAATTAGCCACAACATTTTCATTCTTTCAATTTCCTGTCACCTCCAGTAAAAGGAAATCCCAATGCTGCAGGTATAAACACTGCATACAAGTCTTGAAGTCCACATCACTGTAAGTCTTCCTCTTGTCATCATCAACCATCGAAACAAATATCATTTGATGAACTTTGCTACATAATTCTGGCAATTCAAGTCAATAATTGTTTCTGAGATGCCATCCTGGGCAATAATGAAAAAAACTACATAAATATTGTCGTCGTATGTCTGAGATATATGTGCCAGTATTTTTGAGGAGAACACCATTCGCAGCAAACTAGAAAATTAGTAATTGCTTTACCATCTAGAATGAGAGTAATTAGAATAAAATTATAAAAATAAGTGAAGAACTCAAAGTAACAATTGATCAGAAACAATTACGAAATTTTGTCTTCGTATTTCAGAGATACAACTGGCCTCTAACCACAATGAGCTTCACTTTAAAAGGACTGGTACAAAGTTTGGTCAACCGCGATCTAGGAAGATAGTAGGTGGGGAGAGCTTATTTCATCCCTATCGCTGAGCTGACAGTGACCGAAAAGAAGTCGGAGGGTATCGCAAGGATACAAGGATAGCATTCGAGTAATAATCAATCGAACAATAATTCAAGAGAAAACAAGTGGCAACCTGTAAAATACACAAAATGTTTTTTTATTTCTGGATAGATCTCTGAAGGAGAGAATCTCAATTCAACCCTGCTCTAACATTCACAAACTCCTCGTCCTTACCGCCTCCTCCACCCTGCTCTTGCGTGATTTGATTTGATTTGATTTATTTAGTCAAAGAACGGTAAAAACTGATGACGTATGGGAGAGCAGTGCCATCTGCGCACGTTTTGGGGGGAGCAGTACCACTGAAACTATAAATAGTTGAATGATGAATAATAGTTTCAAAAAACGCGAAGTTAGCAACTTCAGAAAACTAGATATTTTCGCTCCCGAGTTGTAGAAAACTTATTTGCGTCGGTAAACAAGCAGCAGATTTTAATTTTTTGTATTGGTAACAAAATAGTAACGAACCCCTTTCTCTACCCCTACCACTGCTATCAAAAGGTCAACTCAAGAAGGTGTGTTCAGAGCCTGCGCCGGGCGACCGCCCGGAGCCCAGCGAGTAGATAGAACAAAATTAGCAAAAAATTGAAAAAGAAATTAGAACTCCAGAAAATCGTTATCGTATTTTTTTAAGTCGCGGTACAATAGTCTTTCATACACTTTTAATTAATGTTTACCTTAAGTTGTTAATTATGGTCATTACGGTACTTCTAAGGTAGGACTATGAAATTAATCAAATGACGCTAGTATTAAATAGTATATACTGAAATTCATATTTATTACTTCATGTATTTAATAACAAGTGATTTTGTAAAATACTAACTTAAACACAACACAATTTTTTTTTGCGTTTTAAGTTCACCGTGGAAATCGTACTGTTTGCTCACTAAATGCTTTTACTTAAAACTATTGTTTAAAATATATTTCCAAAACCTTTTCTAGCTTGAACATTGCCATTTTTTGTTATTTGCTGAAATAAAAATAACTCGTATTGTTAACTGATACAACTTTCACATTTTTAATGTTTTTACATGGGGGGGGTGAACGTTTTCGGCGTTGCCTAGGGCCCAAAATTGTCTAGTATCTCCGGCACTGGCTTGAGTTGAGCGCTATCCCTCCAGCGGCAGCGGCGGGCGGCCGGCGGCGGCGGCGGCGGCGGCGGCGGCGGCGGCGGCGGCGGCGGCGGCGGGCGGCGGCGGCGCGGCGGCGGCGGCGGCGGCGGCGGCGGCGGCGGCGGCGGCGGGCAGCGGCGTCCTCATTCCCGGGTGCGCCCCGGTCGCCCGCGGGGTCGCTCCGCTCCGCTCGGAGCGTTTATCGCTTTCGGGGAAGAACGCGGGCCGCGGGCGCTGCGGCGGGCGGGGGCGGGGGCGGGGCGGTAATTGCGCTGTCCGTCATGCGGCTCGTCCGCTGACAGCCAATCGCTTAGCAATATTAATCTCCTTCTCCGCGTGGCAGGCAGGCGAGCGGGCGGCCGGGCCGCGGGCCGCGCACACGGGTGGATACGCGGAAGGTCGCGCTCCAGCAGGATGGCGTCGGGGCGCGGGCTCGCGGAGCGGTGGCGCGGACGAGGCAGGTACGATTCCGTAATGCGTGGCAACTGTTACTCGTTCACTTTGCGTTTGCGGTCGGAGCGCTGCGAACTGCTTACAAGAGGACACGCCGACTGAATGAGATTTGTTCGTCTACAGTAGATACTGAACGATTAGATATGATCTAGATGGCGGTGAGCGGGATACAGGCCGGCTGATTGAGGTAGAGTAGAGGAGGGCAAGAACGACTATTATGTAATAGATATGTGCAAAGGAGAAATAAAAATATTTTCCATGCCTTTGTGATTAGCGTGTATTATCGATGTCAAAGTGTATTGTACTGCACCTCTGTCCATACGACTTTCTAATGTAATTAATAACCTCTTTCATTTCCTCGCGGCAATAGTTCGCTACATTATTTATAATTCATTTACTGCCAGAAACGCACTCTCCCGTACAGAAGTGTGTTTGATTTTTCAGCAGACATCACAAAAACAAACATGCACCTTTTCCCGGACTGTCAACTGGCGTCAGCATTGGCCAGATGCTGTTATACATCGGCAATAGTCGTGCATTCCTCGGATGTGTGTTCCCGCCCTCATTTCAAAACAATAGTTGTTCCTAATTCTGCCGTCAGCAAATGTATAATGAACAAGTAATATGTTATGGGTTCTGAAATAATACAAATATACTCCGATTTAACACGGTGGCATTTCGAAGTCACGAGCTGGAAGTCTTGGGGGACATTGTCATCCAATCATGTGTTCCAATACCAAAACTTTAAGTCGTTACGAAGCTCCCGATTGGACCACAGTCCCCCTCTTCGTCCAGCTCGTGACCTTCAAGTGCCACTGTGCGTAAATCGGAGTGGATGTTTGTGTTGTGTGATGACAATGCGGTTTGACGCTGTACTTACGCGATGCCATGCCGATTCCGTCATCTGTGCATTAGTGAATAACGCAAAAGATAGTATGCTAGAGGCAGTACTCCTAGGTAAATACGTATAAGTAATGTGGAACAGTTCTGCGCGATAGAAATGCTCGCAGTGTTTGAAGAAGCCATGACAAGCGTTGTCTGATAGTGCGTTCGTTGTGTTGCCCGTGAGGCGGCAGCGTCTCTGACCGGGGGTCCTGGGGTTTGAGTGCCAACCGTGGCGAGTTTTGACACTAGTGAGGGGCGCTAGGTCAAATTCGGCCGCTGTCTGGAAGAGAATTCCAGCGACCGGATGCTCACATCAGTAGTTGTTCGTGGTTTCTTCTATTAATACCAGGCTAATGCCCAAATAGAACCTTACAGTACTAAAAGGGCTTCGGACCGCGCGTAATCTTTCCTTCTTTATTCTTGTCATTTCTCTTCCTTTAAACACGCATACTCTCACACAAACACACACATAAGTACATGCGTAAACACCTACACACATTTATGTAACCTGTAGTACTATGCAAGTCCATTCGGGACTTAAGAGCTTGTCCCGCCTGACGCGATGGGGAGATAACTGGATGGGAAAAAGGGTCGGCGCAGGTACAATGTTTCGGCGGGGAAGAACAATGCAACTCCCGGCATATAACATGCACTTTACTTATAGGGCTAATAACCGTAGCCGTTGACTCGTCTACAATCAATTAATTAATGAAGTTGGGGCGAACGGCGCTACTGCCGACTTACCACGCGTAGGAGAAGTAAATGTACGCGAATCACACACGGCTGATAACCTTCAACTCTTCGTTAGCAATTGCGCCGAAATCTTCGGGAATGATATTACCAGTGAATAATGTTTACACAACGTGGTTTAATTTTGTGCGTAATAAAACAAATACCTTGTTCTAATTACTCATCTTTCAATTTTATGTACTATTTGATTTGTGAACCAAGAACCAATTTTTGTACTAGCGTTTCAAAGTACAGTCTACAGACTTCAATTTCACAATGAATCTTGCGTCCTGTCGCTTTATTGATTCATATGCTATAATTGCCATTACAGAAAAATGTCGCACAAAAATCACACTGCTGCCCTGTATTGAGGTGATATTGTATTTTGGGGCTGATATTTTTTCATCCTTAACCTTTGAGATTAACACTATAGTTTGGACGAATGTTTACTACTTGTTTAAACCCACACTAACAACCGTGATGTGAGGCATCAGTCTAGCAGTTGTTAACACGATTGAGAACTGTTAATTTTTTTCAGAGGGGAATGTTAAAAACTTGAAGGGGGATGGGAATAGCTGAAATAAGTAGAAGGAACATAATGTTCGCTTTCGCAGCACAGTCTGAATTAATTCAAACAATTCCCTTTATATTTTCTATTCCATTTTTCTTGATTTAAACATTCCAAAGAATGGAAATCATAAATGAAGGAACTGTTATTAATGGTATCGCTGTTTGAGTTTAATTCACACTTTTCCATCAAGAGACATCTCTGTACCTCATCTCCTCCGTCAAACCCGATCCACGACTCATCTCCTTTGTGAAATCGCTTCCTGCTTGTCGTAGAGTGATGAATAGAGACCGGAAAAAATATGTACATAAATATGTAACAGTAACAGTAAGAATATGTAATAATGTAAAATCGGACATAATATGTAATATTGAAATACTCTAATGATAAAAATTATTTACATAATACGAACTTACATTTATAAAAAAATTCCCATACAAATTTTAAAAACAATGCAAACGTTTTAAAAAATCATTTCGAATACACAAGTTGATGCCCACCTGCACTTGCCCATCATCAGTAAAAGCTTCACATATTGTTATCCAGGAATGTAGTTTCGCAGCCAGCCTAGACGCAATAGAAGCCGTCGTACAAAATGGCGAAATCTACGACCAGCAAACAATGACTGCGGCATGTAATATTCTCATCGAAGTGTTACACGACGGCGATCTCCAAAGTTTCTTGGAAATTGTGGTTAAAGGTCATCAAACGTGGCGTCAATATACTTTTCACACCGAAGGAGAGAATGATCTGTCGCTGATGCGCACTTCCCGCCACTGAGATAACTGAAGCAGGCGCGTCGGTCTCAAAATGTAGGAAAAAGTGCTCAATTTTTTGAAAATACTTCTTTTCATAAAAATATGTAAGAAAATTTAAAAAATAAAAAAATAAGTTGAGAAAATAGCGAAATATGTAATATAGTACCAAATATGGAAAAATATGTAAAGAAAAAATCTGATGTTGTGTTAAGACGGCGACAATTCGTCAAGATTAAAATTATGAGAACGATAAGAAGAAAGACAAAAAAATGTAATTGCATAAAAATCCTGTCTCTAGTGCTGAGGTCGTGTAACTTGGAATTGCGTATGTGTGTGTATGAGAGAGGGAGGGAGAGAGCGAGAGAGAGGGAGGGAGAGAGCGAGAGAGAATGACTCTCTTACTCTCAGATTTACAATCTTTCATCCTCTCGGTATTTTTACTTTCTCGGATAAATAGCGTAGTAAAAGTAATGTAATAAAGAAAATAAGAGCCGAGATTTTTTCGGTAATATGCATTTACATTACATTTCTGATTATATTTTTAATTTAATGAATTTTTATATTCAAATTCTTCAAATGATTTCTTATGAAGTTTCACCGATTTTCTCCAAATGTGACTTGATTCCAATATTCGAGAATGCAACTGGGTTTTATGCGGGTCGCCATCATGCGATTCTACCAGAAAAGTGAGCAGATTTCTCCAATATCACAGTCTGTTAGATGGTAGATCAGGCTACAAAAAACGTTTCGCTTTGTTCCAGCACATTTGCTCTAGAATTCAATGCGACAGATCCGGAATCGATATCAAAGTACGCCCACCGCCAAAAGGTAACTGTTCGCCGAATTTCCCAAAGCTGAACTCAGTGCTATTACTTACACTAAATCTCTGTGTAGTGATACATTCCAGTAATGCTTTTGTTACAAAATCAGGATGCATTCCATTCTTGCGCATCGTTAGTATATCGCTTATGCAAGACCGAATGTTTAATTGAAGACGGTAAACTTTCTCACCTTCAGAGAAATGATTTCCAAAATCTAATTTTTGTAGTGTATCAATTAGTACATATTACTTCTCTAACCAATCAAGAACGGAGCATAAAATCTTAATACATTTACACTTAATGATAAATCGCAATGTATAATATTTTTCCTTACTATACAAATCAACTTTTTAGTGGAAAAAACTATTACATGTAATACATATTTAAAATTATTTTCAGTAATTGAACGTTTAAAAGGTAATTCTCTACGAATTATTGTCATAGGGAGCATGGAAATGATTTTTGCAGTAAAATAAATATTGTGGGGTATTTTATTTTTTATACATCTTCATGATTTCTTCTTTAAATTGGTATTTCAATTATTTTGATACCCCTATTACAAGATTTGTTTAAAATTATTTATATGTTATATTCTCGTCACATTGGGCTTAAGTGCTGGCTCCAACATTTTTAGTTACACAATGCAGCGCATGAATACTGAAAGACTTAGACATACAGAATGTAAATTGAAACCTTTTTTGTGAAGCTAACCAACATAAGAAAGTCTCAAAAGGAACTAATTATTGGCAAATATTTATTCTGATGAGGCAAGTATACTGCGATTTTTCTAAGAGCGACCCTCCCATCTTTGCGATGGAATATGTCACGGCATTTCGCGTCTTTCTCAGTCGTTCCGCTAGATTTCGCACGATCGCGACCGTATGAAGCAGTGCTTGCGATCATGCGACTTCTACCGGCAAGACCGAGAAAAGACGCGAAATGCCGTGACATATCCATCGGGAAGATGGGATATGAGTGGCCTTGAGGGTCGCTCCTAGAAAAATCGCAGTATAATCGAGCTTTACGTGTTCGGAAGGTTGCGTTTTAAAGACCATTTCCCGAAAGTTGATATTAATACTACCAATTTTTTTAAACTTACATTTGCAATACGAAACTGAAATTTGCAGACTTGTCAGTAATGGTCTCCTACATTCAACGAAACATTTTTTCTGATTGCCTTAATATTATCCATTCTGTAAATCTTTATCTTCTAGAAAACGCAGTAAAAATTGCATTATGAGAAAATATTTTTATCTACAAAAAAATGAAACTTTTTCAAAACCGTTATTTCAATGGTATTATGAGTAATATATCTGCAACCTGTAAAATTTTCATAATCCTAACTTTAATAGATTTTGATAATTATACTCAACAAGTTAACATTGCCAGGATAGGGTATTGCGTGTCCTCTTAAATTCTTTACATTAATTTTTCTTGACATGAAATATATTTTTATGACCCCTAAATTTATGTTTTAATCGTATAAATGTAATTGCAAGACAATTCTTGCCCTAATGAAACAACTTTTATTTTTTCCTAATCTAGAATAATCTTAAATACAAATTTCGTGCTTTCCACTAATTCAACGACCAGGGTCGATTCTGAGTGATGATTGTGAGTCAACAAATACTGGAGAACATGTATATGTTGGCACCATCCTGACGTGGATCTAATTTTTCTCACATTTTCTTGGGATCCAAAATCCGTAACTCCTGCAGCATGGAGTTGCAGTAAGATTGAAACGATTAAATCCTCCTGATTTAGTAAATCAGTTTTAACAGTATTCAGCGCAACAATTAGTTGTTTTTTCTGTTCGAACATGTAAACATCAACATGTTGGAGAATATTGAAATGAGATTTTTTCATTCTTCTAAACAATCCTGAAGAAATTTGCAGATTGTTCTGAACATAGACCAAAATGCAAATAAACAGTGGTTGAGATTAAGAAGACTTAAATTTATATATTCGTTTCTTAAAAGGAAAACTGCATTAACATGTTTTTCCTTCGTTTAGTATCAATTTGTTAGTACGAAACTCATTTTAAATGATATCAAAGAATGTATTTTTTTTCTGTTTTGTAAAGGATATTCGTATTACTGGCAAAGAATAACGTAAGTTTCTAATCGGCAAGGATATTTCACTTACATCCAGAAGTAAGAAAACGGTCTAAAATTGAACCTTGCGAGACCCTATGCTCATTTGGTAACGGTTCGGAAAGTTGGGAAAATAAAGCTCCTTGATTCGAGTGTGGCATTTCTACTCTGTGTGATCGTTGTTAAAGATACGAAGAGAAATGCCGCGAATTCCCTTTGAAGGTAATTTTAAAGCGAAATGTAAAAATCAATGACGTCAAACGTTCTCTAAAGCTCTGCCGATATGAAAATCGGCGCTTTTTGTTTGATTTATTGATAAAGCGACATCTTTAAGAAAAAAGAATGGCTTCTTTCCGTCGATTTTAATATTATAAACCTATGTTAGCAATTTGAGAATGTCTCATATTTCCTAGAATGGTTTCCATTCGTACCTAGAGAAGATTTTATAATGTTTTGAAAAAAACTGACAGAAGAGAGATTACATTTCTTTTGCGGCCCTTTTGAAATAGCAGCATAATCTTTGTTGTTTTGAAATTATTCGGAAATATTGAAGTGTATGCGGATGCAATGATGTGTCAGTTAATGGCTTTGCAGTGGGAACCGCATAAGCCTTTAACAAACAATCCGGAAATTCATCTAGTCCAAACGAATATTTATTTTTCAGTTTAATTATTATTTTGAGATTTTTTTGTAATTTAAGGTCGCATCAACTACTAGGTCATTAGCGACCACTATTGGATTTAACGTTATGACATGAGGATAAAACGATATGGTGATGATAGGGGTGAAAGGACGAACACATACAACTATGCCAGAGGCCGGACTCGAACCCGCGACTCCACGGACCGAGATCACTACAGCACTACCAGCTTAGCGATTTCAGCCTCGGAGTCAACTTTGAGAATTTTATTAAAAGAAGTTTTGAAAAAATATTCTACCAAGAACTATTTGCAAAACCTACGATTATATTGAATTATGTGGGACTAGATCCTTAAAGAAATCAAATGAAAATCTCGAAAAATATTGGTTGAAGAGACCAGCCGGATTATTCACCTCTCTCAGAATTTTGCAATCCTCATCTTTCATAACAACATTATGTACCAATTTCCAACTTGATGTAGCAATTTATACTTTATTCGTACATTGCTCTTGTTTTTTCATTAACGTTCAAATACCCTGATTTTTTAATATTGTAGCTTCTTTTTTTCAATGTGAGTTGTAATGTCCTTTATTGACAAATTATTTTTGGGTAATAATTATTGAAAGTCAAATTGTAATGGTGAACACTTACCAAAATGTTTACAACTAGGCACATAGCATTTTAATTCCAAATGTGAAAGAGTAACATTTTCCGTTCTTGAAGAATGTTTTAATGCCTTGAAGAATGTTTTAAGTTTATTTGGTTTGAATTGTGCTAGTTATTTCTTTATGTCTAGTTATATAGTCTATTAATGACATACTAATTAAAATATATAGTAAAATTATAGTGTATTTCTGTGGAAGTAGTATACTCAGTTCTTGAAAACTATTTACCAAACAAACCATTAGTTGCACCTTCCGCTCTTGGAGCTAAGAACAGCTTAACTTCGATGAAAACTCCACAATATCAGGATATTTTCATGTGATTATAATTTTCAACACTTTTCATTAACGACCATATGGCTTAATGCAATAGCCAATGGCTATTAATATCCGAAACGCCCATTTCCGAAATAACCGGATCTGTTCATTTCATGCTCGATACATCGAGAGCGAAAGAAAGCGCACGTGCCTTCAACTCGATATCGATTCTCATTTTCGATAAAAAAATATCACAGCACATATGACTAAACTTCTGACGTCACCTAAAGAGTCAAACTTTCTCTCCAAACCCAACTTTGAGGTTAATTATAACATTCACCCCCGATTGGCAGTAGTCTACTTCTAGTTTATGCTTATGGTATGTGTATCTAAATGTCCGTTCAACAGTAATGAATGATCGTGCATTATATTGATTTGTGCCTATTAACAGGGGCGTAGCTAAGCTGTCTGCTGCACCGGTGACCCCCGAAGTCAAAAACTCCGAATGTGCACTCCCGCCAACCGCCAATAAAGATGACAATGGTAATGAAGGGACTATATGGACTATCTGTAACGGGGCTTCCGAGGACTTTATTGAGGCAACGCCCCTGCCTATTAATATCGGAAATAGAGCTTTTATTTTTTAGTTGTCTCGAAATTATTTACAATTTTGAACGTAATTTCAAACATGGTCCTGTATTTTGAGGGTGACCATATGGCAAAATGAAAAAGTTCTTAATACCTTTCTCCCCGTCATGGAGGCGTTCTCTCCATATGTTCCATCGCCGAAGAAAGGGCACGTGCTCTCTAAACGGCCAACGATTGAATATCGATAGTCGGCGTCGATAACGACTCCGGTGCGAAGTGCGGTGGTGCGGAGGGTACGTCCGGATGGCCCGACGCCAGGTGGGTTGCGGTTCGGCTGCCCGCCACCGCCTCCGGCCGCTCCAGCGGTGCAGCGCCGAACGCCCGCCACGAAACGCAAGGATTCGGCTTCCCACGCATCCTCCTCAACTACCGCCGCCCCCGCCGCCGCCGCTGCAGCCCCCACCGCCCCCGCCCCCGCCCCCGCCCCCCGCCACCAGCCCAGCCGACGCCGCCCCCGCCGCCACCCCCGCCGCCACCCCCGCCGCCACCCCCGCCGCCACCCCCGCCGCCACCCCCGCCGCCACCCCCGCCGCCACCCCCGCCGCCACCCCCCGCCGCCACCCCCGCCGCCACCCCCGCCGCCCCCGCCGCCACCCCCGCCGCCCCCGCCGCCACCCCCGCCGCCACCCCCCGCCGCCACCCCCGCCGCCACCCCCGCCGCCACCCCCGCCGCCACCCCCGCCGCCACCCCCGCCGCCACCCCCGCCGCCACCCCCGCCGCCACCCCCGCCGCCACCCCCGCCGCCACCCCCGCCGCCACCCCCGCCGCCACCCCCGCCGCCACCCCCGCCGCCACCCCCGCCGCCACCCCCGCCGCCACCCCCGCCGCCACCCCCGCCGCCACCCCCGCCGCCACACCCGCCGCCACAACCCGCCGCCACCCCCGCCGCCACCGTAGTCACCGTCGCCATCGCCGCCTCCGCCACCCCCGCGACCCCCGCCGCCACCGCCGTCACCACCACCGCAACCATCACCACCACCGCAAACGCCATCACCGCAACCGCCACCACCGCAACCGCCACCACCGCAACCGCCACCACCGCAACCGCCACCACCGCAACCGCCACCACCGCAACCGCCACCACCGCAATCGCCACCACCGCAATCGCCACCACCGCAACCGCCACCACCGCAATCGCCACCACCGCAACCGCCACCACCGCAACCGCCACCACCGCAACCGCCACCACCGCAACCGCCACCGCCGCAACCGCCACCACCGCAACCGCCACCACCGCAATCGCCACCACCGCAATCGCCACCACCGCAACCGCCACCACCGCAACCGCCACCACCGCAACCGCCACCACCGCAACCGCCACCACCGCAACCGCCACCACCGGAACCGCCACCACCGCAATCGCCACCACCGCAACCGCCACCACCGCAACCGCCACCACCGCAACCGCCACCACCGCAACCGCCACCACCGCAACCGCCACCACCGCAACCGCCACCACCGCAATCGCAACCACCGCAACCGCCACCACCGCAACCGCCACCACCGCAACCGCCACCACCGCAATCGCAACCACCGTAACCCCCACCACCGCAACCGCCACCACCGCAACCGCCGCCACCACCGCCACCGCAACCGCCACCGCCACCGCAACCGCCACCGCCACCGCCACCGCTTCCACTGCCGCCGCACCGCGGTACGAGCGATCGCTCCCCATCCGCCTTGCTCTTTGCCCACCCTTTGATCCGACGCGACCCGAACTTCGTGGCATCGCTCTGTCGCATTCTGCCGCGTCTCACTCGCCTCGCTCTGACTCACTCTGCCTCCTCTCTTCCTTCCCACAACACATACTTCGAATCTCCCCATCCGCCAGTTTCTACTCTTTGTCCGGCTCTGCCATCCCGATCGGTCCCTTTCTCCGACTCGACTCCGGCCCTGTTCTCTGCCGACCGATCCCGCGCTGCTCTTTCTCTGCCGGTCCTCCTCTGCTCTGATCCGATCGGTCCCCTTCTGCTCAGTGTAAATGTGATGCCTCTCTAGTCTGTCTCGACCTGTCCTTCCATGTTCTCATTTAACCAGTCCCGGCCTGCTGTGTTCGGACCGCAACCTCTCTGATCTGACTCCACCGCCCTGCTCTGTTTCTGACCAGTCCATCCCTGCTGTTGCGACCGGTCCCTCTCTGCTTCGTCTAAACTGCTCCTTCCCTACTGTCCTGACTGGTTCCATACCGCTCTGTCCCGACCGGACCCGCCGTACTCTGCTCTACCCGGCCGATTCCGCCTTGCTCTGTCCCGCTCCGTGCTGCCTTGTCCCAATTCGCTCTGTCCCGTCCTGCTCTGAGCCACCACGCTCGCCCACCCCCCCTCCAACCGTCCGCCGCCCCCCGCCCTCGCTCTCCCGGGCGGTCGCCCCGCGGGTCTTAACCACTTAATTTCCGGAAGGCGGGCGATCGGCATCCGAATCGGGTTAATTCCGGCCTAAACGAGGCATTGTTCCGCTGTCGGGGCCTCGGCCGCCCCCGGGCGCGCGCCCTGGGCGGTGGGGGCGGGGGCGAAGGGCGAAGGGCGATCGGCGCGTAATTGCGCGTCTCATGAATACTGGGGCGGATTATTTCTCCTCGGCGTAAAGGCGCCCGGGAGAAAGTATAACGAGACGGGAAGTTGCACCCGGTAGACCTGACTTATTGTCTTCCGCTCAGTCGGTAGTTCTCAGCTCATCGGTAAAACATCTTGAAATCCGGCCTAACTGATGGAAGGGACTTTGAGCTGCGAACACGTACACGGAGCCTAAGACTGCAGCTTCGAAAGTGCCGTTTAAGGCATTTTCATTCATCTGTTCATGTATTTTTAAGTCATTTTCATTTTCGTTCATGTATCTCGTTTGAACATCTTTCGATTCTTAATAATTCATCCCTGGATAAGAGCTCACCATTTTTGGTATAGAACATTTTCTTACTATCTGGAATTGAGAAAGTTGCTTGAGTAGGAAAATAGTTTAAATGGTTCAATACTTGTGAGTAAATCAAAAAATAGTCGAGACGTTTTTACGAGACCTAGTAAATGTTCTTTACATCTGACAAATGTGGTTGTTTTTCATAGTAATTAATACAATCACAAAACATGAACACGCAAGAATAGTAGGTACAAAACTTATGACCAAAACATACAAATTGCTCGATAATTACGAACCTGCGAGAGCACATGTCAATACATGAAGACAACAACTGAGGAAACAATAAATTTAAAAACGTAGAAATTAGAGAATAGTTACCGAAACACAACCAAGTGTATCACTAAGCTTACAGAATATTTAAATTAATATGTTGAAATAGTTCGCAACATTTACTAACCATAATCACTTCCATAGATTCAATTCTCTTTCTCGCTTTCATTTTTATACCGATCGCATTTTTTTTTAATTTGTTTATTTTAAGTCGCATCAACTGCTATGGTTATTAGCGACTACCAATTTGTACAATACATAATATTTTCTTTAGTTATAAAAACAATGATAATTGATGATACACAATGACAAAGATAATAACACAATGACACAATACTCTCACAATGACAATGATAAATAAACAGGAAATAATAAACAGAAACAATAAACAGAAACAGAAACAACAAACAATAAATAAACAGAAAAATTATACAGAAAAATTTAACAGTTTTGAATCATATTTAAAAGGATTATATGTCATTTAGGAAATTACAAGATTTACAGAAATGTAGTATTTTTTTTTGATAATCCTCGGATGTTAGGATTACTGGATTAGTTCTTCATCATGTTCATCAATATTCTGCTCGCGTCTGTTGTCCTGAAATAGATTACAGTAGTATAGCAAATGATGGATGTTGAGAGAGGTATTGCAGGGCACACAGATGGGAGGGGGATCTCTGGTTAGAAGATGCTTGTGACTAAAATTACAATGACCTGTTCTTATTCGTGATAAGATCACCTGTTCTTGTTTAGAAAAGTCTTTGGAGGTTTTCAAGGGGTAAAAATTTCGAATTTTTTTGTGCAAATTGCTAGACTTGAATGTTCTCCAGTAGTTGTCCCATATCTTCTGCATTTTCTTTATGGAGTGTACCACAGATCAGTCCATATGTGGGAAGTTGCTAAAACTCTTCCGATTTCTGGAGTTGTCATTTCTTCCTCAACGCTTATTATGTCATCTTCAGGTATCTCTTTGTAATTTGGGAGCCAGGTCATTACTAGAGTCTTGTTGGATTGCATGCCATAGTACAGTTCATGAATGTTGTCTATCATTGTTGCACTCGAGATACCATTGCATATTTTATTGATTGCTTCAATAGATGTGGAAAAGACGACAATTTTTTTGCTGTTAGATTCCTTTGCAAGTTTGAAAGCTGTCAATATGGAGCACATTTCTGCAGTAGTTGGACTGGAGTAATAATGCAGTCTATTTTTAATTTCAATTTCTTGAGTGAATGTTATTGCATATTTATTCTCTTGATTTTTTATGAATTTTGTGAATATCATATAGTAATCTTTGTATTTGTTTACTAACTCAGTTGATTTTATCTTCCAGTCTTCATCTGATATTTTATCTTTTAGGATGGAGGTTAAAGATAGGTCTACTTCTATGTCAGGTATTATCCATGGTGGAATGTTTGGTTTTCTTTTCTCTCCATTGAAATTTTCCATGATATTTAACTTCCTGAATAAGTTTTTGATTTTGTTATATATTGGGGTAAACCGTTTATGACCGATCGCATATTGTTCAATTTCATTAAAATAAATATTTTCCCTCTCTGAGATGAATTCACTCTCAGCCCATCAAATATTGCGTTGTCTCTTCCTACTCGCACGTAATGGTAACTACTCTTATCCGTTGCTCATCGAATGTTTGTGAATTGTCATTAGAGTTATCCTAACCGCCGACACCTCCACGACTACATAATTGATATTAACTTCCGTAAATAAAACACAACACATTAACATGGAGACGAAGGACAATCTCCGCACAGATCGACGCGAGCCGGCCGAAGGCATAACTCACTCGGCGGGACGTGAGTAAATGGTTTCGATGTTCTATCTCGACCATCGATCAGCTCACGCACCGGCGAACGCGGCGCGTACGCGTCGTGGCCCGGGCCGCTCCGGACGCGGCAGCCCACTCCGCTCAAATTGAACTCTCGATAATAGGGGCTCGGTTAATAGAAAGCATTCGCCGACGACTTTCCAAGTCTTCGAATTTGAAAACTCATATGCGGGGAGAAGATGTAGGGGCTCTAATTGGCCTGTTCCCCCCTCTCCTCCGTGGAAGAGTTGCTGGCGTGGGGGCCATATCCGAAAGGAGAGGGTGGGGTGAGGATGAGAGTGGGAGGGGTTGCGGGGTAGGAGAAGGTGGTGGGAGCGGCTGAAGGGGTGGTATGGGAGGCGGGGTCGACGTGGGCCGGTGGTGACGTCTGACCCAGTTGGCGCGAGGGTTGTGGCAGACGTAGCAGAGGCGGCGGCGTTGAAGTTGGGGGTGGCGGAAACTGTGGTGATGGCAGGACAACGGCAGCTAACCTTAGTGGACAGGGTAGTAGGTCGCGCCAATGTCAGTGCCATCAGCTCGAATAGGGCGATGTTGTGGCTGGGGTGGCGATGGGGAAGGTAGAGGCCGGTTCATTACAGGGACGATGGATGCTGGACTGGACATGGATGGACGGACAAGGAGTAGCGGGAACGGGAGTGGCCAAGGCAAAGTCACGGGCAGCGGGATGGCGTTTAGGTCGAAGGTGGTAGCGGCGGATTAGTGCACTACCAGGACGACAGAATCGGCACGGCGGGGGCATTGGAGACAGCGAACGCAACATGAGTGGCGGGAATTCCAAATGCTGGCGCTGGGTTGAAGTGAAGCAAGCCAGCGTTGACTGTGAAGATGACGGTGACGATGATGATGGTGGTGACGGTGGTGGTGACGGTGGTAGTGACGGTGATGGTGACGGTGGTAGTGACGGTGATGGTGACGGTGGTAGTGACGGTGATGGTGACGGTGGCAGTGACGTTGATGGTGACTGTGATGGTGATGGTGACTGTGATGGTGATGGTGACTGTAATGGTAATGGTGACTGATGCTGGTAGGGTGAGGGAGAGGGTGGCGGTGACGGTCATGGTGCGTCGTCGTACTGGAGCGCTGGAGGCGGGGAAGGGGGCGGGGCGGAGGCGGGCCGATCGGCGGCAGACGAAGCCGCTTAATTTCGGTTTTAAACGAGCTATTGTTTCCGGAAGCCCCGCGCGGCCTCCTGGAAGGGGAGGGGAGGGGGCCGAAGGGGGTTGAAGGACAGGGGATGATCGATTCACTTCCTCTGCATAGGGAACAACAGCAGGCGCTTCCTTCACGGAGGGGTGGAGGTGGAAGAGCCACTGAATGATTGTCCTGATCACGGATGTCTTCGTATCAATGGCAGGTCCTGGGTTGAAATCGCAGTGAAATGCTACGCCCAGTTAAAAAATCTTTCATAAAGAGAATATTGGATTAGATTCATTAATGTTTCAATTCGATTTATTTTCATCTTATTTTGTATTGCTAAAACAGTACAAAGTAATGCATTGTGTCCTGAGTGGCATACACACTTCTAATTGAAGACTGAGACTAATGCCGGTTTGTTCCCTCCTTTTCCACTGTGATTTACTATTTTGAAATTTGAATGTTTTATTCAATTTTGATTCAAATTTACGGTTTTTGTAGACCACATATATTTTGAAGATTTTTGTTGTTTTGTCGTTTTCTGCCATTTTAATAAACTTAGTACAGATCATATTTTACTTCATTTTGAAACCTTCACCAGCAATTCAGGTCACACACAGACATTATGCTCTTCAAAATGTATTTATAACAGTTCTCAGAATTGTTGCATACGTCGTGGGACGTGTTACTCCAGACACTCGATAAAAAAATGAAGTTAATCCAACAAAAAATTGGAAGTTTGTTCTTCGTACTTCGTTAAGTTTTTGCGGGGCTAAATTTGAATTTTCAAATTGGCCTACACATAAATGTTATGTGTGTTGAGAAAAGTTCAATACATGCTCCTTTCACAATTTTTTGCTTATAATTCGAAAACTCTTCACTTTTAGTGCAAGGGTACATATGTAAATTACATACAGTTTCCATATAAAAGCAAGAAAAATTCCCTTGTTTGGTGTTAAGGTATAATACAAAAATTCCTTTTTTGGTATTATTTGGAATTTTGAGTAAAATGTATTTTTCTGACGATCTGACAATAAATTGCCACTTTTTTCTGCGGAACTGCAATATTTGTTTTCTATATTTATACATCTATTTTATCTGTTCCTTTTTTACATCTTTCGCAGTACGTTTCTCTAGTAAGTTCGAGAGAACGTAAATATCCTCGTGGTTGCCACAACAAGTATCACGTAAACTATCGCCGCTAGTGAAGATATTCTGCTAAAATTGCGAGTCGGCTCATCTCCAAGAGAAGATACTCCATGTTAAAAATAAAGCATAAGAGTATCTTCGAAAGAATAAAGTATGTTAGGTTTTAAATGCAATTGTTATTAATTCTTTGCTTCATTAGCATGTGTCACTTACTGGTGAAGTGACACTTCCTTCTTCACACCTGGCGAACCGCCGATACCTTCGTCGCTTCTGTTTCGAAACTTAGGGCGTCGAAGTCATTGGCGTTATCTAGTGCGGCGTGTGTTGTCGACTGCTTCTGGACTACTGGCTAGTCATATCCTTTACAAGAAGCTTTTGATTCAATTAGACTGAAGGGCAGCTACTTCTTTTATCTGCGACAGGTGGACGGAATAATATAGGTTTCCAGTAGCAGCGTCTGTGACAATCATTTCATTAATTGATTCATCTTGTCATGAAAGTGTAAATAGCTAAGAAACAAAAACATGTTGCCAAATAATTGTTAAAATAAATACAAAATTATAAACGTTGCAAATTTCCAAAAGTTATCAATTTTCACCCTCTTCAATTCCCAAGTTTATGCAGAGACACACGTAGTGAACAGTAACAAAATACCTTTTGTCTTAAAAGCGATGGTATGGGATACAGGGTTCATTATACGCCAACAGTTCTTGTCACAATTAAAAAACGTCTTTTGAAGAAACGCTTTACAGTCAGACTTTTTTTTCTCGAATTCCAAACACATTCTATATTCGCTTCTCGATGATTTTGGCAACATGGAGGCAAAGCCTTATACCAAAAATATATTAAAAATTTAATTTAAAAATACATTTTCTCTAATACTTTTTTTTTTTCTTTTCGTCTCTCTTTCAGGCGAAGTGTGACCCTCTGTATCCCAGTGAAACGTATTTTTGATAAGGTCAAAATAATTGAGAGCTCCTTGGATCTGCAATCATCAGAAGAGCTCGTTTCGTCAAAACCGCGTGAAAAGTAAGAGGCTACATCGATGCCCAGAACGAAATTGGAAGCCACGACCTCTCGTTCGGAAGTGTTGAGACGATTCCCAATCTAACCCCTTCCTCAGCCAAGCCCACCGACATGTTTCTCCTTTCTGTTAAATGCGGGAAGGCTCCCGTGCGCGGACGTGTCGATGGGAGGGGACGTGTCTGGGAGTGTTGTGGCGGGCGACAGGGCGCGCGGCGCACCTGCGTGATGGATGGGCGCGCTCTATCTGCCGCCGCAGCAGCGACAGCTGCCGCGCGACGCGCGACGCGACACCGATTAGCGCCACACTTCCACCGCCCTGCCCCGATCACAATTCCTCCTCGACTCGGCCCCTCGTTCCTTCCTTTGAAACCATTCTCCTTTAGTCTCTTCCTTCGTCCCTTCTTTGGTCTGTCCCTCGGCATCTCTTTTCGTCACTCCTTTCACATCTATTGCCTCTCCTTGTTTCTTCTCTCGTTCGACCTGTCCTTCGTCTCTCGTTTGAACTCTCCTTTGTCACACTTTTGGCATCTTTCTCTTAGCTTCTTCATCTCTTTCATTTTGCCTTTTACGTCTCCTCTTTTCTCTCTCACCTTTCATCTCACCCATCACAACTCTTTGGTCCGTACTCACCTGTTCTTTTGTCTGTTGTTGATAACGATTCGTCGATGGCCGTATCGTCGTCACTGTCGTCGTTGTTGTCAGGGATATTGTTCTCACTGTTCACGTTCCCTTGTTTCTGAAAAAATATTATTCTGTGGAAATTTCTCAGCGTATCATTTCACTCTTTAACTGTCACGCCGCTACTTAAATCACCATTTTTTAAATTTTTGAATTAATTATTAATTTATTAAAAGACTAATCACTAATTAATCAAAACCATTATAAATGTAAACAGAAAATCTACGTAATAATGCTATTTTTATAAATTCAAAACATTTACTAAAGGGTCTACAAGAACAGATTGTAAATTGTGTTGATGTGAAATTAAAAAAAAAAAACCTCTTGGGACTTTTAAACAAACGTTGCTCAGAGCCCTGGAGAATCCACCCATATATCATCCTCCCATAATTCCCGCCCTAATAAGGTGCCATATTCGCTCATCTAGGCAATGATGTAACAGAGAAATATACTGTATCGGTTGTATCGCTTCCTCGCGGCCAACAGGGTTATCAAAAATTAGTTCGTTTGGTTGAACGTTTATATTGAACTAAAGTCGAAAATGTCCAATAGTGCAACCCATGAAGAATTGGGTCAATGAACAACTTTCTGGAGCCATAATATTATTCTCCAACACCATTAACAACAACAACAACGCAGACATCGACGACGACTTAAAATGTGTTCAATTTGATTTTCGACGGCAGAATAACGAAGCTGAAATGGTATCATCGTTTTCTATATTCGTGTATACCATGTATTCCTGCACGTAGAGTGCAAGATATATGTGGGAAAAATATATTACGAGAAATTTAACATTATTGAAGAAAGATGTAGTATAGAAATGAAGTTCAATGGTGGCGGGGTTGAGCAGTATTTAAATACTTGTATTTGAAATACGTATTTTAAATACATTTTGAATTTGAAACCTGTATTTTTGAGTTTTTTGGACATGTATTTTGAAGATGTATTTAAATGCATAAAATAGGCGTATTAATAAAAAGAAATACATAAAATACTTGAAATACAGAAGAAGAAGAAGAAGATAACGAGGATAGTTTTTCGTGTGATTCCGTTAGTGAATGCACCTCATTGAAACAAAATAAAAGCTCATTTCAGCTGCTGAATGTGAATTCTCTTCATTTTTAAATGATAAATCTAAATCATTAAAATGCTGGACAAACATTCGACAATAACAAAAAGTTTATTCTTGATAACATTAGTTTATGTTCATCCGTGCCAGTTAAACGACTGTTTTCCTTTGCAGTATTTTTTTTTACATTCGCCAGCTAGTGGTTTATTGCCTGATGATTTGTTTGAAGAAAATAAAATTCCGTTTATTTAAGTTGGACATGTTTTATATCATTTTATATTTGAAAGTGTTTATACATACATTACAGTTATTGTTCAGGAATGTGTATGACTGACAATTACTAATTTATTGTCAGCAATAAAAATATATAATTCAAAATTATTATATTTACTATACTTTGAGTATATGAAGTATTTTAAATACGTATGTATTTACCAAATCAAAACGTAATGTATTTTGAGTATGTATTTTAATATACTTATTTACGAAGTATTTTGGCGAAGTATTTAAATACTAAATTTAAAGTATTTTGCCCAACCCTGAGTGATGCAAAAGAGAGCCTTTTTGCTGAGAATGGTTTTTAAAGCGTTTTGGCGCTTTCTTAGTTTACTGGGCCCTTTACTTCGTACTACAATTAAGATCTAGAAAGCGGTGATGCTTGATGTGAATTGACAGTAGCGCTTGTATCAGCATCAGCAAACCTAAAGTGGACAATATACACTTCGTCTATTGCCAAGAAAAGCGACTCATCTCAGAAATCATTTTTTAGTTAAATGAAGGAATATATTTAATTTTTATAATAAAATTTAACATGAACATTTTGATCACATGGTAGGTCCAAATCCCAGAATAGCTAGGGGCTTTGTGTTTATGGTGGCTCACTGTGCGATCCTGAGATCTACTCAGTCTACTTTGCAAATAAGGATTAACAGTAAATATTGGGCGAAAATGCGGTTGAAGCCTAGCGCTCGTCACTCCATCTTTTCCCACGACCAAAATATTATCAAGAAGAAGTTACGATTTCTAAAACAGAAACCACTGTAAATGAGGTGGTAAATGCTTTAAAAAGCCAAAATAGAAATTGTCCCAACCATCAAATCCCTAAACAAGTGGCGTGTAAGAACGAAATTACGAAGGAAGGGAAAAACATAAAGATAATTCGCACGACAAACAAAATTCTAAAATCTTCGGCCGCGAAATACTCCGCTCCGATGAGAAAGATACCAGTTCTCCTACGAACCTATATTTTTTAGAAATATCCCTTTTCTTGTGTACCGACTATTTGCACCAGTGGACGGGCGTCTTTCCATGGCCGTCCCGAGACCCCCTGCTGGAGGGATGAGCTACGAGGTGCAGGCGGCGGCAAACGGGCGCTGCGCATGCCACGGCGCGGCGGGCTGCCTCGTTAGGCGCCGGTACAGTGCTTAAATCGGGAACCGACACGTGGGACGAAGAGTAACGCCTCGTTACTCCATGTTCCCGAAAGGCGAGTCGCCTCCTGGGTGAATTAGGAGAGGGATGACGAAGGGAGGCAGTAGGCGGCCATATCCTTAGAAAATAGAAAAAGATGGGGGCAGGAATGGTCCAAGTGGTAATAAATACTGAAATAGCTTGTCTCCTTGGTTATCTCAAATGGCTGAGGCCTTGAACAGTATGGAAAACAGAAGTTTGTCATTTTATCGATCTTCTCTGTGCGCTCTTCTTAAGTAGATAGATGCCGTTTTCCTCGTATTCCCTTCACGTCATGCCTATTTGTTGTGTGTTCGGTCATACGTGTCTAGGTAGCGAAGGGGCGGTAAATGAGATAGGTCTCTGATGGGCATCAGGATTGAATATCCCAGCAGTACAGTTCGTTAGGAAAGAAACTATTGCATATTTCTCTTGAATTAAAGTCATGCGTTGTTTTGCGCTTAGTAACACGATGACATGTGACTACGTCTTACTCCAATATAAATATAGTAAATAAATATTAATATAAAGGAAAATGCACATTTATCACCTATTTAGAGAAACTGGTAAATATTGATCAATATCTGTTCCCCATAATTACTAGCGTTTGTGTGATGCCGTAATCAAGCCGTGTGAGTAAAGCCAGCTTGAATGTTAACTTGTTTTCTGAACAGCTTAGCGAAGAGATTTTTTTCTGCTGTTTTCTGAAGTTGAATGCATTTCCTGGGACGGGCTGTGAAGAAAGAGCGCGGTCTAAGACTGCATATGAGGCAGAGAGATGCGAACGATTTCAAAACTGAGCGTTTCCTGGAATCTCTAGAACTTGAGGATTGTGGATAATTCCTGTAGCCGTGAGCCCAAACCTTGTATCACACGACGCGTCGCGACGCCTTGATATACTTCGTGGCTCATACTTCCTCCGCAGTAACCGTGACAAATGACTATTCCAGAGACTGGAGATCACCTTTTGCGACAGATCTTCTTAAGGAATATGTAAAATACAGTATTCCAGAATGTCGATGACTTGTACGAACGCAGCACGAACCGTCATTTGGGTTAGGTGTTAGAACTTCTCGAAATTCTGGTCGCTGATTTAATATGTTTTTGTGAGGAAATAAATAAATGGAGAGTGGCGTGTTGATGGGAGGGGGAGGGCGGACAAATATTAGGTAGGAAAGGTGAAAGGTTCACGTCTGTTGGAGTCCAGAACTCACAAATTAATTAATAATAATAATAATAATAATAATAATAATAATAATAATAATACCAAGGAGGCAGAGAAACGTCTTAAATACAAGAGTTTGGAAATCGAGATCAGCCGAATGTGGGGCGTAAAAGCACAGGTCGTCCCGATAGTTATCGGAGCTCTGGGATTTGTTCCGCAAAATTTGAGTAAGAACTTGTGTAAACTCCCTGGTAATTCAAAAGACTGGGAAGTGCAAGAAATTGCTTTATTTGGAACAGCCCACATTTTGCGTAAAGTATTGTAGAGGCACTGATAGTCACCGGATCTGCTCCTTAGGTAGCTGGTTGCAACCTGGAGTACATTTTATATTCAGCCGGCACATAACATCTTTAGTCGTGATTTAGAGGAATAATAATAATAATAATAATAACAATAATATAATAATAATAATAATAATAATAACTGATTGCACGATAGCGGCAAACAAACCAGATAATGTTATCCAGAATTTGGGGAAAAAAGTGCGTCTGGTGTGAGATCAAAACGTCGTATCCGAAGAGCCAGAGAAACGTTTAAAATACAAGAGTTCGGGAAAAGTGATGTGGGACGTCAAAACACAGGTCATTGCGATAGTTATCGGAGCTCTGGTATTTGTCCCACAAAATTTGTGTAAGAAAGTGGTTACACTCCCAGGTCATTCAAAGACTGGGAAGTGCAAGACATTGTTTTATTGGGATCAGCCCACTTTTGCGCTGTCTTGTAGAAGCACCGACAGTCCTTAGATTTGCTCCTTAAGAAGCTGGTGTCAACCTGAGTGGATTTTATATTCAACCGACTCATAACATCTTTAGTCGTGAATTAGAGGAATAATAACCGTAGTAACAATATTAATAATAATATCAATAACAACAATAGTCTTTGGAAAATGCCTACACTTCTAGCATTTAGACCTCCAACTTCATCTAATGAATGCATCATGATGAGGTGAATAGGTAAAAGACTTTGGAAGTCAAAGAATATATGAGTCTAAAGAGGAACGGGCAAGAGAGGCCAGGAGACAGATGGGGTGAAAAAAAGGTCAAAACCAGAAGGAAATACCGAAACCAGAGAGAAAGATCAAACGAAGAGAAGGAGAAAGGTGGACATCAGAGAAAGAGAGAGAGGGAGAGAAGAAGAAGGGATAGTATGTGAATGCAAAGAAGAAGAAAGCGGAAAAACAAGAGAAAATTAATGAAAAGGTAAGAAAAAAGAAATGCTGAACCGGAAAGGAAATGACATGAGACAGAACTTCGTGGGAGGTGGAAAACGAGTGAAAAGCAAAAGAACATCGGGTGGAGGGCGGATCGGACCGAGGAGCGTTTGGGGGCGAACGGGCGAGCAGGGACGAGAGAACAGGCGCGGGTGGGGGCGGAGGCGTGATAGCTGGGGATAAGAGCTGCTACGGTGACGGGGTGCGAGCGGACACAGACCGGAGCAGGGGCGGGGCAGCGGGGCGGTGCAATGCAGTGCAGTGCGGGGGGGGGCATAGCGTGGCGTGGCAGAACGAGGCGGGGCGGGGAGGGGCGAGATAGGGAGGAGCGGGATAAGGAGGGGCGGGGCGAGGCGGGGCAGACGAAGAGATTCGTGACGAAACCGTGTTAGCGCAGCAGCCACCCGCCGCCGCATCTGGTTTCAGATTTAGTGCAGGCGCTGGCCGCGGGGGGCCGGGGCGCTGCGGGCGGGGGCCGGCCCCGCGCGCGAGGCCCCGCGGGGGCCCGGAAACCGGGACCTGTTATTGCCTCTTCGCCTCCCTTGTTAATATCCAGGCGCGACGGATATTTAGTCACAATCGTCTTTATGGCCTCCCAACGAATTGCTTCTAAACGTGTTTGTAACGCGTTTGTAGTTCTATATTAGCCACTCGTCGAAAGTTTTTGTAATACTGTACACGATTCGTGTTGTAAAGAATATGTTTCTCATGCTGAAAGGAACCCAATTAGGGAGTCACGCTCGGATTTCAGATATTTAGGTTTGTCTGAAGTGAATCATGATATGAGAATTTGTTTCGGCTTGATATGTGAGTAAATACTGGGCTATCCCTTTCCATTTCGTATATTTTCTAACAGAAATATCCATGAGAAGCTATTAGGGGCACAGGATGGGAATGTTACTTCGGAGAAATTTGCTACAGGAGTTACACGAGTATCATTCTAAGAGCATAATATAAAAACATACATACACATTGAAAACATTTTGCAAGTATGTGAACTCTACTTTCAACTATGTAAAAAACCTTGGAAGTATGCAGTTAGACTAGGTACTATTACATTTTGTCGAATAACACAATTTCTACACTTCGCCGTGAATCTGTTCTGTCGTGAATCGTTCTGCCTCGTCGATTCTGTGCTTTTAACACACACAGATTGTGAATGATTTGATCGAGTCCCGACGACGTATTTTCGGCACACTGCACACTTCCGAGCGCTAAACTACCGAACGGTGACCTACCTGTAAGGCGAAGTCAAGAGCTTAGAACACGTTCCGCGGTATGGCGGTGTCCCGCTAGGGGAGATTCCTGGAGAGGAAAACCTCGCAAGCAAGCTTCCATGTATTATCTCACGTTTCTCACATTCCAGTGAAGCATCCACGCCACCTCCCGGGATATAAGTGGTCTACACGTTTGGGACTAATGATGTACGTAGTTGACGCACACTGAGACAAGAAGTTACGCCATCTTTACATCATCAGAATGAGCGCATACCTAATTATTACATTCATAATATTACATAATTATACGATGATGTAAAATATTGTATGAATTATTAATATTATTATATTACTGTTGTTATTATTTGGGTTTTTACAACGTTACAATGCGTATACCCGGACCGCACTTAAACTGGGCAACGTGATCTGAGCATTCCCGAAAATCTGAATTGCCGAGGTAGGCTGAGGGGCACGTGGGCGACTGGCGACGGCGGCGCTGTCTGCGTGACGAGGCCGAGTGAGTGCCGGCGGCACGCCGCTTCCGCCGCCGCCGCCGCCGCCCGTCCGTCCCGTCCCATTCCGTCCCACCGCGTCCCGCGCCGTCCCGTGGGGACCGCGTCGCGCCTCCGGTTTCAGATTTACGCCGCTCGCGCGGGGGGCCGCTGGGCGGGGCGGGGCGGGGCGGGGCGGGGCGCCGTAAATCGGCGCAGCGGGGCGCGAGAGCAGGGTGGCGGGGAGGCGCGGGGCCCGCGTGCCCGGACCGCCGCCGCGATGCTATCGGCGCCACAACTCACGCGGCCCCCCGCGCCCCCAGCGCCCCCCTGGCCCACCGCCGCGCCGGCGCGAGCGCGCCGCTCGGACGGACGAGGTGCGACGCGACGCCCGACGCCCCCGCCCCGCCCCCGCCCCCGCCGCCGCTTGGGTGGCTCGCGCGCCAACGGACGCTTGCGCTCAACGGAGGAGACCTCGGTGATGCACAGATGCATATGCGGCGGATTTTTCTAACTTTGCCCCTCAAATAAGTTCGTCTTCACGATGGAATATGTCACGGTATTTCGCGACGTTCTCAGTCGTGCCGCCAGATGTCGCATGATCGCGACTGTATCAAGCAGTGCTTGAGATCATGCGACTTCTAGCGGTACGACGCAGAGAGACGCGAAATTCCATCGTGGCCATAGGGGCTTGAGGGGCAGACTTCGAAAAATCGCAGTAAGGAACCGCTTGCACTACGACTGCTATTGCGTAATCTTAGAGCACCTGCGCTCTTCAGTCCTTCTTCCTGAGTGATTGATTGTTTAGTGTTTCCGGGCGCGACAACTGGTAAGTCCCATGTGGTGTAGTGCATGTTATACTCCGGGAGTTGGCGTGGTGCCTCCGTCGCTGGATGGTGAGATCTGGCGCCGACTGAGACACATCGGCTGGCGCATGTTTCCCCTCATGCAGGTATCTCCCATCAGCGTCGGCATCATTCCAATCCGGGTCAAATTGTAAGCTCCCGACTGCAATCCTGGCATGTGATATAATGTAATGCATAATAAATGTACGTGTGTGTACACAGTGTAAAATGGAGATGAAAGATCAAGGATGAGAAAAGGAAGATAGCGAGCGGTCCGTGGCCCGTTTGTTAGGAAACGGCTCCGGAATTCGTCTGGTACTGATCGGAGGAACCACGGAAAACTACCGATCACAGCAACCTGTCGCTAGAATTCTCCTCCAGACAGCGGATGAACTCGTCCAAGGTATTTAGCTAGCGTCGAGGATCCACCGCAAGTGGGGGCTCGAGCCCGAAGACCTCCCGGGTAGTAGCCCCGCAGTGGCAACACCTGATACCCTGAGCTACCACGGTCGGTTGCTTCTTTTCTTCTTCTTCTTATCTCCTTCTTTGTCGATATTCGCATCCTTGTTACTTCACTCTATTCTTGTCCCTCTCCTTTGCTTCTCTTCTGTCAACAGTTTTCCTTCCTTTCCACCACTTTTTTCTGAAACTCCCAGATAGCACTCCATTTCTTTTAGTTTTATTCGCTTACGCCCCTGAATTCCCCATCTATTTCAGCAGGAAATTTTTCTTGTATTTCTCCTTTCTCGCACCTCTCTCACTTTCTCGTTCTTTCTTCCTCTCGTTCTTCTCTCTCTTCCTCTCGTTCTTCTCTCTCTTTCACTCGTTCTTCTCTCTTTCTCTCGTTCTTCTCTCTTAGTCTCGTTCTTCTCTCTTTCTCTCGTTCTTCTTTCTTTCTCTCGTTCTTCTTTCATTCTCTCGTTTTTCTCTCTTTCTCTCGTTTTTCTCTCTTTCTCTCGTTCTTCTCTCTTTCTGTCGTTCTTCTCTCTTTCTCTCGTTCTCTCTTTCTCTCGTTTTTCTCTTTCTTTCGTTATTCTCTTTCTCTCGTTGTTCTCTCTCTTTCTCTCACTCGTCTCTTTCGTTTCTATCTCTCTTCTTCTCGTCCTTAACTCTCTTGCTTTCTGGACTCTTCTCTCGTTCTTGGCTCTCTTTCT
The DNA here is from genome assembly GCA_031308135.1 of Acheta domesticus. Taxonomy (NCBI): domain Eukaryota; kingdom Metazoa; phylum Arthropoda; class Insecta; order Orthoptera; family Gryllidae; genus Acheta; species Acheta domesticus. The sequence continues at coordinate 18,510,253 of JAHLJT010009419.1, read as the reverse complement.
CTCGTTCTTGGATCTTTCTCTCGTCCTTCTCCCTTTTCGTTTCAATTACTTGTTTTCCTTCGTTTCAAATTGTCGAAATACTAAATGCGTTGTCTCAATATCAGTTATGTTCCTGGCAGAGAAACATTAGCACCTTCCCTTCCGGCAGGAGACGACAAACTCTCCAGGTGGGGCCGATCGCCGGATACGTCTCCCCCGTTCCGTCACATCTTGAAAACGTTTTAATTTTGACCACGTACCATATTCCTTTAGTTTCTTGGAGTTCTTTTAGCCTCCATCTAGATAAGAGTTCTACGCTATTAAAAACGTTTTTTACATGACGCCACTGCCAAGAACTAGTATGTAACTGAGATATTACGAATGATCTATCCATCACCCAATTTTTTAAAATGTTTTTATGCTTCTAATTTGCGAATAACATTTTAACAAGCATGGTGATCTAATAAGTTATTCGGCTAGTTGTAATGCTGATTTAGACTGTTCTAAGCAGAAATCCTGTTCTTAGGTTTGAACCTGCACCAGGAGGCTTTTGAAATGGATCTTGAGAATGGAATGAAAGGGCTAAGGAGCCCAATGAAACATGCGGAACAAAAACAATTGAACCTATTTATTGAACCATTTTGAATATCAAATTAGTAGTGTAAAATTGTTGGCATATATAGCATTATTTTCTAGCAAAGCTTAATCTTGCAGAGTATTTGTATTGTCATCTATATCATCTCGGTAATGGGGAGTTTCGGGCATTCAAGGACCTCGAGGAATTCTGAAATTCCATGAATTATTTATACAGGTATTACATAAATTAAATAAACTTATTATACATAGTAATTTAAATAATTCATAACATTCTGTATTTGTCAGAAGCTTACAAATATTTGTTTATAAAGTGGTAATATCTCAAATGCCGAATATTAACATTTCTTTCCAGCGTACAGCGACAAATAGTTGAATTGCATTACATGTGTGTGTTCAGTCATTTCTCTAGATATGTTTATTGTATATCAAAAATTGACGAGTTAGTTTTTTAGACATGCAATTCAAAAATGACTGTTTCAGTAAAGCGTGTATTACGCCAATGAGAGTGAATTTGATGAACTAATCATGACAATCTGTGCACGTATTCTCGAGCTCCCGTGCTGTTTGTTGGGAAAGAAGTGGGAAGTTTAGGCATTTCTTCGACCACAACCTTCATTGTTTATGAAACTGAAAAATAGAATTCGTTAATTGAATGCTGAACTAAATTATTTTAATTACACGGAAACGCAACTCTCAGTTTGTGAAATGGTACCAACAAGGTTTATTGCAATCTTTTAATTATAATTAAATTGCTGACACAAAAGCGAAAATGCTGAAAAGTATGCTCTCTGGAATATTTGTCCAGATAAAAAAAGATTCCATATTTCATGCACATAATTATTAGTAATGAAAGCTAATTAATTTTAAAAAGGATAAAAGTCGAATGCAAACGAGTTCTCTCCCTCGTGGGGAGCGGCCGTGCGGCGAGGCCGGTGGCCTCCGCTGTGGCGAGGGGACGGCGATAATCTGCGCTGACCGCGTAATCGTGTGTTTACAGTTTCAATGCAGCGCCGCAGACACATCACTCACGTGGCGTCTGCATAGAGCTGACGTCATCGGCTAGGCGCATTCCGTCTCCGCCCTCCCGGAGCTGATCGCTGGCCATCGCCCACAGTGCCACCACCGCCCACCGCCCCTCGCCCACAGAACAACTCGCGGTGTCCACCGCCAATCATCCTCCGCCCACCGCCACCACCCACCATCTACCGACCACCGACCACCACCCACCATCCGACCGCCCACCACCACCACCATCCACCGACCACCGACCACCACCCACCATCTACCGCCCACCAGCCACGTCATCGCAACTGCCCATTGCCCACTTCCCATCGACGACCTCCCATTAGCCACCGCCCTTCGCCATCAATCACACATCGATCACCACCTCTCATCACCTGACGCCTATCACCTGCTGCCAACGCCCAATGCCCAGTGTCTATCGAACACTGCTCATCGTCCACCATCCTCCGCCCTCTGGTCACCATCCACCATCCAGCTCTCACCCCAGCGCTCACCACCTTGTCACCTACCGTCACGACCCACTTCCCATTATCCATCGCCCACTTTTCATCACCCACCTCCCATCGCCCTCTTCCATCAATCACCGCACATAGATCACCACTCATCGCCTATCGCCTATCGTCCACAGCCCACTCCCCTCCCCTATCACCTACCGACTGTCGCCCACTGCCTGTTGCCTATGACCCGTGCCTATTGCCTACTGCCCACTGTCGAAAGAACACTGCCCATTGTCCCACCGTTCACCGTCCGTTACCCATCGCTCATCATCCTTCGCCCACTGCCCATTGCCCATTG
>JAHLJT010009419.1:18487880-18506859 GCA_031308135.1 Acheta domesticus | reverse complement strand
AATTTTACCTTAAGTTATGGAATAAATTCCTTAAAATATACAATTAAGATAATCTTTAAAATTAAAATTAATTTTCTAATTGGTTACTTTCAAAATGAAATGAATTATAAATTTAATTCTGGTTCACAGGTTATAAAATGCAGGATACGAAAGTAGCTTTTTAAACTATTGCGTTTAACTACTGCACTTCTATAAGTAACGTTGCACTTCTGAATTTTGCTTAATGAAAATGCACGATAACCAAAAATAGCTCTTTGACTACTGTAGCTAAGCACTGCACTCATTAACACAGCGGTGTGAAGTCTCACTTACAGCATTGAAGAGATGAGGATCCAGACCAACATCCTGCGTCTGAAGTGGGACGTTCTCTCAGGTTCCGTTGATCACCAGGCCGGTCCGAAGTGGATGGCAGCAGGGCGCAGCAGGTCGCAGACTCGAAGGCCTCTTAATGGGTGAAAAGGTTACTGCTGGCGATCGGCTGGCCTTAAGAAGTCCTCTGCAATGGCGATGAAGACCGCGTGCTCGTCGTGGACGTTCCGTCGAGACAGGGCAGCAGGGCGCGGCAAGTCGCAGTCTTGAAAGCCTCTTAATTGTTGAAGAGGTTACTACTGACGATTAGCTCGCTTAATGTCTTCCGTAATTGCAATTATTGGACACCTGCCATCCCGGCTGAGCCCCCAGTAAAATACGTCGATGGCAAGTCGACAGTTCTCCAGACAGACTTAGTGAAATGAAACTCAGAGAGTGAGAACACACCGAGTTTATTACAGAAGTGAATAAAATACAGGTTATACAAATTTCTATTACAAAGTCGAAAATGGTTGTGAACTCTTTACAATATCTCCTTACGAACTATATAGACCTCCTCCCCACTCCTGTTTGTAAGTACATGGTGGAGGGGGAGATACTTGTTATGGTCAGAGACGCGAGTGCGCTCTGTGTGGCCCTTATCACGGGCGGAGGGGGAGCTCCAAAGCGAGGATCTTGGTATCGCGAGGACTGTGCCCCGAAGTGACCTTTCATGATTATATGGAGGTTAAGGGGCAGGCTTTAGTTATTGGAGCCTTCGACGTCTTATCTGAGCGCAGGGCGCAACTGAGATGAAATTTGTTAGTATTTATTAGGTGCTTAAGATAGAAGTGCGTTAAAATTATCGGGGACACGAAAAGACTCCTTCTTTCTGGTTCCAAGATATTGGTTATCGGGCCTCGTGCTTTAATTAAATTCATAAGCCCTGCTTTGCTCCGGGGTACATTGCGTAATGCTATGTACAGCCTGTACGCTCTGTACGTGGGGATATAAGTTGTGTACACAGTGTAAAAGGGAGATGAAAGATCAAGGATGAGAAAAGGAAGATCGCGAGCGGTCCGTGGCCCGTTTGTTAGGAAACGGCTCCGGAATTCGTCTGGTACTGATCGGAGGAACCACGGAAAACTACCGATCACAGCAACCTGTCGCTAGAATTCTCCTCCAGAGAGCGGATGAACTCGTCCAAGGTATTTAGCGTCGAGGATCCACCACAGTGGGGGCTCGAGCCCGAAGACCTTCCGGGTAGTAGCCCCGCAGTGGCAACACCTGATACCCTGAGCTACCACGGTCGGTTGCTTCGTTTTCTTCTTCTTCTTATCTCCTTCTTTGTCGATATTCGCATCCTTGTTACTTCACTCTTTTCTTGTCCCTCTCCTTTGCTTCTCTTCTGTCAACAGTTTTCCTTCCTTTCCACCACTTTTTTCTGAACTCCCAGATAGCATGCCATTTCTTTTAGTTTTATTCGCTTACGCCCCTGAATTCCACATCTTTTTCAGCAGGTAATTTTTCTTGTATTTCTCCTTTCTCGCACCTCTCTCACTTTTCGTTCTCTCACTTTCTCGTTCTTTCTTCCTCTCGTTCTTGTCTCTCTTTCTCTCGTTCTTCTCTCTTATCTCTTTCTTCTCGCTTTCTCTCGTTCTCTTTCTCTCGTTGTTCTCTCTCTTTCTCTCGCTCGTCACTTTCGTTCCTATCTCTCTTCTTCTCGTCCTTAGCTCTCTTCCTTTCGTTCTTGGCTCTCTTTCTCTCGTTCTTCTCCCTTTTCGTTTCAATTTACTTGTTTACCTTCGTTTCAAATTGTCGAAATACTAAATGCGTTGTCTCAATATCAGTTATGTTCCTGGCAGAGAAACATTAGCACCTTCCCTTCCGGCAGGAGACGACAAACTCTCCAGGTGGGGCCGATCGCCGCCCCCATTCCGTCACATCTTGAAAACGTTTTAATTTTGACCACGTACCATATTCCTTTAGTTTCTTGGAGTTCTTTTAACCTCCATCTAGATAAGAGTTCTACGCTATTAGAAACGTTTTTACATGACGCCACTGCCAAGAACTAGTATGTAACTGAGATATTACGAATGATCTATCCAATCACCCAATTTTTTAAAATGTTTTTATGCTTCTAATTTGCGAATAACATTTTAACAAGCATGGTGATCTAATAGTTATTCGGCTAGTTGTAATGCTGATTTAGACTGTTCTAAGCAGAAATCCTGCTCTTAGGTTTGAACCTGCACCAGGAGGCTTTTGAAATGGATCTTGAGAATGGAATGAAAGGGCTAAGGAGCCCAATGAAATATGCGGAACAAAAACAATTAAACCTATTTATTGAACCATTTTGAATATCAAATTAGTAGTGTAAAATTGTTGGCATATATAGCATTATTTTCTAGCAAAGCTTAATCTTGCAGAGTATTTGTATTGTCATCTATATCATCTCGGTAATGGGGAGTTTCGGGCAGTCAAGGACCTCGAGGAATTCTGAAATTCCATGAATTATTTATACAGGTATTACATAAATTAAATAAACTTATTATACATAGTAATTTAAATAATTCATAACATTCTGTATTTGTGAGAAGCTCACAAATATTTGTTTATAAAGTGGTAATCTCAAATGCCGAATGTTAACATTTCTTTCCAACGTACAGCGACAAATAGTTGAATTGCATTACATGTGTGTGTTCAGTCATTTCTCTAGAGATGTTTATTGTATATCAAAAATTGACGAGTTATTTTTTTAAACATGCAATTCAAAAATGACTGTTTCAGTAAAGCGTGTATTACACCAATGAGAGTGAATTTGATGAACTAATCATGACAATCTGTGCACGTATTCTCGAGCTCCCGTGCTGTTTGTTGGGAAAGAAGTGGGAAGTTTAGGCATTTCTTCGACCACAACCTCCATTGTTTATAAAACTGAAAATAGAATTCGTTAATTGAATGCTAAACTAAATTATTTTAATTACACGGAAATGCAACTCTCAGTTACCAATAAGGTCTATTGCAATATTTTAATTATAATTAAATTGCTGACACAAAAGCGAAAATACTGAAAAGTATGCTCTCTGGAATATTTGTCCAGATAAAAAATGATTCCATATTTTATGCACATAATTATTAGTAATGAAAGCTAATAAATTTTAAAAAGGATAAAGTCGAATGCAACGAGTTGTCTCTTCCTCGTGGGGAGCGGCCGTGCGGCGAGGCCGGTGGCCTCCGCTGTGGCGAGGGGACGGCGATAATCTGCGCTGACCGCGTAATCGTGTGTTTACAGTTTCAATGCAGCGCCGCAGACACATCACTCACGTGCGTCTGCATAGAGCTGACGTCATCGGCTATGCGCATTCCGTCTCCGCCCTCCCGGAGCTGATCGCTGGCCATCGCCCACAGCGCCACGCCCACCGCCCCTCGCCCACAGAACAACTCGCGGTGTCCACCGCCCATCATCCTCCGCCCACCGACCACCACCCACCATCTACCGACCACCGACCACCACCCACCATCCACCGACCACCGACCACCACCCACCATCCACCGACCACCGACCACCACCCACCATCTACCGCCCACCAGCCACGTCATCGCCAACTGCCCATTGCCCACTTCCCATCGACGACCTCCCATTAGCCACCGCCCTTCGCCCATCAATCACACATCGATCACCCACCTCTCATCACCTGACGCCTATCACCTGCTGCCAACGCCCAATGCCCAGTGTCTATCGAACACTGCTCATCGTCCACCATCCTCCGCCCTCTGGTCACCATCCACCATCCAGCTCTCACCCCAGCGCTCACCACCTTGTCACCTACCGTCACGACCCACTTCCCATTATCCATCACCCACTTTTCATCACCCACCTCCCATCGCCCTTCTTCCATCAATCACCGCACATAGATCACCACTCATCGCCTATCGCCTATCGTCCACAGCCCACTCCCCCTCCCCTATCACCTACCGACTGTCGCCCACTGCCTGTTGCCTATGACCCGCTGCCTATTGCCTACTGCCCACTGTCGAAAGAACACTGCCCATTGTCCACCGTTCACCGTCCGTTACCCATCGCTCATCATCCTTCGCCCACTGCCCATTGCCCATTGCCACAATCACCGATCTCTGACACTCGCACTCATAGGTGATGCGTTGCATTTCATAATTCCCTGGTTATTCCCATGGTCTACGCCAAGATGTAGGAATTGTAGCTGCAGCCCGGCGAATATCCGCAGTGATCAATGAAGCTGGCTTATTCTCCACTGCAGAATTGTATTAACTAATGAATTAACTAATTAATAGGGAGCGGATTTCTATGATTTTGCATATTTTTGTCCGTTGCTTCAGGCATAGCTAAGTGAAATTTCTTGATATTTGTTTAGAATTGGATGGTGTGTATATTAATATGTTATGGCCAAATTTTCCGATTGGCGCATATTCCTGTAATTATAAGAGCATATTTCACATATTTCGGTAAAATAGAGTCTTATGAGAGAGACCAAAAAGTTTCCTGATTTAATTGAATATATTTATTTGTAAGTGTTCGTTGATTAGAAAGACCTTGTCACAGTGCGTTTTCCCCCTTTTCTGTAGGTGATAAAATACTTGTGAAAATGTAGGATATTTCTTGATATATTTTGTTTAAACCAGGCAGAAAAAATGAATCGGGAGGTTCAATGTACTTCACTAAGGTGCACATTTACTTCAGTTATTTTTCCCGCGAAGTAAGCTAGGTTGTATTACTTTTGCACAAAAATAGATCTTCGATCAATGAATACATCGGTAAACTAATGTCACCTAACACATCTTGTTTTTGATTTCATTGCGTCGCTTTCAAAAATTATAATCATAAATTTTTTGTTTTAAAATATTTAACATGGAAACTCTGTGTAGATTATATGGATAAAATGTCAGATCATTTGAAGGCGAATAATTAAATACGCCCTTATTGTACGTAGTGTAGTAAAACATTCTAAACTCTATTCAAGTATTGATCACCAACTTAGCAAAACGCATTCCTTGTTGCCTCCATCTCGACAACTATCTCAGCCTTCCATTACAGACAGCCTCTCTTGATCTGCCTCCGTCTCAGACCGCCACCCTTACCCATCGTCAATGCTTCTATAACTGACCCCCATCAACCACTGCGAATCGGACTTCATCACATTTGCCTCGATTACCGATCGTCAGTGTCGTCCAATGTATTCGCTGCCAACTACCCGCAGATTCTTTAACTATCATCGGCCTCTCATCTGCAACTTAAATCATCTCAAGCCTCCTCGTTTTCGCTTCCATCACCGATAGTCAATGCAGCACAGTGTGACTTCGACTCCTCTGCTATTCCCAATGCTTCCCTCCATCGCTTTCACCTCCAACACCAACAGCAACCTTTAACTTCCAACAAATTTACCTTTCATCATTTCTTCTCTATCTTCGTCATCGCCGTCCTCTCATCGTTGACCCCTGTGACGCCATTTCAATGCTTCAATCCTTTCGCCTCAATACGGAATTTTTGCACGCCGTAGCGGTCAGTAATCGACTGCAATCTCGATCTCCTGCACATGCGCAGAAGCATTAAAGTGATGCGAAACGTGAACTGCGCATGAGCAGGACATAGATAATGCTTAACGTTCGAAGTGGCAAAAACGTTCTAGTGATGCAAAAGTCGTACTGCGCATGTGCAGAAGATCGATAATGTCGATAGCTGTAACGCTTCTCCGTGCAAAAACTCGCATCACAGCTACCTGCATCAGCATCACCGTCGCCCTCTGCAACATCCTCCTTGACCACCGTTTCCTGCGCCTCGCCCTCCGCCGCCGGCCGTTTCCCCCGCTGGTTGTCGCCGTGCAAAACGAATGGCTGCGTCGACGCGGGCAGTTAGCTGCGCGAATCGGCGGCGTGGCGCGGCGCATCCACATGATAGAGGACTGCGGGCGGTGGCGGCGCCAGGGGCGGCCGACGCACTGCGCGGGGGGTTCCCATTGGTCCGCCCCTTCACCCTCCGGAACCATGCTTCATCAGCAGGAGGAGGCTGCGGCTGTCGCCACGAAGTCGGAAAGAAGGAGACTCAACTCCGGTGCCGGAGGTATGACGGGGGTATGAACGAAAAAAAGTCAGCAGCTTGTCTCTCTTGCTTAGATTCAGCGAAATGAAGGAGTAAACATTCAGCGAAACGCAGTGAATGATAGAACGTATCTCGGCGTTTTTACGGCCAATAATGACGCGCGTACACGTATATGAGCAACGCCAACTACACTTTAGTATGCATAAGTAAATGTAAATGGCGTTAATTTGACTCAGTAGCTTGGTGGCCATTGGCCGAAAATGCCAAAAGAGGTTCTACCATTGTCCGCGGGATGTCGCACAAGCTAAGTGAGTCCGTGTAACTGCCGACGCTTTTCATACGTACCTCCACCATCGGAGTTGAGTCTTCTTCTCACAAACTTCGTGACGGCGGCTCTTCGGCGATCTCTTCAGAGAACAACAGAAAGTATAAACGTCGTTGCTGTAGTCATCGCCATTGGAAGCTTTTTATTTGACAAATTCTCGATATTATCCATCTTGTTGGACTCTTATAATTTGGTTCTACATGCGCTTCCAACGTAATCAAGTATCTTTGGTATAAATGCAGTATGTGATCCGATTCGTTCACGCGCGCTGTCGACTCCGAGAATGAGTCACTCGCGGCGCGGCCTTCGACCCTCGTGTCAACATAAAACATCCTTGAGTCTGTCCAACGCATTATACGCGAATTCTCGCCTTAAAAATCATGTGTCATTCTTAAAGTTCTCCAGGAAAGCCTCCATTTTCTTGCCTCCTGTTTCTCCACATGTTTTCTCCTCCACTTATTCTCGCACAGGTAGGGAAAAAAAACTGTTCGGAAGCTGCGCGGCACGGCAGTTTTCTCTTAAAAGCACTCCAATCCCTTTTAAATTCTGTATCACATGCTCACACATAGACACTTCTACGCACTTCCACTTACCAATACTCTACTACACAAAGAAACCTTCCCTTCTCGGGGGTTTCTCTCAACATCAGTTTTGCCCGTTTGTTTTCGAGGTCCGCACGCGTGAACGAATCGTATCACGAACGCCTTTTAAGCCCTATATTCACTCAGGCACTGAACACTCCCAGTGTTTAGTCCCTGAGGGCCGAGCACTGGACCCTCCGTAGGCTTAATAAATCATTTCATTTCCTTTATTATGTTCAATCCCTGATTTCCCGCTTTTTCATTTTGACAATTTATGGAAATGCTTTATCATATTTCACGAGAAGGCCTAAGAAGATAAGTAAAATATCTTGAAGTTGGGAACGTTCAAGTAATCCAACGTTCAACTCATACTGGTAAACATAATCAAACTCCTACATTAGGAAATCGATTAGATAATATATTGTTACGTCAATTTCAAAGAGAATTTAATGTTATTAATGCCATCTACGAGTTGCAAAATAGTTTTCGACTTTCCTTATAGAATACCATGAATAGAATCGGATGATTAATGATTGGAGCGGCTTCTCCCTGATTGTCTTTGAAAGTCTCACTTTGTGGAAAAATTTAGAAACAAATGAGATACAAGTCGTATTATAACTAATATTTAGGTTGTAATTACTATTCAAAACTAATATTTCGAACTTGTGGAAATGTAGAAAAGAGTAGTGAAGAGTTGTGAAATCCCTGGCTTAGTTGTGAAATGGGCAATCAACAATAACATATAATTATTACACCTTCTTTTAATTCTTTGTGTGTTTATTATCGTTTTTAGATGTTTTCACACTAGTTCCCGTGACGTATCAGTACACATAACTCGAATTCATGAAATTAAGATTATGTGCAATGATATTATGTATTATCTCTTGAAGGCCAAGTGAATACGCTGTCCCATCTAAAAAAAGGCTCGGAGAGCGCAGAGTTAACATGAACATACTCCGCAAGAGCGCACGCCTCCCCGAGAGTAATGGTTGGGAGGGGCAATAGGCCGAGCATACGGTCGTTACTGTCGGGAGTCGGCTGCATGTCCCCGGCGGTCAAGGAATGTCGCGTCGAGGTTGCTTCAGAACAGAGGCAGACACTGAGTGGCTAAGGGAACGGCTCAACGGAGCAATTAGACACATTTTGCATAAATAAATTTCATTTTTAATTTTTGCTCTCGGTTTTATCTCGAGTAGCATAAAATAAGTTCAAAAAATATCGCTTGTTATCATATAAAATTTATGTAATAAGTTATTAATTAATAATTAGAAATAATAAGCAGTAAATATTAATTGTAAATAGTTAGCATTATGTAAAAGTGAATGTACCAGTGAGTAGGTCTGTCTAAGTTTCACATAAGCCTCCATGTATTTGCCATGTCATAAAACGTTTTCCATGAGCTCTCTCAGCTCCCAGCAATCACTTGTGAAGTTTTATCTGCCGCCCGCCGTATGTGTTAACCGAAGGTGAGTTTTGTTTCTGATGTGAGCGTTAGATATTTCACGAAATATTTCACGTAATTTGTTCGAATTATTTCTATGTTGATAGATATGAGGATCAGCTTCCTCGCCAGGAGGACTAGTTCCGTCTTTTCTGTATCCTTGGACCCAGTCCGTCGTTCTCTATTTCTTTTTACGTCTCGCAACTGATTTTCCACTTTTCTTCCTCCCACTGAGCTCTTTCGCAGAGAAGGCTCGAAGATTGCTATTCTAGCAATCTTCGAGCCTTCTCTGCGAAAGAGCTCAGTGGGACGTCAGCGTACCCTATTAGGTCTACGTTGTTTGGAATTTTCATCTGGAGTATGTAGTCATACGTGACTTTCCATAGGTTTGGTCCCAGGATCAATCATTTATCTACTCCCGCTGTGACGTCTCGTTTACGATGATCTCTGGGGTGTTAAGACGAGTTCCCTCTTCCGCAAGTAGTCAGGAAGGATCCGCAGGTTGAAGCCTGACACCTTAAAGGTATTCTCCCAGACCATCAGGACACCCCTCTACCTGGAACGTTTAATAGCGCTCCTCACACGAGTCTGGCTAACAACACTGGTTTCCGGGAGTGGTAGTTCTGCTGTCGCGTATCTCCAGCGGCTTCTACTACAGCTTGGACTGCATTTGGAGTCGATCGTCCGTTCCTGAGTCTGAAGTCCTTGTGTCTGTTAGATAGATCTCCAGCACTGCCAATCGCTATTAGCCGGCATGGATTCACTGACTTTTTTAAAAGCTTCCAGGCCGTGTCGAGCATACAGAGCAGGGCCTGTAGGAGGGCGGTAGATGCGGTCCACCCTTATTGACAAGAACCAGTTGCTGTTTCTTCCATCGCTAAGGGATGATTCTTCATTTGGGCGGCGTTATACGCATAGACAGATTAGGATATTTTCGCGCCTCTCTCTGTTTACCTGACTTCTATACTTGGGTTTTTATTTCTTGGCGCGTGGGGGCCTGTCGTCATAATGGAATATCTCACGGCATTTCGCATCGGTGCTGCTAGATCTCGCATGATGGCCAGCACTGCTCGAAACGGTCGCGAATCATGCGAGATCTAGCGGCACGACCGAGAAAGTCGCGAAATGCCGTGAGATATTCCATTGTGAAGACAAGCCCCCACACGCAAAGAAATAAAAATCCAAGAATAGTGCAATGCCGTGGAGTATTGAAGCTTTCTTGTTTTGTGGGTTGAAGACTGCATTGCTGAGCCTCCAGTTTAGAGTAACGATAACAACAACAATAATAATAATAATTATTATTATAATAATAATAGTAATAATAAAAATATTGTATCTTTTGCAGCAGAATATTTTGATTTTTTCCGGAATAGAGTTGGTGAATCCTGAGTGAGTCCCTCCACTGCGTACACGAGTAAGAAATATCCGCGAGTCCCGTGCCAAGCCCTGGCCCTCCACTGGTCCGCGGGCGGGGGGCGGGGGCGGGGGCGGGGGCGGGGGCGGGGGCGGGGGCGGGGGCGGGGGCGGGGGCGGGGGCGGGGCTGACGTGTGTTGGCGCCCAACGAGGCGCGACGCCGCCGCCCGCAAGAAGCGGGCGTCCGCCCCACGGCGGGCACGGGCGCGGCGGCGCTCGGAAGCGGCTGATGGATGGCGGCGCCCTGCGGCGGCGGCGGCGGCGGCCCTGCGCCCTCCCCCCCCCGCGACTCGCCCCGTCGCACCGCGACGCCACCGCAGCGACGCCCGCCCGCCCGCGCGCGCGCGCGGGGCGGCGCCCCGCAGGTGGCGGCGCCGGCGCGGCGCGGCGCGGCGCGGCGCGGCGCGGCGCGCCGAGGGGCGCTTCTCCCGGTTTGCTTTCCGACCTTGCCTTTCTTCCCGTCCTGCCCTCGTCATCCCTCCCTCCCTCTCCCCCTGCTTCCCTCTGTCCTTCCTATCCGTTTTCTCTTCTTCCGTCGTTTCCTTTCACCTTTCCTCTCTCCTCATCTTTCGTCCCTTCCCACCTTATGTCTCTTCCGAGTTTTTCTTCTATACCCACTTTTTACTCTTTCTCTTTCTGTGTTTCTCTTTTATTCTCTTTTCTTTCTCTTTTCTCTCTTTCTTTCCTCTCTTTTCCCTCTCTTTCCCCTCTCTTTTCTATCTCTTTTTATCCCCTTACTCTCTTTTCTCTCTCTTTCTCTATCTCTTTTTCTCTTTCTCCTTTTCTCTCTTTCTCCTTTTCTCTCTTTCTCTCTTTTTCTCTTTCTCCCTACGGCTTTTTACTCTCCTTTTCCATTTTTCCCAACCTTCTACCCTTCACCTCTACTCTCCTAAACCTCCACCATTAATGCTTAGCCATATTAGTATGTTTACTCACGTGCAGTACAGGGCCTATAATGGGGTAACGCGTAATTCAGGGGCTGGCTTTACGATCCAGTATGAACCTATTTTGCAACCAGCTACCTAAGGATCTACCTAGCGACTATCGGTGCCTCTACAATACTTTGCGCAAAATGTGGGCAGTTCCAAATGAAGCAATTTCTTGCACTTCCCAGTCTTTTAAATTACTTGGGATTCTTACTAAAAATTATTATTATTATTATTATTATTATTATTATTATTATTATTATTATTATTATTTTGCGATCCGTTAACCTTGAAGAGGGCACGAGCGAGCAGCCATTAGTATGGTCCAACCACTACTCCATCAATTGTCCCGGCGCCTTCCGCTGAGTCGCCAATTTCGTCGCGATTTCCGGTTCGTCCCAGTCCCCGCTCCTGAACGTCACCGCGCGTTCGTCCTTCCTTCCTCCCTCCCTCCCTTCCTTCCTTCCTCTCTCCGTGCCCGGCTTCCTGCCGCCTCCGAGCGGCGCCGCAGGTTCCGCCCCGTCGCCCCTCCGCTGACTCACGCCCTCGCCCTCGCGCGTCGCGCTTCTTTCGCCCGCGTCGCCCACAAAAGCGCCGCGCGGGCGATGACACAAGGCGGGAGCGGCGGCGGAGGACGCCCGCCGCGTAACGAGCCCAATGACTTTGTGTCGGACACCGAAGGACTCGCGGAGGGAGCTCGCGGAGCGGCGCGGCGCGGCGTTTGGCCAAGGGGCAAGGCCAGAGGCGTATCTAGTATTCAGGCGCCCATGGCAAGCATAGGATTTGCGTCCCCTGTGAGGATACTTGGGATAAGGATTCTTGTTATTTGTTTTAGCGGGTATACTCTAAATAGCGAGTGGCGGCCATGGCACGTGCCATGCCTGCCATACCGTAGATACGCCTCTGGCCAGGGCAAGACGTGGGTGCGGGCCGCTTGCCTTTTGAGATTTTCATGTCTCAGCGAAGTTCGGTTCGTTTTCTTTCTGTTTCTCCGTCGCGCGACGTACTGATTGTTTTGCTTCTTCCTTTTCTTGTCCCTCGCTTGCATCCATTGAGTCTGCGTGTGGCTGATGCTTAAAATAGGCATTAGAACAGAAGAATAGACATGCTTCACCTGCTGAGATGGCTCAGGGCGACAGCTGTTGCAGCTGTAGCGTTTCTGACCGTGAGGTCTTCCTATGGGTGGCGTGTTTTCGATACATAAGCTGGATAGCTAGGAACGAATACAGGCGTGTGCCTCGATGAATTCGAACGGCAAGAAGTCTGAATCTGTAGTTTTGTGGGGGGTTTCCGTGTCCATACCAGCGAATGCCGGAGCATTACCTTTACAAAGCAGGCCCACGGCCGCACTAGATATTTCCTATTGTCCCTCTCTATTTACTCTTCACACCTACACGCAACTACACTACCACATGTCCGGCAGGCAGTTACACTACCACATGGTGGAAGTATCTGTAACGGGGAGCAAGTGGTGGAGGTATCTGGGTCTGCTAGCTGACATGAGAGGGGCTCGCGCCAGAACTCACGCACCAGCGGAAATCGCTACCTTTCCTCTCGGTTTGTTACATGCAATACATTTGCGGGCCTATGGCTCACAGCAGAAGAACAGCAGGAAAGAAGGAAAATTCATCAATCAGACAGATCTAGGGCTACTGAATATCCTTTTCGTCGTTTGCAAACAGAAGGCCGACGTATCAATAGTATAATAACGATCCACCAACATCGAAACTGATCCGCGGAAAATCGAAAACAAACTTCGGCTACTGCGAAGTGTACCGCAAACGTCCCGTTAGTTGGCGACCAGCTTTTCACACGCGTCGCAGTTCCAACACGGAGCAGCGTGTTTGAACGCTGCTTGCGCCTTGTTTTCCGAAGACGTTCCGCGCACAAAGACGTGTTTCATGTCGGGAGCAGCGCGGCCGGCGGCGGCGGGGCGGCGGCGGGCGGCGGGAGATTTATAGCAAGCGCACCGCACTGTCTCCTCTCGATGCGACTGACGCTCCATAAATTATTCACAACCACCCATTTAATACCCACCACTGGCCCCGACCGCAGCGCCGCCCGTGTCATTAAGCGATCCCTTCGTTGCGAGTTCCAGTGCCGCGCGGGAAGGGGCCCCCCCCTTTCGGAAGCTCCCAGTTAAGTAAATGGAGTTAATTTTCTTTGTTAAATGAACGTTTTCCCAGATTAATTTTTCCCGGTGAGAATTGCCTGTATTGATTCGTCAGATAATCACCCAAGACAATAATTTCCATTTTTTTTTCATCAAGTTTACCTTTATTATGAGTGGGATATGCTAATTTATTTAATGGGGGAAGTAAAACAGGAAATTGCTTCTGTTGAGTGAACGATGAACATTGTTTTAGAATGTCAAGAGGGGAAGGATGGAATTTTTGGTGAAATACTGTTTGAGTGGAAAGCATTGTAATTTACGTTTGAAGAATGTATTCCTTAAAGTTCGTTTGTCCCGAATGTCCTTTTAGCAATTGCATATAAACGAGATATCCAGCAATATTTTTCTGTAATTGAAATATTTTGAAATTACGTTTCACTATTTACAGACTTCACATTCTTGATGATCAGTTGTTGTCATTATTGTTGTTATCATCATTATTATTATTATACTATGGTACATTTTTCAAGTAAACCTTTTTTTATATTCAAGAAGTATACGATACAGCACCATGGAGGAAATAATCATATTGTGTTTGGATAAAATAGTTGGACAGTAGTTCAAAAGGTGGGTGAGGTAGAATAGAAGTTGCATTTGTTTTATAATATTACGTATTAGGTACCAACAATACAAGAATATACTGTGCTGTTGTAGTGCCACTAGTTTATCTTTTATTTGTGGAATTTATTTTGAGAAATTCTTTCGTAGTAAATATCACTTGAAATTGAGAATTCTCCTATGAATGAAGTCATCAATTTATTGCGAATGTCCAGAGCCCTCATGACAATCCAGTGGAGTCTCTCGTGGTTTCGCAACGCTGGCGTTGCTCTCGAGTGGGCGAGTCGCCCAGTGCGCACGGCGGCGGCGGAGGTCGATTGGGCGCCGATTTATGAGCGGCGGCCGCCCGCAGCGGCGCTCTGCCTCATTCGATTATGCTAATGCCCCGCCCGCGGGCGACCCTCGCCGCCAGCGCTGGCTGCATCGCCACGCCCATTCCAGCCTCCACTACACCTCGGGCCCCGACTCTACTCCTCTCAGGCTGAATCAGTGGAAAAACTACTGATTGACAGTGACTATTCACTGGTGGTGTCAGTTGTAACCCTCATCAGTGACAATCAGTTGAATCAGTTGACAATCAGTGAATTGAGCTGAACAAATCAGTGAAAATGAAGTCCACTTTATAATCAGTGAAACTTCACGGTTTGAATCAGTGAAAATGTGTGACACTAACTGAACGTGACGACTGAAACAACCAGTGAACGATGGCACTTTTACCACTGACGACAGTGAAATGCTGGCGGTCATTATGAAAAGGTTCGCATATTCGCTGATTGTCAGCGAAACTATACATTTCGACTGAAGATATCAGTGACTTCGGCTCTCACTGATTGAATCAGTGACAATTCCGCTGATTCAGATTCAGAGAGTACTTCGCACCTTCCCCACCACTCCCCCTCCCCCTCCGGGAAGTGTCCTAGGTCCGTTGTTATTCATAGTCCGTTGTATTTTAACGATATTTGGCTGGAAATTGAATAAAAAATACGTGTTTTTGAAGGCGATTGTAAAATTTATCGGGAAATTAAGAATACAAGCGATGGAGAAATATTGCAGGCTGATTTATTGAAATATTGCAGTGCTGGAGACTTTTCCCTCAGAATGTCAAAATTTTAAAATTAGATTAAATAAATTGTAATTGTTTTAGAATATCTTAGCATTTTTTTGTATTATTATTGTTATTTTGTGTTAGGTCAGCTTTATCATATATTAAATATTTTGTAAAATTTTATTAAGTAACATTCATGTAAATATGATAATGTTTATTTGATTGTCTCTTTTGTGTCTTCTGAGAAAACGCTACTACCGAAGTATTCAATGTATTCCTAAGTAGCAAAAATAAATATTCTATTTTATTCTACTTCGCATCTACTGTGACTCTCTTTCCTCCTCTATCCCGCCACTATTTTGCCTCTATCCTGCCTCTGCCCCACCTCTTTGCCGATTTACCCCACCTCTACCCGTCCACATCTACTTGGCTTGTGCGTCTCCGCGACCCCACTTCTACTTCGCCTCTATCCCTTCTTGACCACATCCTTACTTTGCCTCTTCCCCGCCTGTACCCCACCTCTAAATCTCCTCTACTCCGCCCCTACCCTCTTTGCCCTCTCCTCGTCCTCGCCTCGCCCCTGTTTTGCCCCTCCCGACCCATGCCTCGGACCACGACCTGCCTTATACTTGTCCCGGCATCTCTTTGGAGACCTAGCCAGAAGTCAGGACTCACAGCCTACGACTTTTTACGATCATATTCCACATGAACTCCCGATTACCCTTGGTAATCGAGGTTCTTTACGAATGGCCTCGGATAATTGCGTGCCTTCTGTGCCAAATTGGCCCTAAAATAAACCAACCGAGCAATCGTATGATTGTGGCGGTCAGTTTATATAACGGTAGCTTTTTGTGGAATATATTTTTTATCATCAAACTACAAACTACAATCAATCCAAGAATTAGTGTTCTCAAGTGTAATCTGAATTACCCTTGTAACCATGTCACCGAGGACGTTTTTCGCCCACCGTAGTAGAGAATTGTCCTGTTTCTGCATGTTTGCACAATGGGGAACAGGATACTCCCACAACCGTGGTGGAGAGGAGCAGCGAGGAGGTTGGGATGGCGTGGGCTAGATGGAATGTATGCAGACGCCGGCTGAGGCTATGTTTGTGGTACACGATCATATTTTTTATAATACCGAGTTATGAAAGGTACATAAAATGTTTTATAAAAGATTTCATAAAACAAGCGCGTTGTACTCGACCAGATTTTCGTAAAATTATTTCGCTCAACCCTGTGGGAAAACTGTGTACTAACATCATTATTAGTTTCGGACTCGTGTTACATTACGATTATAATACATATACAAGTACATATACAATACATATTTAAGTGAGAGTACTTCTGATTCTCATCTGGAAGACTGCTTCCCTGGACTGCTTACTTGAAATGACATCTTTCATAAGGCCCGAAATTTACCTTCATGGATGCCCCGAGGCGGATTTTCATGTCGGATCCCTTATAATACTCCTTCGCTACTCTGTGCTGATCTGTGCTTAGGAACTACACAAATCTTAATTTGATTTTATTCTCAGAAAGCGATGCAAACAATACCATATTAACCCTTTCGTGGAGCAAAATTATATCCAGTATTTAATTTGTAAAACTGATATCGAAAAAATGATTAAATAATGTAGTGTTATTTGGAATTTACATTGATGAATGAAATCATAATCCATGATTACATACAAGGAGGTGGTAGTATTCTTCCCCACGGCCCTTTTTGGTGTATGAAAAAAATTGACATGAACTACATAAAAATTTCAATTTTTTTAACACAAATTCTTTTATTTTGCATTAATTTTCTATGGAAAAATTCTAAAAACGTGGATCTAAACAGAGTGGCTCAGAAATTGAACAAAATAAACACGAAACTCATAGTCGCGCAAAATGAATTCGACTATGATAACACGAACTTTATATATTGGGGATTATTCTAGACTTTTCTCTCTCGCCGTAATCAGCATCAGGAAGTAAAATTTTTGTATTTAGAGTACAAAGACTATCAAATTAACCCCCTCAAAACATGTTTTTTTATAAATCATAAATGCCAAGAAAATAGCAAGGGAACTACTTTTCGCACGTTACAATAATTATGATAATACACAGATTACCCACCCCAAAAATGTGTAAAACACAATTGAACATTATCCCAAACATCTAACTAAATGACAAAATAAACAAACACATTCTCACATACATCAAAACATAAAAAAGGACAATAATCCATAAAACTGGTAGATAGTCACGGCCCCGACAATGCTTTAATCATTCACACTTTACCTCACGTGGCCTCCAAAATCAACAATGATGGAAATGGCGGGAAGCGCACTAGGCATGAACGTTTCCAATAGTCCAAAGATAAATTACAATACATGGTATGGGCAAAAAGAACGCTCAGAAGGGACTGGAAGATATTAGTGAAGTGGGAAGCATGCTTCCCACGGCCCACAAAGGGTTAAGAAAAATATTTTATGAGGCATATACTTCTCGACAAACTTTTATATAGTAATTAATTGGGCGTATTCAGATTCAAGTAACAATAAGTAAGCCACATAAAAGAACTGCATTACTATTTTACATTTTCTGTTTATGCACGGGTATCGATTTTTTTTTAACGCAGTTCCGCCCGTTAAGCTTCGCCACCGGACGTAAGATCAATGTGCCTGGTGGCGATCATACTCATGTTGAGGAGTTCAACGAATGCAGTACAACACGTTCTGATTCGGAAGAGAGATCCCACATCGGAAGAGAGACCCCAATTAAACAGTGGTGGACGGTGGGTTCAAAACTTGAGGAGGCTCAGACAATTCAGGCACGGAATCGTATTGTGAAATTAAAAGTCGATGACCTTTGGTTTACTGGTAAACTATTATTGCCCGTCATTCCAAATGAAACAATTAAATTTAATATTTCCTCTCCTTTTAGGATCACTTTTCTGCGAAAACGACACATCCAATAAAGATGTTACTGTGTCCATTGAAATATTGGATCTGCCACGCGATGGATCAATCGCAACCACGGAACACCCAACGTCTATGACAGCAACACGCCTTACAGGAGGCGGTCAAACGCGCAGAGACCTCTGTACCAAACCAACTCCAAAGCTAGACTAAAAAGAAACTACTCTTTTCTTATTGGTTGAGGGACGTTGTCATGGCAACAGCGGAGGCGCGCGTCAGCATGGGCGCCGCAATATCTAGCAGGCACAAACAGTGCTAGTACTTGATGGTGCTACGTGTGACGCACAGAACTGCTTGGCTCCAACTTGAATGGTAACGCTGTGTTTGCAACAAGGGAAAATACTTCTTTTAAATGTTCACATCGCCAGCCGTAAACATTTATGTAAATTTAGACAAAGTTAATTTAACTATGGAGCCGCGGTGGCTCAGTGTAGGACACTGGCCTCTTGACCTGAAAGACCCAAGTTCGAATCTCGTCGTAGGCTGGGATATTATCTGGTGCTTTCCATTTAGGGCGGCTCTGGAGTCGACTCGGCCTCCTTTCCAAGTGAGCACCAGGATATTTTCCTGGGGGTAAAGGCGGCCGGAGCGTTGTGCTCGCCACACAACCTCCTCCTTGTGCCGACGGCGACGAAAAGGTGGAGCCCTGTCTTCACCTCCCCTGTGGGCCACTTCAGCCTGTGTGCAATTGCACAGGGATACCTTCTTTAATTCTAACAATTATGTTAAAAAATATATTATTTTAGTGTTGTTAATTTTGTGGGGGACGCCTGGCCTCCCTTGCCTCCTGTGAAAATCCGCCCCTGCAATTAAAGCGCACATTCAAAGGAAAGCTCCTATTGGCAGAGGTGATTTCAGCAAGAGTTATTGACTGCAAGAATATCCACTTGACGGTTTCGCGAGCGTGGCTTTTGGCGCAAGGGATTTTTGTGTCTCACAGTCTCGTGCAGCATTTTGTTCCTTTTGAGAACGAGAGAGAGAGAGAGATAGTATGCCACATTTGAACCCCCTTTTCCGCTATTTACCCTTCCTTTCTGTATTTTTTTCTGGCTTGATTCGTTGTATGATTTCTTTTGCATTTGTCTGGATTTTGAGGGGGCCCCATTCCTGCGGGCTTCTGACTTGCTCCGTGCTTAATGCCTACCTTTCAACAATTCGATGCCCGTTTTGAGGAAACTAACCTAACC